>BSAI01000125.1:3506296-3911863 GCA_036245035.1 Adrianichthys oophorus
CTAATCTAATCTAATCTAATCTAATCTAATCTAATCTAATCTAATCTTCGGCATTCAAGCAACCACTTTCAATGAAAAGTCTCTGTAAATGCGTGTAAATGTGCGTTTCAGGCTTACACATTCAAAACTCTTATGCTTACACATTACTATGCAAAGTCCCACAACCATTTTCTGGTTCAACATACACTAAACACATGTTGAAAGCTAAACAGGTTGAACTTTGACCCATCAGGGACTAGGATTTGGCAGTGACTTATGGATGGCGTTCTTTTTAATTCACAGAAGTGCCAACCATTTGGAAACTGATGACGAAGGAGAAATGAATGCTATAGTTATTTGACACCAAGTCTGTCATCCATTGGAATAGAGTTGTGAAGGAAAAAACCTGGAGAAAGATTCACCAGATTTGCACCGCTTCAACATTTTGCACTAAGCCTCTTTGAACTGTAGGTGGTGGACATGCGCTAGTATTGGGTAGGGACAGTTCAGCGTGAACACCATAAGCTAAATGTGCGTTTAGCACATTCTCGAAAGCCCGGTGTGAACGTGGCATCAGGGTTAGTGAATTAAACATCTACTGGATAAACACCAGGGCAGGATGGCTCTGCCAAATAACTTTTCAGTCAGTTTGTCTCCAAGTTTCTGAAGTTTTAAAGTCCCTCTCCGATCATCTTTTGATCTATTTTCATTTTCATATTTTGGATGCATCAGAATGGAGCGGAGCAGGAAGCTTGTGGCTTACTGACTGTAGTTTCTACGTAACGACTGCAAGCTTTTTCAAACGCCGTTTTTTCATCTGCTCTTGATTCACAACTGTTTGACTAAAGAAATACTCAGAAATGCAGCGTTAATCCTAAATTCTTTAGATGTAGTTGTCCTCCGTCATCAGAAGAAACATAAAAAAAAATTAAAAACAACAAAAACACCTTTTTCATAGGAGTGGGTCTTTAAAATAGCCTTTTATTTGTTCAGTTTTTATTTTTATCAAGACAAACAGTTTCCAACAATTCGTGATTGCAAAGCTTCCTCCAATTGAACTGATGAATTAATATTGCTTAAAAGTAAAAAGGAGTTTTTTAAGGCTCAACAGTTTTTTCCAACTGGCTGGACATCAGTAAAAGTACTTTATTGCCTATAAATAAGAATATCTTCAAGACATATTTGCCGTCAGATCATATTTATGGTCTTTAAATTTGCAAACCTAATTGTTGTTAATTGACTTTTAATAAATCTAAGTTGTAATTTTCTTACAAAACACAAGCTTTATCTTTGAGAGTCAACCAACATGGTCTCACGTGCACATATGATCGCATTTCTTTGTTGTGAAAACAGAAGACGGAAAAGCTCAACACTGGAGTCATCACCACATTCTTTTATGCCTTTTGGGCGTTATGAACACGCCTACGAGCCATCTAAAACAAGGTGGTTTATTTGATTGAATCCAACATATCTGGTTTTTCTGTTAAAAATACGACCAGTTGGCATGATATAAATAAACCAATCAAAACTCTGTAGAAGTGTTAACAGAAGAAGTGTTGTGCATAGAGGTCCTTTTGGAGATTGTCTTAAACAGAAAACAGTTTAATTAGACAGGAAGGTAGGGGGCAGGGGTTCATTTAGAAATTTTGCTGGTGTTAAGGAGAGTTACATGTATTAGAAAAAGTAACACCACGTCAGCTTCTGTCCACATTTTAATCCGATGTTTGCTTCTGTTACATAGAAGTCTTAGCTCTAGAGTAAAATTGTAATTTTCTTTTTAGCAAAAACATAAAATTTTCAGCGAATAAAAATAATGTATCCAAGCATATGTTAAGCATGGTGGTGGAGGGGTTGTAATTTGGGCTTATTTTACCAATTCTTAAAAAAAAACATGAGAAATGATCATCTAAGGGTGTATTCAGACTGGACACATGTGGTTTGTTTAACGTGAACCAGAGTTCGTTTCCCCCCATGATTCACAGCAGATTTTCCGTCTGATTGCACCCAAGCGGACTCTGGTCCGGGACAGAAACCGCTCTCTGACCTGGTCTTGGTTAGTTTCCAATCGGACTGAACTTTGGTTTGCTCTGAGTTTTTCTTAGTCTGAATGGGCTCTGTGCTTGGAGCGGAACAACTGGACCAAAATGGCCACCGTAGCCGGGCCACAAGCTCCCTGCTGCAAGTTTTCAGCAACAGGGAGGGGAAGGGGAGTGGGGTAGCTCAGTGCCAACTATCCCACCCACAATTCAGAAGTAAATTTCTAATGAACTCCTGGCCCTCTACAGAAACTGTCCTGGAAAACAACACAGTTCTTTGATTTTGGGTTAAAAACAGCATAATCATAATTAAAAGACCGCTGGAAACACTTTGAAAATAAATCAAAAGATGATCGGAGTGGAACTTTAAATACAAGAACAACCAGATTAAAAGCATTTGCATAAAAGAACACAATTAATTTCTTTTATGTTTATGCCTAATAAATATGCACAAAGTGTAAAATTTTCACATTTCTCGCATGTTTTTTCTGCAGCTCTTTGCACAGCAGTCTTCATAAATGAATACTGCATTCACTGAGTCGACCGTGAACTTCTCTGCGTCCCAGAGTGCTGTAAGAAGAAATGAAAGGCAGACAGGTAAAACTTAAGCTATTTCATCATTTTTTATGCGTTTGGCATAAAAATTTCAAACTAGGTGCAAATGCTTCAGCAAAAAGTCTGTAACAAAAAGATGTAGGAGTCAAAAAAGAAGTAATATGGGAATGCTAGAAATTGTATGTAAAATTAATCAATTTAAAGAAGAAAAAGTATGAAGGAGACATTTATTGCTGCCAGAGGTTGATTTTAAGCTGTTGTCCCTTTCTATGCCCACATTTTTTTCTTTTATGTGTTAGCACTGTCAAATAAAGAAAAAATGTGGTTCATACCACATCATTTTTTTAACCAAAAAACACATAGAAAGAAAGGATTGAAAGTAGGAACACTAACTTTTTCTACTGACTAAATAGTTTTGGCCTCTTTTCAACCGGATGGACTCAGAAGGATTCAGCAAAGTCACACATAATTGCATCACTGTTACATAAATGCAAGAATTCTCACAAATTTTCTGAGACACTATTGTAGAAAAGAAACTCTTAGTACAAAACCAGTATGATACAAATCGGTTACAGAGTAAGGAATGGGAGTAAAGACGGTTACGTGGGAATGGGTGCGATGATGTGCTTTTTAAAAATGTTACGGTACACAAACATGTGCTTCACAAAAACAGGTATTTGTTGTGTGTGTTTGTGTGCACGCTCTCTGTCCATGCATGTGTGTGTTGTGTCCAGCAGAGGGAAATATTTCACAGTACAATGGCGGCGGCATGGCCAGAAAACAGAGATTCATCTGACGCTGAAGGATGCCGGTCAAAGAAGGAACGGGCAGGTCGGAACCAAGATTAAAGGGAGTGTGCAAATCAAAATCAGCAAAACTGCGGTGCCACGCGTTGCACTCATGGCGAGCTGTAAGTTATATACAGTACAAGTGGAGAAAATAATACTGAACCACGTGGGAATCAGATCATTGAAGTGATGCAAAGGAACAAACAGCTGGCAACAGTTTTTGCATGAAGGCGCTTTGACTGAACACTTGTTCAGTGTGAGCTCCTGCCTGTCTGCCACTTTATCTGCTTCTGCAGTTTCAGGAATTTGGCAAAGTTGCAACCATAAGATGAAAAAAAAACAACAAGAAAACACCAGAGATAGCTGGATGAAGATGTCTGCACTTTCATCCTGTTTGCTTCCGAGCAGAGAGATATGAAATAGGCTCTTTGATCTGGGTAAAGCTCACGCAGGGCTGCGAGTGCTCCACTGCTCAGACTGCAGGTGTCAGTGTGTCTGTTTGTTCATGGGATAAGATAAGGAGGGTTGCTTGGCTTCAGCAGTGAACTCCTCTTGCTGTGGATTTCTTTGGTCCAGCGTTGCCGTCTTTGGGCAGCCCACCAAGAATCGGTGTCCCTTTGAACTGTCAGGATCTGCCCCTTCAAACAGGGGTAAACTCATCCATACAAAGAAACAGAGGAGGACATTCTCTAGAAAAAGGTTTTTTTTTTCAGACTTCTCCACAGAAGATCAACGAGGGCTTCATGTGTGGTTTGAGTTCATTACAGAAGAAAACTGTTCAGTGGCTGTCCAGCAAAGATTAAAGTCTTAAAGAGTTTGCCTATCGGTTCCCCAGGTTGAGAGGGCAGCAGGGTGATGTCCATGAGCTCTAGACCTGAGTAGAGTAGGAGCGATGCAGTGTCGCATGCCGCCCGGCCTGTAGGGCGACACAGCGTGGCGAGTGCTGCTCCGGCTGGTCTAGGCTTCGCTGGAAATGGAGCGAGACGGTGTGCGGACATCGGGGTTGGCGGGGAACCGATAGGGCTGCTGGTCATGTGATCTCGGTGAAAGGTGATCTCCGAGAGGTCTGCAGGGGACAGAGCGGAGTGAGAAAGAGAGAGGACGGGGGCCAGTGGTTGAGGCGAGAGGACAAAGAGGAGTGAAGAAAAAGAATAATCAAGAGCGATGCGCGAGGTGAGAAGGAGCAGGAGTTAAAACAGAAATAAGCAAAGAGATGATAAATGTGGAAGAGTCAGAAGAGGCTAGAATGGTTGGAGGTAGGCGTTGTAAGGCAGGGAGGTGGCTGAGGGGGCGAGTGCAGGATGCTGAAGGAGTGTGTGGGGGGGGGGGGGGGTTGGGAGGACAGAGGCAAGGTGGGAGACAGAGGAAAAGAGTCAGGTAAGGGTTAGTGACAGACCACAAAGGGCGCAAGACATTTGACTTTTCACTCCAGGAGGTCAGTTCTGAAAACATTTTAGGAGACGACACATTTTCGGGTAATCTCTAACCAAGTTCCGCTCAGACGTCCCACGACACGGCTAACGCTGGTCCACGAGATCTACCACAGTCAGAATGAGGAAATGGCAGACTTACGCCTTAGACAAAACAGCTGCTAAGGCTAAACACGTGGTCAGTAAGGGACCAGTACTTGCACTAGACTCTGCAGGGAAAGAAAATCTGGAAATCATGCAGGCACCCTCAAGGCCTGGAGTTGCAGGCCATCCCTGGACTTGAGTGTAAGCGCACCGGACAACAGCTTCACCCGTATGCCGTAAGTGGTGCAACTTCCATCAGCCTTGCAAGTACTTCACTGTCCACTTACCACAAGCATGACAATTGTCTGTTCCATTTTCATGATGTCCTTTGAGGCTGCCGTATGAACGTCAAGGGAACTGCAAAGTACAATTGTGCTCCCCTAAGGATGTGGCCGCACCTCTACGACCCTCCACGGGTCCGGACAAATCAAAAACCCACAGTATTTGTACAGGTCAACCCCCCGTACGTGCTTGTACTTAATCAGGCAGAGTACTTAATCAGGCAGAGCTGGAAATCAGGCAGATCTTGAGGACCAGAGTTAGGTAGCCCTGTTGGCCTGTGATTCTGGCACTATAGCTGATTCTTTGTACTAAAACGCATTGCTTTCTGATTGTAGAATGTGGCGTGTTAGTTCTAAGCTGCTATTGTCAGAATCCGTTGAAATTAGGTTAATAACGTAAAAGAGCCAAAGGGTTACGGTGGTTCAAGGAGCTTGATTTATTTCATGTCGTCGACAGCAGCTCCAGCATTAAGGTGTTTCTTCTTTACAATTATTGGTGGATATAAAACCAATAAACACTGCCACCTGCTGCATGGAGGCTGTACTACAGTAGCATCCGCGCTCAGGCCCAGATTGTTTTGGGCAACGGCAATGACCGTACGAAGAATCACACTCCAACGCTGCCTGCTGTGAGAAGGGCCTAACTGATTCCTGTTGTTTTTGACGACTCTGCATTGAAATCCCCTCAAGTGAAATAATTAAATCAAAAAGAACTTTTAAGCTTCTTTTAACAATACAACCTCGCTGACCTCGCTGCAAAAAGTTGTGGAGGTTTGGGACCAGGAAGGAGGTCAAAGCATGCATGTTTGGAGTATTTTTTTTTCTTTTTGTGAGGAGGAGGATTTTGGTTCAGAGACTAGGGGTGTGATCACCATGCCTGAGGTAAATCATAGCCCCTTACCTGAGGGCCACTTAACTTGTTGACTGGACTCTCCACGCAGGGCAGCGTCACCATTGGTACCCCCAGGACTGACTCAGGGTGCTGTGCTGGCAGTGGGGGGCTACAGGGCTGCAGCTGCCTGAAGTTGTTAATTACACAAGTGACCTGGAGGCAGAAAAGGTTAAATGAGAAAGAAGGAAAAAAACTTTATTTAAAAAAATAAAGTTTAAAAATAGTTTTCCCCACAAAAGAAATTGCTTTTGAACTTAAAAAACAGACATATTTACTGGTTAGGTTTTAATTCCTTTCAGATTTAAGACAGTGGCTTTTTAATCAATCAGCTGACCGGTCAGTGCAGGCGAGATCTGCTGCAGCCAAATAACGTGTGTTTTCTGGAAAATGTAATTTTATAAAGTGCAATTATGAGTCCTTCAGCAAGATGGATTGTTTTAATTCACTGGGAGAGACCTGTTTTTCTACGTTTTAATGTGAGCCGCAAACTAACTTCAGGATTGGATGTTAAATGTTGTTTGGTCAAAACTACTTGTGTTTCATCCAACTGCATTTTCATGGTAACATTTCATCTAAAAGCATATTTTGGTTTTTGCAAACCCTATTTATGCTGAGAGACCATCAAATATGGAATAAAGTATTTTTAAATGGTTTTGCCGTAATACAAATCTGCAAGAGAGACAGTTTCCATTTGATTTAGATTCACCAGTTCTGAATCTAATTTGTGATTTTCAACAACATGCTGATTTCATTCAAAATGGCAGGAATTTAGAAAAAAACATTTTTAAATCAATAAAGTTTAAAAAATGGACAAAAATAAGTGTTCTTAGTAAAACCACAAACTCCTAGCTAACTGAAAAAAGCCCAAAAACATGGACTTTAAAAACCAATGATGGTTTAAATTTGACTGACAGGATTTTTACTATTTTTTTACAGTGAAACTGCACCCTGATCCTAAAAGTTTGACATTTAGCATCTCAGTTTTACTTCAGCTGTCTCAACTGGAGTTCTGCTTTTGCTCCATGAATAGAGAGGCTCAAATATATATTTTAAATAATTTCTAAAATGTGCTTTAAATATTTGTTCTGGTTCTAAATGAATTTTTGAACTAGATACTGTGTTATTGAAGTCCTTCTTTCTGCTTTGCCCTTTTTCCTGTAATGTGAAGATTTCTTTTTTTTACTTCAAAATTTAAAGCTGTTCTTTGTCAACATTGAAAAAAATGTAGATTATTCTGGTTACAGCTAGGGGTTTGGCAGACTTGAGCTCTGTCTCTGTCTAATTTCTGGATTCATGGTTTGCAGGTTTGTGACAATACTTTGACTCTGAAGTGTTGTGTCTGTTTTTTCTGATAAGTGTTCACTATAAAGCAGTGTAATTAGATTTTTTTAAATCTTTTATTAGAAAAATAAAGAATAGATAAAAAAATTTTCTTGCAATAGAATAAAAAAATATCCTAACACTAAAAACTCTAGATCCTATAATCCAAATCATATTTACTGACATTGAAATTGATGGTAGAAATTGAGTCTTCACTTTTACACTTTGAAATCAACTGACTCTAATCTCTAATCTCAACATTGTAACATCTCTGCAGTCAGCATCTGCTGGCTCCAGCTTAGTTGGTTTAATTGTAGATATAAGTCTGAACATTTAAAACATTCAAATATTCAAATTTTCTTAGCAGTGGTTGATGGTTAGTTCTTTGAATCGATGGCACGTTCTGCAGAAAAACTAGCCTCATCCTCTAAGAATGTTCAATCTTACAGCTAATATCTTAAAATCTTTGCTCTGGCACTAAAAAAGATATTTTTTTGAGTCTGATTATTATCTGTTTAATATTATTAGTTGGAATTTTGATCTGTTTTTCACCATTTACTTTGAATTCTTCTGTATAACTCAGACTAAATGTAAAAGATTTAGGTTCTCTTTTGTATTTTTGTGCTTCTTACTTTATCTGCGCAGATCTTTGGTGCCTTGGTTGCAAAATGCACTATAAAAAAAAGATGAGTTGGACAGAAAGGCATGTGGAAGGATTGCAGAAAAAGTTTAAGAAAGGAATATTTTGACTTTAATTTTTTAAGTTTTATCTAAGAGGCGAAATGTGATTAACTTAAACATTCAACCGAGGAGGGAAAAAAGTCAAGATAAGAATAATATTAGAGGATATTTTTATTATTGTCTCAGTGGAGAGAAAAAAAATCATAAAGTTCAGGAGGAGAACAATCATATTCCCCTCCATTTTGGCTTTGGACTGATTGTGTTATCAACTCGAAGCTGAGCTCCTGATCCTATGTTCATGCCAACCACAAGCAACTTTCAATGAAATGTCTATGTAGACGCATCTCGACCCACACTCCTTACCAGGAACACAGCTATGGCTCCTCCCGTGAAGAACCCTGCGAGGACGTCAGACCAGTGGTTGCGATACTCTGCGACTCTCACAACACCCACCAGCATGGCCAGGCAGAGCAGGGTCAGGCTTATGGTGGGCTTTGTGAGGCGTGTGCCTTTGGTCCTGAAGACTAGTGTCACATACATCTGCAGAGAAGTACACAACATGGGGGGTTACAGCGAACACAAGACGCCACAAATCCATGATTTAACAGCTGCTCCAGCCCCACAGGAAGGTGTCAAATCTTAGTCTGAGATGAACTGATACAAGAAATGTAGCAATCTGGGTTCTTCTATCATCCTAATCTGTGACCTATAGAATCGCTCTTATGTGTACACATAAAAAGAGACAGAAAAAAATGGATTCGAAAGTAACAAAGGCAGTGCAGCCTTCTCCAACCTACCACGGTGTACAGGGCAGAGTACACACTGAGCGCCGCGTCCTTACACGGGAAGGATTTACGTGCAGACATAACAATCAGCGGGTTGCCTGTGCAGGCCCGCCGCTCTGTGATGTACTGCATGGTTGAGTGGCAGCCCAGCGCTGTGTAGTTTGGTCTGCAGGCGGACAGGAAGTGAGGCGTCTGGTTTCCTGTCACCACTTGACCAGCATTAGAGAAAATGTTGGTGGTGAACAAGCCGAAGGCATAGACACCTGAGTGTGAAGGTGAGAGAAAGGAGACAGGACACAAAATGGTGATGCAACGATCTTTCCATGTCAAGCAGAGGAAAAAACACACAGTGTTTGCATGATTTAAATAACATGGGTACACTTTGAGGTGAGGCATGATTTTCCACCCAAAATAGCTCCAACACATTATTAGCAGCAGAGGTGTCACTTCTGCTCATTCAGCTCAAGATACACACTTTTATGCTGTTTAATATTCATGACAGTCTCCCTGGTGGGAAACCAAACATTCAACCTCAAAGATTACAACCCGCTTCATCCTCCAGTTCACACAAAACACAATCTTTGAAGATGTTTTTGCTTTGCTTTTCATATTGAACTAGTCTTGCTAGAAGCATATATCAAGATAAAGGATTTTATTTTACAAAAGGGACTAATCTAAAAGGCTCACCCAGGAAGCGGACTATGCGTCTCAGCAGGGGGTACAAGTAGCAGCAGTCTGCGGTGACGATGGTCTTTTCCTGGGTTCCCTCTGCTTTGGTGAAGAACGCGCAAAGTTCTCCAACAAGAATCTGGGAAAGAAAGAACAGCGGCAAATGTTCAGACTGACAAATGTTTGTATTTATTTTTTTAAATGTAGCTTTATATATAATGTTAAATTCTTATGTGAAAATGATGACATAGCTCTGGAAAGACTGGCATGTTTTGTGAAAAAGAAAGAAAAAAAACTTTTGTTTGTGTGTGTGTGTGGCCCTGCAACAGACTGGTGACCTTTCCAGTGTGTCTCAACTTCACCTTATAGTAGCTGGGATAGGCTCCAGCAACTTCTCTGACCCTGGAACGGTTTTCAGCGAGAAAAATCCAATTTGGTTTTTGTAACTGCTCCATAAGAGTGAAACAAGCTCCTAATTGTGGATAATTGTTGGTAAAAAATATTGCAACCATTTGTCTCATAAAAAAATATTTATTATTATTATTTTTTTTATTTTTGTATTCACTTCAGTAATCATTTGATCACTTGTTAAAGCATTCCCAGTGGTCTTTTCATTATGATCGTGACGTTTTTACCTCTGAGTCAGGTGCGAGACTGTTGGTCTGCCTTTATTTCCCATCATTCCTTTATTTACACTATCCCCCACTAGCTTACAGCCCCTCACAACCCCAACCTAGCATTACCGTGGAACAAAAGTGGCGAACAATATTGCAGCTATCCAGTCGTACAGCTTAGAGACCCATGCCAGCTCAGACGAGGAAAACGAAGACATGCATGGATCTATTTGTCTGCAAGTGGATGCATCAGGATGGAATGGAGCAGGAAGCTTTTGGCCTGCTGATTGTAATATGTGCATAACATTTGAGGAAACCTCAACTCATAATTCTTTAGCTTTCTGCTAAACTTAAATGTATTCTAACTGCACATCATGTCCTGTGTTGATTCATATTCCTTTTTACAAGTATGTTTTTAGTTTTTATGTTTGTGGATACATGGATTGATTTCTTCACTGACATTTTTTGTCATTTCACTCTCAAACCATTCTTAAATTTTTGCCAAGAACCCATTGGATTTAACGGTCCATGTTCTTTACCCTGTAGTTCATCCATATTCCACTAGGGGCAGTAGAAGAGCTTCTCCTGCTCATTTCAAATGGCTGCTTCCATGAAATCCCCAAAACACTCCTGGCGGGAAAAGTTTAATTTTCAAAACTTTAAAATGAGAATAGTTCATCGATTGGTATGAGTACTTGCTGTGTTGAAAGAATTGTGTTGAAAGACTGTGTTAAAAACGTGTGGATCAAACACTCGTGTCAATATTTTTGCATATTAAACTAAAGTCATGAGCAAAAACTTACTCTAATTGTTACTATCCATCTCTCATGCAAAAATAATATTGCATTTTTTGACCAAAGGGTTCAAAAAACATCTTAATTCCTAAAAAAAACTTTAATTTCTCTCAGGCCTTTGACGTGGTGGGCTTTACAAAGTAAAAGTTTCCACAAAGTCAACCCTGAAAACAGCTTAAACTATAGGGAATAAACCAACACTTTAACAATCATCATGAGAAAACATTAGCCAAACATTCATTACTGCATAAGTACCACCTTTTTAATAAAGCGCACAGGCTCCCCTCCCCAGCTGTAGGAGATGGATTTTCTGAGCTGGGTGTGACAAAAATAACAGCCATCACAGAGATGTGCTCTCGGTTTCCCTACTCATTTTGTGATGAGTTTCTGGTGAAGAGTTTGGTTCGATGGCTGTGTTTAATTTGCTCAGTACGTGTCTGAGCAGTGGTGCCACCTCAGGCCGGTGATCACTTAATGGGCTGAGACCATGAGGCTCATCTATATGAGAGCTGACAGCTCTCAGATATGCTGGCCTGCACTAAAACCAAGCTCTCTTGATAAATGCTTCTCACAGCAGAGAAATACTTCATCTTTAAAATCATCCTGACAATTTAAACGTCCTCCTGTGACCATAATGGATCCCACTTTATCAGCGGGCTGTTACTCGGCGCCACCATCCTCATTCCTCCTCCACACTTTCATAACTTCACATTCATCCTCCAAACTGCCGGTGTCAAGAGCACTGATGAAGCCTGTGGCGCAGGAGCCGAACGGAATGAAACGGCTAACTAGATCAACCAAGTGACCCGGTTCCAGTCAGATTTTGTGGTTCCAAGCACTTTCAAGAGGCTCCAGCCAAGTCAAGCACTGACAGCATGTAAGAGGGCAGCAGTGCTGTGAAGTGAGTGCCCATCCAAACAGCTCCCTCCATCAAAACCACAAAACCCCACTGGGTGTTCCATGGCAACCCTCTAAACAGTGATGTGAGCAAGAAATCAAAGCTGAGGAGGATTTAATCAGTGGCTTTAGATCCGATACATTAGGAGTCGTACTGCACAGCGAGAGGTTACGGAGCAATTAAAATACAGCTTAATGGCTGTTTCCATGGGGACCGCTGGTCTGCGGAACAATGTAGCCGAGACACGGATAACAAGGTGGTGTCACACTGGGTCAAGCATTACATGGTGCTGTGTGGTCTCCCTGTGTTTCTATCCATTAGATGTTTTTGTTTACCTGCTCCACGCATGCTAAAACAGTCTTTTATGTGTTCACATTATTGTTTACCTGACAGGACTTCTGCTCTGGGTCCTGAATCTTCCACGTTTAAACACACTCTCAAATTCACTGTGTTTGCATTGATGATAGAGAATCACACTAAAAAGCAAGAGTGGAACATTTGAAATGTTTTCAGCTGGGAAGTTGCGTAGTGTTTGGTACTCTTGCCTCACAGCAAGAAGTTTCAAACTCCAACTGCATCCTTTCATGCACCGGTTTTCTCCAGGCACTCCGGTTTGTTCCAAAATCACGCTTCATAGCTTAATTGATGATTCTAAAATGCCCTTATAGGTGTGAAAGTGAGTGTGCGGCTTTGCAACAGACTAGCAATTTGTTCAGGGTGTATCCTACCTACATTCAACAGTAGGGATAGGCTCCAGCAACCCCAAAGGAATTCAGTGAGTTCTGAAGATCGGAACTCTTGAAATTTGGCAACAGCCAGTGTTTCTTGCTCCATTAAGTTTCAGTTTCATTGTGCATGTTTAATTAAATTAATGGGAAAAAAATTGTTTACAACCACAAAGTTTTGTTGACCTTTGATTTTGGGAAGAAGCCGCCATCTTTAATTTAAAAAAAAAAGTACCTTCTACAAATTTAAACTCTACTTGGAAAAAAATTGTAGAAATCAGAGTTGTAGATTTTTAATGGCGTTTGCAAAAATGGCGTTTCCCTGTTGCTTGCATTCTTTTTTTACCGGAATTTGGTAAAAGTTTATTACATTAATTGTTGGCTCAAGCAGAACAAAACAATATGACATACAAAAGGAAGATATTAGGAAAATGGGCTTGGTAAAAAAAAAAATCTTCATTGCCAAGAAAATCGAACATTTTTCTTAAAATTACATAATCTGGCAAGTTTGTTACCCCAGATGACCAAAACATAAGATTATTGCTTTGGAGAAAAACCAACAGAAAAGACGCCATTTTAAAAAAGGTTGAGTTTTTTTCCCACCAATTTGTTATGTAAAGCTGTGACCTGTGGAGCAGAGGGACAGAGTGAGGCGACTTTAGCATCTGCTCAGCCAGTGAGGGCAGGTCATAGTGGGCTGTGAGGACAGGTAGTGCCTGTGGAGCAATGTTGTTCGCAGCTTACATTTCTGATTGATTCCTGAAACTCCAAAGTTTGTCAGATCTTGTTATTGTGTTGCTTTGAATTTCAGGTTTTGTCTTAATTTTGTTAAATTCTGACAGTGTTTGGTGGCATTTGGTTGCTCTGTTCTTTTGCTCTGCTGCATCTGATCCCTCAGAACCACCAAGTCATCACCTGACCATTAAGATATCAAAGGTCTGGTATCCAAACCAAAAAAAAGCCAATTTTCTAAACAAATGGATGGACAGATGGATTTTTGTTTCTTTTTTTTCAAGAACTAAAGACAAAAAAAAGAGATAAAACATTTGATTGTAAAGTTTGTTTGAGTGGATGTGTTAGCAGCAGTACCGGAAAGTTTCCGTGACTTCAAAGGAACTCACAGAAATTTGGTATTCAGTTCAATTTGAAGACAGATAGAGAACTAATCTGACAAGTGTTCCAGTGGTAAATCTTTCTGATTGAAAAAGAAATCTGTAAATTGTTCATCTGTAATTTTCCCTCAGGAAGAACTCGTTAGATTTGGTAGAAATGTCGGGCTTTTGGGAGCAGAACTGCTAAAGGAAATAGTCATCCACTGATGAAATCCACGCGAATAATAAAAAGCATTATTTTACCCAATGTTTCAAAACTCGTGTCTTCTCTTCTCAGCTGCAGCATGCTCTCTGTCAGCGCCCCACCTCTCTGCTTTCTGATGATGGAGCTGCCAGTGCAGGTTAGAGGCAGCAGAATTAAAACTTATTCTATAGAAACGACTTTTGAAGTCAATCTGGAAAATAGCAACAACCCCAGCGTGTGTCACTGCTGAACACGTTAACAGGGCTGCAAAACACACGAGAGCAGGTAAGGGCGTGCATGACTGTCCGTATACACTTGGATGCATCATTTATTTGTGGAACAAGAGAGAGGAGAGAAAAATGAAACATGAATGCAGACGCCAGTTGAGCTTAATTCACTGTGTCACGACTGCAGCGTCCGTATCTATCCGCACGCAGAAGCCGGGCGGCTCTGCTCTGCTGTGTGGAAGTAATTACATCTCAATTTGTGTCGCTGGGTATTGGTCAGATATCAAAGGGCATTCGGGCTGGAGCTTTTTTTGTGAATCTCACAACAAAATAAGCAAGGCTGTTCTCCCCACAGTTCTGAAAGAGATTGCAGTTGTAGGAGCTCCAGGAAATGGAGGAAAAAGAAGCGAAATTTGTGGTTCTAGATATTGTAAAATGCATTTGGACTTTTAGAAAATACGGAAGCTGATTAATTTTGAATTAATGGCTTTCCTTCAGCCTAGAAAAAGACACAAAATCCCTCAAATAAACAAAGGGAAGGGAGAACAAACAGCCGGCTGTTTAGTCATCACCAGGAGGGTCGTCATTAAAGCTGAAAGGAATAAATCATGTCAGATTGTGCCTCTGAGTGTTCGCCTGTGCAAATATTTGACCTAGATCCTTCTGTGTGGGTGATAAACGATGCAATAATCAGTCAAAAACACGCTTCAGTCATTTGCAAATGTCAGCACTTCCTGCTTTGTTTTTCTGTTGGTGTAAATTACAGCAACTATCACCTGCTTGAGGTGGGTTAGGACGCACCAAGAGGCCCTTTTTCATTCTGGAGCCGATTGTGAGCTGATGGTTTGCAGGTGTGCAGAACGCTCTGGAAGCTGCTTCGCTGTTAGTTCACTGCTCCTGAGTCTGTTAACATGTTAAAAGAAAGACTGGAGCAAAAGCCTTAAGCTTTAGTCACGTGCACCTGTACGGGGTGGATCCGTACGGGTGAGATCAAGCCCGTGGAGGCTCGTAGAGAAGAGCGGCTGCATTTTAAGAGAAGTGCCGGTGTGTCTTCAAGTTCCTTTAAGGCTCGTTCAACCACCTCAAGGGACGTCATGAAAATGAAGAACACGATTGTCAGGCGTATGGTTTATTGTGAAGTATCTGAAAGGATAATGCAACGCCAGATTTCCACTGGTCCATCTGTGATGCGTCTTCCTTGAGTCCATCTCACAAGCATCAGTTAATTTACATTGTCTCCATTTAATCTCCAGTCTGTCCTGGATAGAGTAGTTTGTCTTGCCACCCCTGTGTGGAGTAGTTCGTTCCGCTCTTTACTTCCTTCCATAAGTCTTTTTAAAACACATGTTTTGTATCATAAGTTATACTTTGTTTTTGTACTTCCAAAATGAAACTCTCATTGTTTATGACCAAAACGGGCAACAGTTACCGTGTGTTATCAAGTGGGATGGACTGGAAATAGAACTGTGCTAAACTTGCGCTGCGGATGAGACGGACGTCAGACGCAGACTTGACAAAGGCAATGCAAGCATTCTGATTGATTAATGAACTATTTTTTGTGACAGTGCACCACAGACACACCATGAGAAAAATGCCACAAAAAACATGTTAAAAAACACCAAAAAAGGATTTTTATCCGAGTGGATCTTAATTAGAGAAAACGAGAGGTTTGGCCGACATGTTCGAAAGATGAAAGGTGTGTGTGTCACAATGAAGTTGTACAGAAAAGAGTAGCTGAAGCTAGGCTGAGGTTAGAGGTGACCCTTTGAGAGCAACAGTATGGTGCCATGGAGAAAAGAGTTGTGGTTGGTACGAGGAAGTCTGGAGTAACATAGAATAATGTTGGAGTTGTTCAGGACATGGACAAGAGCTAGAAGAGAGTGGTGAGATGTAGATGTGTCAGAGGAGTTCAGGGTTAGTTCATAGAAGGGTCAGCTTTAAGACATTCAGAAAAGAGCTCAAGACACAATACAACCACACAAAACTACACAAGTACAATGCTCATACACACAAACTAATGCATTAGTTCCATTCAGCAAAGTGAGTTTTGTTACTGTTAAGTTTGCTGAAAACCTGTGCAGACACCTCAAACACTTGTGTTACTCACAGCTCCCTTTTCAATCTTTATCCTTCAGTCCCGTGTTACAGCATCACTAATCTTTTCCTTTTCCCCTCTCATTGTTTCTTTCCACACCAAAGGGGACAGTCCATTATCCATTCTTTGTTTTTCTCCATCTATTTTTAAAGACTCCATTTCATGCTTTCTTTTCTCTGCTCTGCTGCTTTCTAAAATATGCATCAAAGACACTCATAGGGGTTTTCACGTCTCACTGTTCCCAATTTATATTTTGTGCACAACTTTGCAAAAAAAAAAAAAAAAAAAATGAAAACAACCTTTAGTTTTACGTTTCACATGTCTGTTTTAAATATGACTTTTCTTTGTCTTGAATACGAATTTCCCCTGTTAAATCACTGTCAAAAATACGTCACGGGGTCACAGGCATGAACATTGAGTCCCGGAGCATCAACCGAATGAGCATGATAGAATTAAACATTTTAGAATGATATTGATCCCCTGGCAGGAAATTGATCTTGTTACCGTTGTTATGCTTCAAAAAAAGATATAAACAGCCAACTCCTGCAGCTTTTTAAAAAGACATCAGCGGAGCATAAAAACAATGAAATGATCCCGGAAGTGATGGCAAAAAAAGAGATGTTAATAGGAGAACAATTAAAGAAAATAAAAACGCACTTCACATTTGTAATTCATACAAATTGCTCTCTCTTCACAGTTTAACACTTCAGAATAAAAACAAGCTGCTTTAGTTGTCGCATGGAATGTGTCAGGTGATAAAGTCAGGCTAACTTTGAACATTTTAGGTGCTGATAGCAAACTCACCTTCAGATTGCTCCATCAGAGCCCATTAAAGGGGTCTAATGAACTTAAGTAATTACCAGCTCTCCATGCAGCACAGCCGGTTGGGTTGATATTTCAGACAAAACGTGAATTTTTGGTACAAGCACTGAATTTTGCACGGATGTCCCGTACGATCCCCTTTTTCAGAAAAGCACGTTAGCCATGAGAAGAATCCGGTGGCCGGTCTAAACAATATGGGCTGTTCCACAACACACAGAGAGAACCCAGCAGGGATTTGAACCAGACTCTTCACACTGTGAGTTAATCATGATAACCACTACCCCACCGTGCACATCCAGAAAATGTTGAGCTTAAATATGTTAGAAAAAGTGCAGCAGGTTGAACAGCCTTAAAAATCATCTGCTGAATTTCAACATGGCTGACCTGTCTGAACATGATCTGTTCTAAGTGGTTACAAATTGTTTTCCACACTGTGAGTTGATGTTCTTTCATAATTATCCTCTCTATTGTGGGCTAAAAGGATCCGACCCACTTTTCACATGTTCAACAGCTTTCAAATTTCACAATCATCTGTGTGTCTCTTCTCCAGGCTGCTTCGCACACATTTTCCTCCTGACCTGCTGCCACCTCTTCCATCATCTGCTCTCCACCCGACAGCCTGTGCACGCAGGGTCTCCCCGTTTTAGTCTGCAGGCATGTCAAACTTTAAGATCAGCTCTTGCCATCTAACTCTATCACACACTGTTGCAGGTTTGAACTGTTATGAGTTTGGGAAGAGTTTCTAAAAGGCTTTAAAGCTCCAGATGATCAAACAACCCTCTGATTTAACTAAAGGTTAAAAAAAGGTGTGTCCCACACTGATCATATTTTGATCTTTTGTAAAAGAAGTGTTTCCAGTGGTTTTTTTGGTTGTCATTATGCTGTTTTTCCATCATCAGAAAAATTCCACAAAAAATATGTTAAAAACACAGTTTCCATCAAAGTGGATCTTTAAGAGAGAAAGAAACTCGACACCTTAAGGCTTTTGAACCAATATTTTGCCAACTGACGAGACACAAGATGAAGTTTCTAAAAGGTGAATTTTATAAAAAAAAAAAAAAAAAAAAAAGCATAGCAGCAATGATCAAACATGGCGATAGAAGTGGAATGGTCAGGTACTGCTTGAACTCTTACTAAAAACCGATTCACAAAAACTTCATTGTTGTCAAAATGACTTTTTAGAGGCAATTCCTTTCCTCAAACTGTTAGTATTTTCACCATTTCCCCTTTCAAAATAACATAAAACAGTATATGGAGAAAGGTGTTTCTGCTGGGCGTTTCTTTTTGTTTTTCTGGCTACATAAAACCATTGTGAGGTTTTGCCATGTTTTCCTGACAATCTGTGTGTATTTTTGTGTGTCATCTGCTTTTCTTTAACTGCCTTGTGACCAAAAAAGACTGGGACAAACATTTAAATTAGTCAGAGAGCGAAGGCTGAGCGTGGGGTTCCCAGGAGAAGACAGCAGAATAGGAGCTATTCTGATGTGGGACACCTGTGTTAGTTGGAGGATTTTGAGGCACTAAGTGAAGCATAGCAGTCCGTAAGTGACACAGGACCCCCAGAGCGCTGTCTGCTTTCTGTAAGAGTAAAAATGGATCACAGCTCAGAGGCAGGAATGACAACACCATTGCGTCTAATCTCGTTTCACTGGGATCGGGGATTTCTGCTTCTGTCGAAACCACAAGACAGCCAGCTGGAGAGCATAAAATGGATCTCTGCCTCTTTCCTCATCACACAACCAGTCTGGTTGATGCAATAACTGCTTTTTCAGTGCTGCTGCAGAGCTACCTGCAGATAAAGTGGCAGAGAGTAACTAGTTAGGGTGATAGAGGAAAAGAAAGGTGACAGCAGGAACACACATAAGGAGAGACGGTGATGCAATCACAGCTTGGATTTTCATCCTAATCAATTAGATGTGAGCTGCAATAAAGGAAACTGTGGTAAATTATCCATCTTTATGGATTCCAGCAGCAGGAGTCTTCAATATGAGAAATAGGGGGAAGAAATTACTTTTTTTGAGCTCCATTATTTCCCAACTTTTCTTGTTTTTTTCTTTTCATGAACAAGTGCAGAGAGTCAGAAGGACTTTAATCAAGACAGATGCTCAATACTGAACTGCACCGAAATCTATGAAGCACAATTTGCCGTCTGTCTTATCCACTTGTGTGTTAGTCTGTGGTTGAGGGAAAAACCATTCAAAAATAAAGCAAATGGATTCATTCTGGACATAAATCTGAGCTTCCTTCCAGGCTCAGCATGCAGCAAATGCACATCTACAGCTTTTATGAAAGAGGGGAGTTTTTAAATTTAAATATTTAATTCGACAAGCTGAATATCATCCAGCTGATTGCTTCATTCAGAAAATAAAAACACTAACATCTGTGAGTTTAGGGTTCATGGACTGACACACTTTCTCTGCCTGACAGAGCAAATGTAGGAAAGACTCATTTTTCGGGGAGTATGGAGATGGATTTTTATCCTGTTTCTGAAATGATCAAACACCTTAGATGTTCAAACTGACACTAGATGAATCAGTTTATAGTAAAAGACCCCATCAGTCATAAGATTATTATCATTTCAAAGCAGGAACAGAACCCAAAAGGTCAAACGGAACCAGAGAAAAAAAAAGAGAGAGTTATCTCTAAAAAAGAGAAAGCAAAGATTTTTAAAAGTAAAGTCATTCATGTGCTGAAGTGATAAGTGAAGCACATAAAACAAGCACCAACAGCAGGGATTTTCCTAATGCTCTGTCAGGGAAATGGAAGCCTTTTTCCAAATATTTCATTTCGCAAATACAAATAAAACAATAAATGCTTTAAACTCTTCAGCCAAAATCAGACATTTGTGATTTTATAATCCTAACAATGCTAACTCAAACACTGTCTTTGAGATTTGTTTTTTCTTTATAAAAAGCTGGCTCCCTCTGCGACAGACTGGCGACCAGTCCAGGGGTGTACCCTGCCTTCGCCCATGAGTAGCCGGGTTAGGCTCCGGCAACCCCGTGACCCCGAAAGGGATAAAGCGGATTGGAAAATGAATGAATGAATGAATGAAAAAAGCTGGCTCACAGCTGTTCCAGACACTTATTAAAGAAAACCAACAAGATTTTATCCTGAGGCTACAATTACTCTGCAGGTCTTTGTGCACAAATCAGACTTTTTCCTAATTTAATTTATCTGTTCCTATTATTTTTTACATTATTATGTGAGACTCTTAGTATACTGAAGTGCTGCACTATGCTAAAGTAGGACAAATGACACATTTTAAATATACAAAGTGGAACCCGTTTAGCTTGTGAGCTTCGCTTGGACACAAATGTCATTTTCTTTCACTTAACACTGATGTGTTTTTCAAACAGTCTGTGCAGACTGCTGTCTACCAGCAGGGTTTATTTTGAAAAACAAAATATTTTGTAGGCTTTTTTAAACATTGCAACACCAGTTTTATCTTAGTTAAGGACTGTCACAGAACAGCTCTGAAAAAAAAAAAAAAAAACTGAGATTTTGAGGAAATATGCACTTTAAAAAAGATCGGGCAACATTCTCAAAATAAATAAATAAACACAAGTCTTTGACCTTCATAAAATATGGAAGTTGACAATTACTTTAAAAAATCAACTTGGGTCATTTTACCAAAAATTTTCCAATTAAACCAGGAAATGACTGAAGTTTAAGGCCTCACTCTTTTGAAGCAAACATATCCTTACCGGATTGGTGCAAAGTCCTCCTAAACTGTTACACAGTACAGATTACTCGTTACTGTTTTGCAAAAGTGATCCTTTATCTTAACATATAACTGTCTCAAAACTGGATACTATAAAACTAAAAAGAAAAAACTATAAACTGCCTTAAATGATTCTTGCAGTCACCAAAGTTACTTTCTTTAGAATACCTGCAGAGGAAGAACATTACGATCTAAATACTGTAGAGAATTTTACATTTAGATGAGGGCAAATGTGTAACAATGATTTTGATAAAATAGCTTATTTTTGGTAAAGTGAATGTACAGGAAGAAAAATTGAAGGACCAACCATCAGCATTAGTCAGTTATAGTCCATAAAAACTGAAGTCAGTCTATCTTTAATAAAAGTTGCCTTTGCCCATCAGTAGATGGGATAGGCTCCAGCAACCCAATGATTTCAAAGGGGATTCTGCGGTTTTAGAAGATGATTGAATGGATGGTCTGTGTGCTTCAGAAAAACTAAAAAGTATGCTGCCAAAAAGAATGTAGTTTAAAATGACTCCACAGCGGCTTTAACAAAACATACAGCTACTGTAATGCCTGGGAAAACTGCATGAGACTCATTTATTGTGAGGTAGAAAAACTGGCTCTTCAGTCATTGAACACCTACAAGCTGTTTGGTCCAGAGTTTGTTTTCTCGCCTGATGTGCTTCATTTGCCCAACATGTAAAAGTTGCATGAGCTCTGGAGCAGAACAAACAAGCAAACCCCTGAAAACAAGGGTCAACAATCACTTGCAAGTTAACTGTATTGTGGTTTACTATAGTATGAATGCAGACTGACAACCAGTTCAACCAGAAAGTGGAATTAAATCCAGGAAATTAGCTGGTCACAACACAGTGCATTTGGACAAAAAAAAAAAGAAAAACTATCCCATGCTGTAAATGTAAAAAGCACAAAACTGTTGGTTATATAGGGATAGGATTATATAAACCTGCTTCTTCTAGCTTCCTTTAAGCTGTCAATCAAAGCGTGTTAGACAATCGTTGTACAGTATTTTAAAAATTCATTGTGTTGTGTGTGATGTATGCACATAATGTTTACTTATGATTAGGAGCAACTATAAGATCAACAAGTTAGAATGTCAGCTTCTTTTATTCATTGTCTAGGCAGTGTATACATTAAGATTAATGAGGGTTTCAAATTATCACGTTAATCTCACTTAATTAATTACAGACAAATTTGACAATAACAAAACAGTTTTTTGAAGTGTGTTATTCTCATTTTTATTCATTCATTCATTCATTTTCCAAACCGCTTTATCCCTTTCGGGGTCATGGGGTTGCCATGGGCCATCGGCTACTCATGGGCGAAGGCAGGGGACGCCCCTGGACTGGTCGCCAGTCTGTCGCAGGGGGACACTTTTTTTAATCTTTAATTATTATCTATTATGTATGGGATAATTCCCAACTAGGAGTCTGTTATCATTATTTAAAGAATGAAGCTCAGGGCAAATAGTGTCAGACGGTTACTGATGCAAAGCCCTTTCGTTTCTGATAATGGACACCTCAAAAGGCATTATCCCACTTATTCCATGGTCAATTACAAAAGGAAGAAATATTACATCAATTATTAGTTCTCTAATCTTGTTATTTTACAATATTTTTTTTTACAAAAACTGACCTGATGTTATGTTTTTGTTCTTTTCTTAATTGGTCGAAATTGAAAAACTACACCTTGGTGGTAGCAAAGTAAAGGTTGGAACTCAGTTTTCATAAAAAACTTTATAAAGACCCCTTTTTAAATTGTATTTTGACCTTTTAATGTCATTCATTTACATAACTCAAAATGAGTCTTTTCACAGTAATCATTAGGTCAGAACAAAAAAATTGATTATTGTATGAAATAATTACAGATCATCAATAAAAATTTGCACAAAATAATTCATCGCATGAGAATGCTAATCTTAAATGTATTTTATACATCTATGTAATTGTTTTTAAATTGTTTTATTGTCTTTTTCTATCTTTCTATTGCTGAAAATGTCTTGAAATAATTCCATTGATTGCTATGAACATATAGCTAGTTGCTCTTTTGTTCGTGTGTATATATGTGTGTGTGTGTGTATATATATATATATATATATATATATATATACACACACACAACTCATATTCTGAGTTAAAACATTCTTGAAAGATTGTTTAAATATAATTTACAAAGCAGCGTTTAAACTTTTTTCTTTATGTACAATACTCTTACTTGTGCGTCTTTAGAGAGTAATAATATTTCTTAAAAACTAGAGAGAGGCTTCTCGACTTTCATCATGTTTGATGTGCAGTTTGCTGATGTCTTTTGAAGTATTTGCTTCAGTGTGTAACTCAGCCTTCCTCTCTCCTGTAGCCCTTAAAGGATAGCAAATTTCATGAATGAATCGACAAAAAAATGGCAGGATCTTAGCGAGTACTAGTCAATGTTTAATGGGATTTTTTTGTTGGATGGTGAAAGTCCTCCTTTAAAGAAATGCAGGCTTTGAGTGCAGCTAAACGATCCAAAACAAAAGAAAAATGACACTTTAGCATTTATCATTGATCCAAGACTTTTTGACAATAAAGTCACCCCTCCTTGTGTGGTAAAGAGCAGCGAATGAGGGCGCAAGAGTAATATTTTGACATCTCGGTGCCTGTGATTAGCACTTTTTTCTATAAATTGTGAAGCACAGTGAGAAGAATCGCAGGTTTCAAGGTGGCATGTGCTAATTGACAAATGAAAAAAAGAGGCATATGAGGAAAGTTCACAGGAGGGGCAGGCATGGAGAGTGGAGAAAAAGAAGAAAAGCAGGTGTTGATGAGGGAGGTAAACACGCAGGAAAAAACAAGCAGCAAAACAAAGCAGTCACAGAGAAGCAGAGAGAAGAGAGAAGCTGTAATGAACACAGCACGAGTGGAAAAAGGTCACCGTGAATGTGGGGATGGAATTAGATGTGACACATGAAAAGAGCAGAACACTGATAAAAGTGGAGATCGGAGATAACCAAACAAGTCATCTCTGCAACCTAGATGTTATGGAAATAAAATAATATTAAAGGTTTTTATTTTAGTGATGAACCAAAGTCAAGTGCATCTGGACCAGATGCCCGAGCCACCTCAACTGGCTCTTCTCGATGTGAAGGAGCGGCGGCTCTACTCCTAGTTGCTCCCGGGTGACCAAGCTTCTCACCCTATCTCTAAGGGATACATACAATGCTAATTCCGCATGAAAAACCTCCCTAACGGGGTAATTGGATCCATTCACGCATCTCTGAACATTCCTCTAAAACCCTGCTCTCTGAGCACCAGCCCCTCCCAATCCATGAAAGGGATCGGGTCTTTACATTGTGACATAGACAAGTAAGAACAGCCCCTTCCAGGAAGAGTCTGTGCTGCCAGCACCGCCCCCATGCTAACACACACACACTTTCTCTGCAGAGCTAGCGCTGATCGGCAAAACGCTTTCATTTTATATGCACGATATGCACATCCATATTTGCAAACGTTTGGATGTTGTTTGCTTTTGTGGGCGAAACGCAGACACAAAGAATTTGCTTAATTTTCTAGTTTGTTTCCCCAAAGTGCATTTTGCCAACTAGGAAGTATTGTCACTACCCAATCTGTAACGGCTACTCCATCTGTCCCTGCCAGCGCAAAAATGCGTCTCCTTCCACTAAAGCATTTTACGGTCAGAGTATGTCTTCAAATGTTATTAACAGTGTTCTTACAATTTTTATAATAATGAAAACTTTTATTTTAATGTTGGCAAAAAGAATGAAAGAAAAAAGAAATGATAAGGATCAGGACTGCGTTATCCTCAACGTGCATTTGCACAGTCCACTCTGAGTCTGCAGTTCCTTCAAAGGCCACTGGGAGAACACAGCAGTTCTCCATTGACTCCCATGTTAAAAACTCTAACTTTACATGTCAAATAATGAAATGGGCATTCTAGTTTTTAAAGCTTTTTTATGATTATTGCTTTTTGAGTGAATGTTTTTGATTAACCGCTTAGATTTTAATTGCGCTCAAATGTGTACATTTTGGGGGCGTGTTTTATTGATTGACAGGCTAGCTGAAAGCTTTAAATTTTAATTTGTCTCACTCAGTGGTCTATTTAGGAACTTTGTTTAGCTGTAAAAGCAGGACAAAGTTCCCATCCTCTTCTGTTAAAGAGGTTAAAATCCAACAAGGGGCAGAAATTATCCAGTTCTCTGGTTAGAGCCTATAAAGGTGCAAACAATTGCAAATATTTCACAGTTTAGATAGAATAAATACAACCTACTCAAATGTCAGCTAAATTATGCATTTTTATTTTATTTTTTGAAAATCAATTGTTCGTCCAGCAGCATTAATATGGTATTTTGTTCACTTTTCACGTTACTTAAACTGTCCAAATGGCTTTGTCACAATGGCTTATAGAGCTGTGTTGCTTAGCAACAATTATACGCAATTTGTTCAAGCTTCTTGCCAAAAGGATATAAAACGAAAGAGCTTTTGTCTTCTTTAGTTTGTGCATCCTCTTTACCCCGCAGACCGAAGGCAGAGATTTCCTGCCATTGTGAACAAAAGAGATAAAACTTCTTTAGCCCGAGCAATGACCGGCGGCACACGTGTGCAGCGGACTGGACAGAAGTTTAAACCTGACTTTTTTTGCTGGTGTAACACACACTGCAGCTTCTGCCAGCACAGGTTAGCACACACTCACTGCTGCATGCATGTCCTCTGACTCAGTTCAGCCCTGAACATTAGACACTGTTGGAGCAGAGTCAGGCTCTGTCTGCATTCTTTAATGCAGACAAGTCAAAATATAATCACTATAGTCATAAAGTTATTTCATAAATGTTGCATTTTATGCAAGAAACAGGAGCAATCTTTATTGTAAAAACATATGTACAAAAGAACAGAATTAGATTTTTCATTTTATTATTATTTTATTCAAATTTTCTGCAATAGCAGTAGGTTGATACCACATCACTCCTAAGTTTATCTCCGGAGGTCACTGGGGTCTAGTTTTTTTAACACTATAGCACATCTGCAAAGATATAATGTCATTTTTTCATTACTTCAATGTTTTGCATGTTTTTCTTGTTTCATGCTTTTAGTTTATTTCTTATTTGAATAGCTTTTAGCTGCTACTATAGTAGTTTAAGAAAGACACGCAGTTTGGGAAATTTGAATTCAAGTCCTAATTCGACTATACCTCATGTTTCTAAATGTACAGAGTTTAACGTCTATCCATTATGAATTAAGCAATGTTCTTTAAAAATGTGTTCTTTTCAGTTTAAATAAAACTTCTGCCCTAAGTTGCTGAGAAATCCCAGATTTCTGAACAAATGATTTAAAATAGAGGAAGTCGCTGTTTTCTCACAGATTGATGTTGTTTTTTAGAATGACTTTAGCTGGACAGCAGGATTAAGTGATGCCACTTTTTTGGTTTGTATTTGGCTCATTTCACCAGCCCTCTACCACATTAACTGACATCTTTTTGTCATTTGTGCAGCTTCAAACAGGAAATAAGTTGCCTCTACTCAAGTGCATTTTTAACATGAATCTTGGTTATGATTTGGAAATGGTTTATTTTAAGCAATCTAAACTAAAGGAAACAAACAGCAGAAATATACATCTATTCACAGACATATCAAACTTAATTAGTCATGACATTGATTGGAAAATACATGTAGCATAAGCATATATACACTTGTAAATATTTTGTTTCTCTTAATCCTTTATAGAAACATTAGCTCATTTGGGTGCAAAATTTGACACATTAGACAATTAAATATAAAGTTTATCAAAAGGACTTCAGCTAATTGCTTGAAAGGGAGTGGGAGGAAGTGAATGTAATCCCATCCCTAAAACATATATATCAATGACTTTGTTTTCAGGACAATGGGTCAAACCTGACCAAATCAATTCCAAATTTAATGTCCATATTTGGCTGTGAAAGTGAGAAAAGCCAATCTTAAAGTTTCCACACTTCGTGTTTCTCAAAGCTCTCTGCAAATCTCACTAACATCACACTCTCTAAGCATTCAACAACACCATCAGCAGCACCCTATTTTACCATAAATGTGGTCAATTTCCCTGTGAATTATTGGGGATTTTACTGGGTTATTGTAAAAAAAAGCAGTGTTCAACACCTTTTCCCCCAGCTGTTTATATTTAGTCACTTACATACGTTAAAGTTACATACATGTTAAAGTCAGCTATGTCAACTCTCACCTGATCATGAATCCTCAATGGTGGTTTAGAAAATTCTAAAGATTTTTTTTAACCATAAACTGAAGACTGAAGCCGGACAAAGCGAGTGGTGAGCCTCTGGGTTCTGTTGTACAAACAACCATCCCAGTTATTAACTGAACTGGTCTGGATCCTGTTTGTTTTGTTTTTGAGGAAAATTTCGAAGCAGAAGTACAGTTTTCTTGGTAGTACGCTTTATGTTGGAACGGTTGGGGTCGGAATGGCTTGGCTTGCATTTCCATGTGGGTTTGTTTCAGAGCTGTGTTTCTTTTTCATTCTCCTTCCTCATTTGGTAAAGTCCCATTCAGATCTTTTTTTTTTATCTACGTAAAAGCGTTCCCAGTGGTTTTCTAATTATGATTATGACAATTTAAACCAAAATCAAATATATAGTATAGTATAGTTTTAGGACACAGTTTATGCAGATCCACTCCCTCTTCCCCTCTTTGTTGCTGAGAGCTCGGAGCAAGGAGTTTGTGGCCTACTCCGTTTGTTTGTATTTTTTTTACTTCACAAATACGCTCTTTTTTTAACAGAATTTTTCTGTCTGTTCCTTCCTGATTCACAAAAAAATGGAATAAAAAATACTCAGAGCTGCAATTTTAAGCATAATTTTCGTCATGTGTCCTCCATCATCAGAAAAGTGGGACAAGAACATGTTAAAAACATCAGAAATCATTTTCATTGAAGTGGATCTCCACACCAAAATTACATCAGCAGCACTTAGGTCCAAACTGATGAAAGAGTCAGACACAAGAACCATGTGAGTCATATGAGCTGCAAACTAAAATAAATGTAATTCCACAATGATTCCACTCTGCTGCAATCATCATCAACACTGAAGCTGCTAAACTCTCCTGAAAGCTGGACAAGCAGGGCAGAGCCATGCTGCTGACCTTCACACAGACATCTTCTGTGTTGTTTTCTGGGGATTGTTGCTGCACGCTTGATCTTTTTGTGCATATCTGCCTTGCTTTTGGGCAATCAGCTGCTTCTGTCTGATTTACTTGCTGTTTTATTTATTTATTTATTTTTTGCAGGCTGGACACATTGGAGCCTGTGGCTCTGCTTAAAGGCAGATAAAGGAATACAGACATTCATATATCTCTTTAAATAAGCTTTACTTGTCCTTGCATCCCAGGTTTTTTTTGCTTTTTTTTTCGTCAGCATCTGCTGCCTGTCATGATCATTCAGTCTCTGCTCCAACTTCTGGACTCCTTCTCTTTCATTCGCCCCACTCTGCTTTTCTCTAATGACCTGTCTGCCTGTTCCTATTACATCTCCATGTGGTCTGAATTGTGTCAGCGTCTTCTATCTGCACACTTGCCCATTCTCTCCGTGCAGGCTGCTAATCTGTCACTTTCTTAACAGTGGAGTCAACACGTAAGACCATTTCTACAACTGTGAGAAGTCTTTGAACCCAACTTCTGCACATTTCACGCTGTCAGCCCTTAAGTAAATAGATACAAGTCTTACTGTGAATGTTGGGATGGCTGTGACCAGTGAGTAGATGAACACTGGAGGGATCTTGCTCCGTTCGTCCGAACCAGGGTAGGGCTTGGAGAAGGACTTGTCGTAGCAGAAGAAGCCTTGGATGTGCACGGGGAAGGTGTCAGTGTACTCGAAGTAGTAAGCCAGCAGCACCGTCCCAGCCATGATCACCAGCTGGAAATAGAACATTATCCCACCGTTAGGAAGTGAGAGGGCGAAGGGTGAAGCAGAGGAGCATCGGGAGAGGATGGGGAAAGTCGGCTCCCTGTTCCCCTCACTCAGGAGGAGATGCATACGGAAACAGAAGCAGAGAGAGGCAGCCTGTTTGGGTCCAAAATAGAGGGAGAGAGAAAGGAGGAGGAGGCTTTTTCTCTCCAAAGGAGGAAAATAGTGGATGGGTGAATGTCAGAATAAAAAAGGAGGATGTAGCTGCACTAAAAGAGAGAACACAGCAAAGACAGAAAGCATCAAGACAAAGATGGACACAGATGTAAAGAGGTGAGAGGAAGAGAAAGGGGTTTATGCTGCTGGCACTTGTGAAATACTACAGTTGAGCTGTGGGCGTATTTGTAGACACAGTGAAGTGGAGCTTTTCTGCTCCTACAGTAAAACCATCCTGTGTGTCAGATCAATGCATGCAGACAACGTTCAGCCTGTAAGACACCACAAGCAGGTTTCATTCTATTCACTGATTTGTTTTAAGGGGTTGTACGTTTATTTAGTTTAAAGTCCCATTAGTTACTCACCTGGATTTGTGAAATTTGTTCCGAACATTTGACCCATCCCTTGGGGCAGTGGTCCCAACCCTGTTCAGGCCAGTGACCGGCCTCGTCTGACTTTTAAAGTCACTAAGATTGGAATTTTCCAAATATAATAAGAAACATGAATCCATCGTTGGAAAAACTTTATTAGCAGCATCCTTGTTACATTATACAATTGGGTGCTGAATATTCTGCATTATTATTGCAGTGTGAGGGAACAACTGTCACACTTTCTTTTTCCTTTGAAGTCAAAGGCTCTTCTTTTGTTTTTTATCACTGGACCTTCCCTGTCTGTGAAAGAAACTTTCCAAATACCATTGTTCTTTTTTATTGTTAACTTTGCTAGCTTGGAGGTTTCAATTTAGTGGTCAGTGCGTCCTTTTTAAGAAAGTAGTGGATGTATTCTAATGATATGACCACGCGACCAACCCTGACCTGTGTGTCAAGAATGAGTGGAGAATGTGGTGGAGAGAATCCAGGAGATTTCCAAATTAAAACTTTCTACAGAATCAAAATAAAATGGAAAACATAGAACATAAATCATGTTTTTTTTTTCTCTGCAGCCCAGGTACCAAAGGTCCCACAGGCCAGGGCCCGTCAGCAGCCATTGGACACCTCTGTCCTGGAGGAGCAGTGAGCTGCAGGCATGAGCAGATTATAAATCCCTTCAGGGAACAATCTGAGGTTGTGTCTGGGTTCCCTCACTTCTCACAACTTAGTGAACTATATCCGATGCTCATCATTTTTTGGAGTGTCAGAATCTACTGCTATGTCCGAATTCCCTCACTACTTCCCAACCCCTAAAAGACGGTAGTGTCAGACTATCTAGCGGCCTAGGTGACTGGATTTTGGAATTGTTTTTATTAGACACAGCTGGTGAACTACTTAGTGAGTGAATTCTGACACAACCAAAGTCTCTGAGAAAGCTTGGTTGGTTGGTTGTCTCATCATGAACTTGCTGAAATTCGTGAGTATGTCTGCTATCATTCTTTGGTGAAATATGCTTTAATAAAAGGATCTCAAGATTTATCAAGATGTAAGTATGTGAAGGTTGGCAGCAGTGGATGCAGTTTATTTTTTCCAAATACAAATCTGACTTCAAAGGTTTTACTTGTTAGTGTTTTTGAACATCGTTTTGGTTGCATTTTTTAACTTAATGAATCAAAAGACACTCAAAAGACACTGAGCACAGCGCAGCAACCTACTTCAATGTTAGGGGGTGGGAGCAAGCAGAATTTGGTTTTCAGGAAAAACAACAGCAGCAGTGAAAGTATTTAGGATCGTGATGAGATTGCCTTAAAACAGAAAGTCTTAGTCTTTACTTTGACAGAATTTGGAAACCAAAAGCACAACACAATCTAGGATATTAACCCTCCCCCAAAAATCAATACAATCAGTTGATTGATTTGAACAGTTTTCATCTTTAATCCTCATTCATGCAAAAATTTGGATTGAAGGATTATTTTATCACCCAGTCTGCTATGACCCGTGTGGTGTAGATGTGATGAGGTTTAATGCATTTTGTCTTATAAACATTCATCCAACTCAAAATGATTTTAAAGGCAGCACTGGGCTAAGAATTTTGTTCTTTCTGATCTGTTTTGTTTCTAAGCTCCCTTTAGGGGGATTTGTTAGAAGTGTGTAGTTGTCATGGTGAGGAGATAAAGGTGTAGCTGTGTTTGCGATATTCTGTTTGGTATCTGTTTGGTGTGCAGACATTATAAAAGCTGTGAAAGTGAACACCTCGCGACGGGCTTGCATTAGAGGCTCTGTGTTTTCTGAATGTGACTCATAAAGCCTTCCCTTGTTGTCTTGTTTGATGGCTCCTCCCCTGCATTTACCCAGCACATTGTAACAGGCTCTGACTCATTAATGTCTAACTAAAGAAGCACCACTAATTCAAAGTGACGCCCCGAAAACAGCAGCTTGCTCGCGAAGGTCAAACATGCTTCTCGGTGATGTAACAAGAAGGAACAGTCAGAACGCGTTTCAGGGAGAAGTGTTGCCTCAAGCTCTCTGTTGACGTTTGTTGATCAGACGATCTGGATGTTGGAGCCTTTCAGTTTCAAGCACCTAGGCAAGAGCTAGATTTGTTTTTCCAGCCTCAAAAGACTAAAAAGTGTAAATTTTAAGTTGGATGAAGAAGTTATTGGTTTCCCCATCAGCAGTGGGGAAGTGGATGGCAGCCTATAGACACTCTGGCAGCTCTCCAGTCTCCTCCTATTTTCCATTCTGCTGTGCATTCATCTGTCTGATTTCTCCCCACTGACCACATTTAAAAAAGCAGCCTTTGACAGTATAAAGGTTCCAGAGCTTAGAACCCCTCCTTTTCTGACCGATTTTAAATCAAAGATGGAAAAGAAGTTAAAGAGTCGGAGAAAACGTGCGGGTTGTCAAGATAAAGGTCCTTTTAAAGACAATTCGGGTTTGGAGCTGTCACGAAAAAAGTCAAGAAGCTACCTCCTTCAACTATGAAAGCAACAATGAGTCAGGAGCGCCTTCTTTTACTCCAAAGCCTTTTAGGATGTCATCATCTCCCTCTGAGACCGTCCCTCACATCCCCTCTAAAAATATTCTTCACTTCTATCAGAGCATCAGGGCCTGGAAATCCTGCACCACCTCCCCTCACGCTGAGTTACCAGAACATGAAGGCTGTTGTTTCAGTAAAAAAATATGCAAAAATCTAAAACACAAACATAGTCATTTTTAATATGAGGTGAAATTAAAAAAAAATGTATTCAATCTTAAATGCATTTTTTTTTCTTCACTCGTTTAAAAAAAGAGAAATTTACTTGCTGAAACTTCAACAACAAAATGCATTCAGCTAAAAAAAGAAAATTTTTCTGAAAAAGGAGAGTTAATCATCTGCAATAAAAACACATTTAAAGGTTTGTGGCCGAAGTTGAAAACAGATCACAACGGAATGCGTCTTTAGGTTGAAAATGTCGAAAATGTTTATTTTTGAAACTCTGAGGATCTTTTTGCCGTTGTTAAAAGGTCAATTTAGTTTCCTGATCCTTGAAAATATCAGTCTCATGAAATGACAATGCTTCTCTGTGGTTTTCTGGAGGTTGATTAAGTCAAGAATATATAGTGTTTAAGATGAAATACTAAACTTTTGAAAAATAGTCAGTTTAGGCACAGTTACTGCAAATAATTAGACCATAGAAGGATTATTTGAGGGTAACTCATCTGACACAGCAACACAAGTTACAATAAAATGAAAGGAATTTTTAAATGCATTGGGAAAAATTATTTTAAGTAATTATTATTAGAATTACGTAGTTTAAAACTAATGATGCACACTTAAAAAAGACTAAAGCTTCTTTTACTGCAGCTCGATAAGCTTTAGATTTCCATTATGGCATTGATTTCTAAGATTATTGTCATGGTAACAATAATTCATTTAAAGATCAACTCAGATCATCTTGTGATCTATTAAAAAATCGATCCCAGTAATTTTTTTTTAGTCATGGCATTTTAAACCAAAATCAAAAAACCTCTTGTTTTCTAGGACATAGTTTCTGTAGAGCGGCAGGAGTTTATCAAAAATTAACCTCTGAATTTTGGAGGACACTGTTAGTGCAGAGCAAGCCCGCCTCTACCTCCCATCATCTATCTGTTTGCGTGCTCTCCCGCCAGCTTACAGTCCTGTCACCCCCAAGCTAACATTACCGGTGCAACAAAAATTTCCAGCAATATCGGAGCTATCTGGCCGTACAGTTTTGATCCAGATTCCAGCTCAGACGAAGAAAACAAAGACGTTCATCGATCTATTTGTCTACAGGTAGATGCATCAGAAGGGAGCTTGTGGCTCGCCGACTGTAGCACCTACGTCACTGCTGCAGGCTTGTTCTAACGGCATTTTTTTTTCTGCTCCTAATTCACAACAATTTGAATAAAGAAATACTCTGAAATGTCATTTTAATCTTCATTTTCTTTATACACTGAATGTCCTACATCATCCGAAAAAAAAAACAGACAAAAGAACTAAGAACCAAAACCACAATTATCATCAGAGTGGCTCTTTAAAGAAGAAAAAAGTAAAATAGCTGTTGATTTAAATCAGAAACAGATTTTTTTCTGACATTTTAGTAAACTTTATGGATGGTGTTTGAACAGTTTTTCTGCTCAGATGCAGAAAATCTGATCATATAGAGCAACACACTGCATTTATGGTGAAGACTGTAGGAAGATGATGGCTGGCAATAGTGTATTTGTGACTGGTTCTGATACAATTTGAGTTAAAACACTGAAAAACTCAATGCATTAATAAAGTCCATGTTCTGCTGCATCATGTCTGCCTCCTCCTCCTCACTCTGATGGATTCATAGTCTCCCTGGATGCTGATAAATTCTTGTTAAATCTAAAAACAGTCTGGTGTTTAACGGATGGAAGGTTTCCAGCAGAATGACAGGGATGCGCAGGGGTCCACTGAAAGACACATGCTGCCCATTAAGATGCCTGCTCTGTGAGCGCACTGCACTGCACCTGCTCACCTGTCAGCAGTCCTGCAGGAGGAAGACGAGTTCTTGATGATGAGGAAGGTAAAATTTAAAGATAAATTGTTTTCCTCTCAATGAAAATGGTTTTACTTGTTGGTTGCTACACAAATATTTTGACTTTTTAAGTGTTTGATAAATTCAGAAATAAAGTTCTTGGGTGCTGAAGGTACAAGTGATGAAAAACACAACAAAAGCAACTCCTCCAGGAGAAGATCAACTTTTTTATGGTGACTTCATTTCCCCAATTCCGTTTAAATCCAGTGCAATTCATCAAAGCACATGCCAAGCTCCCATGACCCAGTTCTTCACTGTCTGAAATATTCAGTTGCTTTGTTGGTAGATAATGTTTACTTTAAAACATTACAAGTATAATTCTGGCATATCTTGTTACCAAAGATACTTTTCTTCTTTGATTTTTTTTTTTTATTTTTATTTTTTTTGTAGATGTTTTGTTTGCATCGAAAGAGAACATCTCATGTTCTTGAGATTCTTGACGTGATTTAAAAGCAAAGTCCTTCTTGGCCTGTCCTCTAAGTAATCTTCTTTTTATCAAAAAGCTAAAATTGATTACAAAACTTTGCAACAACCCTGTCACAGTCAGTGTAGTTAGAGCATGGAGACTTACACAACAAATGGAAGGTAGACCGGGGTCTACATCGGCTCTTACTCCAATCACTGGTAATCCTGACCTCCTTTCTGGCATTCTGGACGTGGCCTTCAAAAACTGGTCAACAAAAGGGGATCTCTTTAATGGCCCCACCCTTATGTCTTTCAACCAAGTTATGGACAAATATGATATCTCAAGGAACGATTTGTTCCGGTATTTTCAGATCAGAGACTTTATTTCCAAAGATACTTCACTGCTGGCTGTTGTGAGGGTCACACAGATGGAGAAACTGGTGCTTCTCCGTCAGGGGGATGCCTCCATGAGAACCTTTTATGCCGCCCTGAGGAACTGTTGTAATGCTAGTTCCTGGGTACGGATTGAAAGGGTTTGGGAGAGGGAGCTTGGTGTTGCCATGACTGAAGAGATGAGGGAAGATATTTGAGATAATGCAAGGAAAATAACAGTGTGTAACCAGACAAGAGCAATACAACTAATGATACTGCATCGAGCTCATGTGGCCCCAAGCCGCCTCACCACATACAGAGGGGATGTCTCTCCATTCTGCCTCAAGTGTAAGACGGAGATTGGCGATCTCACTCATTATTTTTGGTTGTGTATTAAGATACAGAATTACTGGAGTCATGTTTTGTTAGAAATGTGAAAAATCCTGATAGAGGACCTCAAGTTTGACCCAGTCTCTCTGGTTCTTGGCCCAGCTGCAGGATTACCAACATACATCATAAAAAGCTTTACAATATTCTGACATTCTGTGTGAGAAAAAATATCCTTCAGAACTGGATTTCGGACAGATGCCCCTCAATTTCAGGATGGCAGAGGACAATAATGGAGTACATCCCTCTGGACTGCCTGACTTGTCTCTCACACTCCAAAACTGATATTTTTGAGAAAACCTGGAGGCCATTCCTTGACTATATTAATGTGAACATTTCTGCCATAATGAGGAGAACATTCATCTAGAAGTGTAATTCTTGGTTATTATATTTCATTTATTCACTTTGGTGCCCATTTATGTTCATACTCCCTCTGCATTGTTACTGGATTACGATAAAAACACTTTGATGTACTCAAGACATTTTATCCGGAACTCGTATATATATATATATATATGTTTTTCTTTCTCTGGTTGTCTTTGTTTCATTTGCTTTGTTGGGGTTTGTTTTCCTTTTTGTTTGTTTGTTCTTGCTTATGTCTATTTCCAAAATGGCAAATGGCAAAATTTAAAAATAAAAGTGTTAAAAAAAGAAAAAAGCAATCTTTGCCTTCAGATGGTGGAGTTTAGTGTCACTAAAGATGAAAACAAATGCAGAGACACTGAACTGCTACTCTATAAAACTATCGAGTCGTAAATATTCTCACACAGTTAGAAAAGATCAACATTTTGCAGCAGAAAGGAAGCAGATTTCAGAAGAAAAGTTTCCTTTAAAAGATTCAAATAAAAAGATAAAAAATAAATAATAAACTATTTTTTTTTTCTTGTTTTAAAGTTGTTATTGGCTTCCTAAATGTATATTTCCATTTCTTTTCATTTGAGTTGTTCATTGTAAAAACGCTCAATAAATCAATGTGAAAAGGCAGACATATTTGTAGGGAAATGTGCGAACAAATCCATGTTTGTCTTGTTCAAACTATTAAACCTTTATTTCAAAAATAAAGCCACTCTGAGATTCATGTTTTTGAACTGCTGATATTCAACTTTACCCCTAAAAACACAGAAAATATTTATTTTAGAAAATGTTGGTTGAAGGTCTGTTTGGATGCAGGTTTCTTTCATTTTTTAGCTTTAACAGATATGGCGTGAACTGAAACTCTTGTTTTTGCAAAAACTGTGAACACAGAAGCACTTTGAGTTCTTAAAAAAAAAGATTCAATTTTTACTGTTTAAACATCGTCCTTAAACTAATATAAAAAAATCAAAATCAATAATCACACAAACCTCCTTTAAACAATTATGCAGCCATGAAGGATCAGCTACATTGAACTCAATCTTTTAAAGCGCCACAAAACAACAATGATCTAAAAGGATGAGCACCTTGAAGATAACACTGGAGTTGGTAAACTGAAACATTTATTTTGACTTGGTGACTCATATTACCGCAGAAATCCCAAATCCCGCCCAATGCTCAGTGCGGCTACATCAACATCGTCCCTCTACACCACCAATATGAGGGCTTACAAACGCCAGAGCCACAGCTGCAACGCCATGCTCTGATTTTGCTTTTCTTCCTGATTTTTACACATTCGAGATGACTCTTGCTTCTGACACTTACGTTTTTGTCCGAAAAGGTAAAACTGACAGTCAGGAATCTGTTGACACATGTCATTTTTAATGATAAAGCAATGCTAACACTCAGTCACATCGCAAGGAGGTTGACGGGAGGGTTTCTGGGTTGTCCGGGCGCCTGGAGGGTCGTAAACAATGTGTTTTCTGACAGTTTCTTTGAGGGACGTCATGAAAATGGACCATTGTTGTGTGTGAGTTAAGTGTATCCTGAAGTATTTATAAGGCTAATTTTCAATTGCACATATACAAGGGCTTATGAGTGATGCTGTTGTACAGTGTTCCTATGGCAAACTCTTGTCATAAGGTGCACGTATTGGCTCTTTATTGGCTCCTGCACAAATGCTGGATAGACCATGTGCAGGCATACCCTTTGTGCCAGGAGGAAGCCCACAGTAATACACTAATTTCTTAATTTCTAACAGTCAGGCTGCAAGCAAGGAGCACAAACTTATCATGTGAAGAAAAGGTACAAGCTCCTTAGGCAGTCCACAAGGTTAGGGGGGATTGAAAAAAAGGAAAAATCCATATGACACACCCACATCTCACCTACTTCACCCTTTCATACCCTTGTTTTCACCGATTGCTTGCAGCATGGCCATAGAAAAAATTGTGCATGAACACGAGGGATCTTTGACCTTGATATTTCTTGCTGGTCCCTTGCGTAACCCTCAGACAGCTCGTATCCACCTGTAAGAACAGATGGGACTGAAGCTAGGTTCACAACGTGTGTTTAAGCAACCACTTCCAATGAGAAAAACTAGGTAAACATGCATAAATGCGCCTTTAGGGGTTCCACGCTGAAAACTCTTGCATTGACATGTAGCTACCAAGTTTTTAAGTTTGTTTTCAGTCTCCACGTACATAACGTGCGGCCATTGAACACACGTTAAATGAGGTTAAACTTAGGCCAGTCAGGGACTCCAATTTGGGAGTGATGTATAGATGGTGTCCTTTTGATTTCCAAAAGTGCCAACCGTTTGAGAAATAATCATGGAGAAGAAATTATTAATTGCGGTTTGCTCCCGGACAGAATTATTTTAACACCAGTTTTTCATACATAGGAACAGAGCTGTGAAAGAAAAAGCCTGGAGATTCAGCAGATTTGCACCAAGCCTCCTTCAGGTGGTGGACATGCGCTGGTAAACAGTAGAAATAGAAAAAGAATCCCCTTCCTGCTCGTCCGGTGAGAACACCATAAGCTGAAAGCAGGTTCTTGCTGTTCTTGAACGTGCGTCACAGGTTTAAAATGCAATGTTGTTAAAGTAGGAAATATAATTGATTCCTTAAACACAGCAGCAATGACCATAGGTTCCATACCAGGGTTTGATGTTTCCATCCAGTATGTCAGCATGCCAGGTAGCTCAAAATCCCTCTGTGTGAAGACATTCTCCTGCTTTGACATGTATTGTTCGGCGTGCCTGAAACATCATGCTCCTCTTCACTTTGCACAGTCTTTTCTGTCTGAAGCTCAAAAGCTTTTTCCAGAGTCTCTCTCGCAGTGAAGCTGCTCCCTTCAGATGACTGCATGTAAAATAAGCGATCACGCTGACAGCTTTATGAATTAATAATTAGTCTGTGTTACTCTGAAAGACTGCCTCTCTTCTCTTCTCTTCAGAGGTGGAAACAGACCCAGTGTAAAACGGTTGTTTTAAAGGAGTCACTTCAGCCCCACAGCTGACAGATAATGAGTCAGCAGCTCCCTTCACTTGTTGGATGCCACGCTCCCGTCATTGATTCAATCTAAAGCGCTCCAACCAGCTCGGCTCCGTCTGAAGTGGATTTAAATTGATGCATTCTTTGTTGTCTGCATCTTTCCAGAGGTTCTTGTCAGTACGCACTCATGCAGAGCTCTGCCATAAACCCTGTCTAAAGTTGCTCTCAAAGTATGCAAACATCCAGACTGTATAAAGAGAACTGGACTGACTGAGAGAGTGTGACATCACCCTTAGAAAATGCCTTTCTTCCAGCTCCAGCAAATGAAGCCAATTTGCCGCCATTTTTCCGCGATACGGACATCGCCAAGTCAGAGCCAGACGACAGTGATTGGTCTGAGTCAATGTTTCTATGGCAACTACTGTCACCAATCATGAGTGAGCTTGTTGGAAGTCCACAACCTTTCCACTGAAAGCGGGCTCAGGAGAATCTGTCAATCAACCTTTCGAGGTGGGCCCCACGTGCTTTTCCTGAGGCTTCTGATTGGTCAGCTTATTACTTGAATAACTTCAGATATAGAGAAAAAATGATGAAAAAAATTAGCTGTTTATTTCTCTATAGAAGTCTATGGGATTTTGGCTTCTTGAAACCAACTGTTCCTGTTTGGAATGCCATGGGGGAGGGGTTTCTCAGTCCAGTTCTCTTCTTGTATAGTCAACGAGTCAAAGGAAAGCCTGACAAATGACCGTTTACAGAAGAGGGACCGCTGGCCGTTGAAGCTTAGCTGGAAGAACTTAAGAGTGAGATAACGGCAGAGCTGGTGATGCTGTTAGAGAAGCTTTGGACTCCGAAATGGAAGAGGAAAAGAGAAGTGGGAAGGTGTGAGAAGGAATGGTTTGTTTCCATATTTGTCTTTATAGATAAAAAATATAACAAAAAGGAGAAAATTTGAGCTTTTGTACTTTTTAAAGAGAGAGAACAAGAGGGAAAGAGAAGAGACGTCTAGTGGGACCCAGAGTTGCTTCAGATATCCTCCAGTGTAGATCCATTCCCTCCACCCAGCAGCAGGTTTTACACCTCTCTGTGTGTGAGAGGGCTTCTGGTGGTCATCACATGAAATGCCTCACTGTAGCATTTGGGCAAATGCTGTAACGACAAATACTGAGGATTCACACTTCTATTGGTGTCTGCAGCGAGGTCAGCCGGTGCTCGTGGGGAGGGTGTCCCCTGTGCATGCACATCACAGCGCCGATTCTGCAGCACAGCAGCTGTTCCTGCCACAACCTCCAAACACACGCTTTCACTTTTCACTGCCCATGAATAAGTCATGTGGGAGAAGCAGTGAGAGCTCTCGGCAGCGGTGAAAAGACAAGGCCGTGCTCACTTTTTTGGTTGACAATCTGTTTTCATTTGTTTCACCTAAAGACAGACTTTTAAAACAACCAGGTCCAAAAGATTAAACTTAATATATTGAATAAAATCATGTATTGTAAAATCATCATTTGAAATGTCCACATTCATACACAGACTTATTATGTAAGCAAATTTTAGGGTGAATCAGACAATCATTTTGAGTTAAATCGATACATTTAGATGAATGTGTGAGATGACAACCTGATTCAAAGTTCCTCTGTCATTTTCCCTGTGTGTTCATAATTGTCATGTCAGCGGAACTGCAGTGCTCGATGAGAGAATTGAGAAAAAAAAAAGGCACATCCACGATTGGGAGTCTGCCGCTGAACGCTCACACTTTTCTGTAGTTTAGGGGAAAGAAAAACTCCACTTATGAAAGCAGCCTGTGGCGTTTCATCTGGTGAAACACATGTGTGGTGATGCGTGTGTGAGAGGATGTCCGAATGGCTATTCTGCGTGACAATCAAGTGACTTACTTCCCAGTGAGGATGATGATTGGCTGACGACATTCAGAAAAAAATATCTCTCTTTTTTTTTTTTGGTTCATTTACTTATTCACTTTTGATCTACCCACACTGAACCAGTCCCAAGAATGCAGCCACCCTCTAAGTACCACATGTTGCAGTTCCTCTAAAGACCACTGGAGGCAGGTTGGAAAAGGGCGCAACTTCCAAGATCCCATTGAATCCCATCATGTTAACAAAAATTTATTTTACACCTAAACTAAACGTATTTACCGTTTAGTTTTAAAGGATATTTGATCTTTATTGTTCTATTTTTTTTCCATCTGCTATTTTTTAACATATTTGGTTTTATTAGAGCTTCTTTTTTTTTTGAATGATTAAATGAGCCCCCTCTTTAGCAAAACTCTCACATTCCTGCTTCACCACCTTCCAAATACAGTGTGTTGTTAATGGGGCAATCTCCGCTTAACATCCCCGCTCTATTTCCAGCTTTATTTTGGTTGTTCTAGAATCAATGGGTGATATTAGAGGCTGTGGGTTTGGTGTCCCATATGATATGGTTCAAACAAAAGTTGCATGAGCGACAATATTTTTTTAATCAACGTCGTTGCTCAGTTGGACTTGTGGGCCAGTAAAAACACCGTCTTCAGAGCTTGTGCAGAGCTTCAGGCCTAAACTACCCAAGGAACCACCTGCTTCATTTGCTGCTAAATGTTTCAGTGTTTACCAGAAAAAGTATGAAGTAAGACTCCAACAAAAACATCAAGACAGAGTGGAAGCAACAAAGAATAAAACACGTTATTTACTCATCTTTATGTAAACAAACTAGAAAGTAGGGATAGAGGCTGATAGTTTGACTGTCAAAGTGTTTTTAACACATTCACAAAAGTTTCATTTGGACCAAGCCATTGACTGTACATGAGAACTGGACTGAGTGAGTGTCAATTATAGAAAACGCCTTACTTCTAACCAAATGAAGTCAATTCAGCTGTAAATTTTATGCAATACAATACGGACAGTTAGTAGGCAGTGATTGTCCATTTGTCTAAATCCGTATTATTTCGACAACCACTCTCACCAATCAGGAGTGAGCTTGTTGGAAATCTACACCCCTACTACTTGAAAACGGGCTTGCAGGAATCTGTCAATCAAACATTTCAAACATTCAACGTGAGACCACCTACTCTACATCTGATTGGTCAGTTTATAACTTGAATAAATTGAACTACAAAAAAAAGGCATTTTTAAAAAAAAGTATCAGAGCAAGAATAGTTATTCTGACAACTAGAATGACTGAGTAATAGCTGTTTATTTCTTTATAGAAGTCTATGGGATTTTGGCTCCTTGGCACCAGCAGGTACTTCCTGTTTGGAACACTAGGGGGGAGGGGCAACTCAGTCCAGGTTTTATATACAGTCAATGGATGAAGCTGAAGCTTTTGGAAAAAAATGAAAAACAAGAACTTCAAACAACACACAATTTCCAAGGCATGATACTGTAACTTCTTTAACGTGACCTCCTGTCACATGTACAGTATGTTCAGACATGGCTCAGCTGGCGCGGCACAGATGAAGAGGCTCACCCTTGAACCAATTGAAAGAGCGTTATAAATGAAGATGACTACTATCAAAGGAAAAGGGAACAAAAGATGCACCAGCTGGAACCAGAATGTCTGCAGGAACCAGGTAGAAACCAAGAAATATATTTGTATTTTCCCCAAACATTAGCATGTTGTATGTACAATATTATAGCATAAAAGTGGTTTACTCTTGTCAACATTTGAAACAACAATGAGTCAATTGTCAGATTATTTTATCCAATTAGACTTCAAAATTTAGAATTTCGACTTTTATTTTTTTTCTTGATGCAAAATTAAAACCCACCTTTGGAAGAAAAATCTGAAGGTTCAAGATTTGACAATGAAAGAGTCACAAATATTTATGCCTTACTATTCATGCAAAGTTTAAAAATGGAATGTTGTTTGTTAGATTAAAAATATTAATTCATAATAGTTTTTTTTTTCAACTTAACTAAACATTTTAAGACCAAGAAATCCTCAAATTCTAAAGAAGAATTCTAAAACATGCATGTATTTATACAATTCTGCTTTTGTCCATTACTATATATTGCAATGAGTGGGCAAAAAAATCATATTCCATTGAATGTGCATTATTGTTCATGTTTGATCACAATCTTGGGTTTTCGTGCATTAAACTGATCAAAAAGCTGTTATGCAGGTTAGTAAATCAAACAAACTCTAAAGAAAATTCAGCTTCAAACAGAATAACTCTGATGTGTTTGACTCAACTTTAAAGACACAAGAAGTGTGAAATGTTATTTAGAGGTTAGAATTTTTCTGTCCAAACCTTTTGTCTTTTTTCTATTTGTTCTTTACCAACTTCTGTGTATTTTTATCATCTGCACATGTTTCTGCGTGCTGCTGAAGTTTTCTCTAATTAAACTTCGTGCCACCGTCAAGACTTCCGGCTGTATTGTTCAGTGTTTATTTATAGCGTTTTTGTTGTTTTTCTAAATGAGAAAAGTGAGAAAACGTTTTAGGAAAATGTGATCTTTCAAAGCATGTGGTGATTAGACTCAAACGATGTGAAATTCTGAAAAGCTCAGAAATTCATGAAAATGAACTGCTGAGGAGAAATGCCTCAGCTGTGCTGCAACAGTGCCCCCTAGTGGAAGAGTATAGTCGTCATGGTCTTTCCGTTTTATTTTTAAAAGACAGATGTTTAGAAGAATGCAAAAGTAATGAATGCATCTACAATTATCATTTTAATTAATCTCCGGTCTAGTATTACAATTAAAAGAATAAAAATCACCACAAACAATAAAAGAAAACGATCTTCTTTTGATCATCTAGCAGAATTGAACTGAGAATTTAGAAGACTTTGGCATATGTTACTAAACATGGTAGATTCATGAATTATGATGGAGTATTAGGGCCACCAAAAAAAAAGAATCTATAGGAGAATAAAGTTGTAAAATTATCAGACAAAGTCAAACTGTACGGGAATAAAGTTTAAAAGTCTAAAGTTAAAATTGTAAGTTGTAAATGTATGCTTCAAAAAGTCACAATTTTACAAGGAAAGACACGTTTTTGAGAATAAAAATTAAATAAAGCCTTTAAATGTATTAAAAAGTTAGACAAACATTACCCGTTTGTTTTTAGTTTCAATCAATTCAAAGAAATCAGACCGACATCCCACTGCTCTAGAACCTGCTTCTTCTGCTTTTAACTTTACTGTGAATGTTCACGTTTATTTTCATGAAATTACATTATTTCCAAAAAAGCATGACTTTTTCTTTGTAAAATTATGACTTTTTTAATCATTCATTCACAATATTATTCTCATAAAATGTAGACTTTTTTCTGATAGCTGAACTACATTGCTTTTATGAAATTTTTCTTACTTTTTTTCCACAATTTTACAATTTTTTTCTCATTTATTCTTATTATTCTTCTTTTATGGTGGCCCTAATAAAAATATTGTCAAAGATATTTAGTTTTTAAACGATAAAAACCATGACATTACTCAAAAGATGGACATATCCTTTGTCAGATTTCTCATTTTATTTTTCAGGTAAAGCCCTTGAGGTTTTCTTTTAGTGTATTTTTTTTTTCTTAAGCAGGTTGGATAACAATATAATAATGTAGTTGTATTAAAAAACACAATATGAGGTTGTAAATCTGTGATCTCCTTAAAGGGATCCAGCCAAACCCAGAGGATGAAAAATACGAGGTGGCACAGAGGGAATCCTGCAGGAAAATGGAAAATGACAATAAAGTGGAGTGGAAGGAGCAGTTGTGGAGAAGAGGATGTGTGAGTGGTTCACTGTGACTTGTGATTAGGAGGAGGGTGTAGAAAAGAGAAGAAAGAGAGCAGAGATGGGCTGCGAGTCTGGCTGATTGGTTTCCATGGACACTGCTGATGAGGTGAGTAGGGCTAAATCAAAGTGCAGGTCCATTTGGTTTAGTGTGGATTCCTGTCAACGTGTGAACAAGTCTGACAGCTAAAATCCCACTCCAGTTTTTCCAAAGATTTCCCTATTTCTTGTCAGTTTGGCTGATTTTCTTTTGGCTCTTTTTTTTTTTTTATAAATAGCGGTTCTAGTTTCTTTATCTCTACACTTCCACTTAGTGTGATCTGAGAGCAGGGATTGCTCCCTGTCGCTCCTCAGGCTTCAGTTAAGCCTCTTATAAACTGGACCTGCGATTTTTATTTTTAAATGTACAAATTAGAGAAGATATTTCACTTTGGGCAAAAATTGTGATTAATTGCAAATTGCAGTTTGTACATAAATAAAACATACATAATAATAAAAATAAAGATGCTGTGCACATTGCTAAAATAATATGTATTTATTTATTATGTTTAGTTTTGAAACTTTGAAGGACCTTTTAATGAAACATTATACAGAAAAAAGCTGGGCGTAAATTAGGAAAAGAGCAGTTGCACTGAGAGAATCAACAACCATTAAAGAACCAAAATGATATCTCTGGCCGGGTTCTTAATTTGGAGATTGTGGTTTTTAGTCGTGTTTCTACCCCTGATCTCGATCTGAACGCAGCTCCTACAAACCTGAAGCTTTTAACCATCCAGACGGTGTGGATCAACAAACTTTTGAAAGTTTAGAAGGAAAAAAGATTTTGTGCATAAAAATAGACTAATAAAAGAAAATGTTTGAAGAAAACAGGTTTGAGGAAACTTTTCTTTGCTAAACAAAGATTAGAGGTTGGGCTGGGGGGAAAAAAACTCCATGTTTCTGCTTAGCAACAAGCTTTTCCAGTTAATATTTTAGATAATCCAGCTAAGATTTTAAACAGCGCAGGAAATTCTACTATTTTGAGTCAACAACAATTCTGATCTGAAATATATATATTTTCTCCAGTTAGTCCCCTCTGTGTTCATCATTGCTCTTTATCCAAATCCTAAAAAAACTGGTTTGGACAAATAATGAAGTGAAGCTTTGGCACAAATCAGGAAGATCCGCCTCAGCCACAGGTCTGCTGGGTTGGTAGCTCACTTTACATTATCAATTAGACATTGTCACACTTTAGAACTAATAGCCACATCCCTCTTTTTCCTCAAACAATGGCAACCACGTGTTTACGGTTAAATTCATTGGTTTTGTTATAAATGGTTTTTAGGTGTTCTGTGAGTCCTTCCTACCCATGAAATGTTCCTACCCACACTGATTGCGCATGCGCAGACTGAACTTACATCATAATTTCTGTGTTGGTGGACCACCATAAACCTGTGCTACCTCTTCGATCTTGTGGTTACTTTACTGTTTTTTGCCGTTCTTGTGACTTTAGGATACATTTAATTGTATGCTTGCTGCAACTAATGCAATGCTTCACTTGTCTACTTAGCTCTGGACCTTTAGCACACTCCACCATAAGCGCCTCACTGTCCACACTGAGAACATTCCAAAATCTGTAAGGTCTTTCGAACCGAAAGCCACGAGCGCGTTGTGATATAGGAATAAAACCTTGGCTGAGCTGTTCAGTTATAAACCATCTACCCATTATCTACACTTTTGGTTAGGGTATTAGCAGAAAAGGATGCAAAACGTTCATGGACCTTTCTTAAAATCCATCTTTTGTCTTGTTTAAAACTGTTGTTGGTGCAGGCAGAAGACTATACTGTCATCATGGAAATGTAGACACATTGGAATCAAACCCTTAAATTAACCTGTTTGGCAAGTTTATGTTGACAAACTTTTCCCTGATTCGTTTCCGAGCACAAGACTGGGAAAGACAATCGACTGGCCGTGCATTTAAAACTAGCTCTCTGGATTTGCAAACTCTGGAGTCGTCTGGGTGCAGGAAAAGAAAAGATTTTCCAATGAGCAGACGGATTGAGATTCATGGAACAAAGAGGATGAAGCAAATCCACACATAACATCTCAACAGCTGGGTCCTTGCACTATTATTAAAATGAGAGCAGTAAGTGGTATGTTTGTCCCATTCAGAGGAAAGACTTCTGGGAAAAAAAGAGTTTGAAAGCAACCTTTTGTTAATGTTTGCAGGGTTTTTTTGGATTCTACTTCTGCCACAGGGGATAAAGGGAAGGATTTGTATCTGTTGCATGGCCAAATGACATACAGCAAAAACTAAAATTGCCTTTGGAAACTTTCTACAACTTTTGCAGGCTTGCTGCACTGAAGAGACTGCTGTCCAGCAGGCAGGAACAGACCTGACATTAACACTACAACTCATACTCCCAAAAAAGTTAGAAACCCTGAAAATATTCATGAATTTCTTCGCTTTACACATATAATTTCAAATAATTCAGGTTCATGAGCTGAGTCGCTACAGCATTCTGTGACTCTTCAAACAGGGGCACACTTCCATCTTTTGATCCCTTGCTCCATCTGTCTCCCATGTGTGAACAGAACTTCTAGAGGTCTAAACCCCTCCACCTAAAGAGAAGCAACAAAATAGTTGCATCTGAAGACAAAGGTCCTAATTTACTGGTAAACCTATGTCTAAGTCTATGTCTCAAGCCTTAGTCACAGCTCCCCTTACGGGCTCTCTGCAGGTGAAAAATGGTCGAACCTGTACGGGCCACGGAGGTCCCCCCCAAAAAAAATCAAGATGGAATCAGACATCTTGATACTTGATCTGATCAACAATCAGAATGTCGTTTGTGTGAGCATTTCACGGGCCTCCTACTGAGTCTTACATGTCATGTGCACACATGATATGTAAGACTGTGCGTACAGCTTTTGCTCTCGCTTAGTAAGGAGCCAGTCTGCTCATCCTATTAATGACTAAAGTGCAGCGTAAGGGCATCACATGACAGCATCCCCCCATACCTCGTAACTTACATTATCCTCACAAATGCTTCATGATTAAGGGGTGTAACGATTCATTTTAACAACAATGTGATTCATATCCTAATAAGTATTTGCTGATCCAATTCATAGTTGACATTAGTTCATTTTGAACAATCCGATTGGATCCGATTCACTTACCTAAACTGGATCCAGGACATCTTTTAGCCAAAACTTCAACCAGTGTGACTCAGAGATAATACCTGGTACTGAACAGTGCAGGGGAACTTTTCCAGATTCCTTGTATTTCTTACAAGATGATCAAGTGTAAATAAATATGTGAACAAACAAACAAGTAAAGTAAACAAGGATGAATGTCAAATCCATTCATTTTAGTTTGATAAAGTTCAACAAGTTGTTGTTTTTTCACATCAAAATAATTCAGAGGAAACATTATTAGAACATTCTGCCACACTGTGTGGTCACATGACTTTACTAAATTCAAAGATCATTTTTGTTGCATCACATGTGTGTTGTCTGCTGTGATGCACTTGGTCATTTTTACATCCTAGTAACATAAATTTACTGTACTTCAATCTAAATGGTATTTTTTTTTCAATATTAACAATCAATTTATCTAATTTTGAAATTATTTTTCATGGTTTTGGTCGATTCGGTTTGATTAACAGCTTGCATCACACAGATTGATCTGGTTGAATCGTAGGAAAAGAAATCGATTAATGGATAAATACATTGTTACACCCCTATTTACGATCTGCGCATAAGAATGGTACGTTCCATTTTCCTGACGTCTCTGAGGTCCCAATACAAGACTCAAGGGAACTGCAAGACCCTTTGCACACCCCAGGCCTTGAACCCTGGGTGAGTAGATAATGGATGACGGGTTGGGTTTTGAACTACAGTTTCACCCACTGGCACCAAGGTTGAGGATTCTGCTCTTTCAAATGCAAAAACATGCAAGAATTAAGAGTAGATAACCATGAATTGTTACCAACTTTAGCTATTACAATTTAGCATGTTATTGATCGATTATTGCTTTGTGATGTTTTATGAAAACCCCTTTGTTTCAGACATTTGCATTGAATGCACAAAGATCTCCAGTTCAGGAACTCATGACTGGTCCATAAAAATCTCATGAACTGTTCAGATTGTCTAAATGGATCGCAGCGTCTGACTGCACTGACTGCATCAGCAGCAAGTGCCCTCTTACAGCTCAGTTTCAATACAGGGATTGCTTCAGGACTTCCTCTGACTCATCTGACTGCTGCTACAAACAGAAAGCTTTCCTCCAGCTGCTTCATGCGTGCTCTGCGGTCCATTAGTTTGTTCACACAAACATTCCCAGTCCGAAACAATCACCCCTGGGTTGTTCTGTTCAACACGACTAAATCCTCAAGAACAACCAGCACCAGCTCGATGAATCATGCAGTTTGCAAATGAACTGCAAAATGCTCATCGCGCTACAGAACTACTTTGCAAATCTTAAGATGCTGCTCTGGCTGGAACACTGGGGGATGTGTCACCGACTGAAAATGTCAGCGACTGAAAGCATGTTCGCTGAACTGCGCCAAACTCTACTGTGGACCCTAAAATATTTACTGCTGAGATTGCAGAAAATGTGTGAAAAGGGAAGTGCAGAACTATGAAGGGTTAGTGAAAACTCTGACTCTCCAAAGTATTTTCAGATGGTTTCATTGTTGTGAGTGACATTAAACTCTGTCGCCTTACCTCCACAAACAGGAAGCAAGGGAGAATTGAGCTGCTGCTCTTTACATCGGGTTTCTGCTCAGATGCCCTCCCTTTGTCTTTTTCTCTGAACCAGCCCATCTTCCTGCGTCCTTACCCTGGAGGAGAAAGGCAAAGAGAGCAGAGAGCAAAAGGTAAGTGAAAACCATCTTTTTTTTAATGAGCCGAAGGGCTATACTCAGTTTCTAATCTTTGTATTTGCCAGACATTTTTGAAAGAAAAGGAAAAACTTTACTCATGCAGGGAAATATTTCCTGTTGCAGAGGTATCCAAACAGTTTTGTATCACTGATGAAGTTGTGTTTCTGCTAATAAACAACATGTCACTTTGTGTAGTCGTTGGGTGGAAACTTTCTTTTTGCAGTTTTCCTGGCCTGTTTTCGGTGTTTTACCCTTTCCAACCACCAGAGGTCCTCTGTTTCTCTGGATGTCACTCCTCCATTTACCTTGCATCCTCCTAAGACAGGTGTTTTTCTTTGGTATTATTCTGAGGTGATCTGTGTCAAGTTTAGAACGTATTTGTAGTGTAGAATGTATTATAATATAATGGTCTTCATCTCTTTAATTTGGCTGCTCCAAGAGGCCAAAGTGTATAGGATGATTGATGCCACTAGAGTCACAGAAAGTCCTCAGAAGTGGCTCCTTCTCCCCAAATGACCCCAGTCTCATCAGCAGCTCCAGACTGCTTTGGGCTCACAGCTCACATTAGCCCTCAGAGTTCTGCATCAGTCCTCTGTGTCATCATTGTTGGAGACGAGTCTAAGAACCACAGAGTCCTCAGAAGTCTTCTGTAGTGCACAGCGCTCTGTTTGTGTCAGAAGTTTGCAGTGTGGGAGATGAAGAGAAAGGGGGCCAGGACAGTCCCCCAAGGGGCCCCAGACTTCAGCTTGGGATACTTATGAAATATGAATGCTGTAGAACTTGTGGGTGACTATACAGAGCATGGTGAACTGGACTTTACACTAACTTTAAACAAAAAGTGTTCCCTTCATGCAAAAATACAACTTAAAAGAGTTTACAAATGTTGAACTTTTAAAAAAATTATAAAAATAGAAATGCAAAGATTTGTAACGAGTAATGTTAAAAGATCACAGATGTAATGTCATTGTGTTTCATTTATCTGTTAAATGTAAAAAGCAATAGAAAACAGCTTTGTGTATTTTGGGTTTTAGTTCAAGTTTCAATATGGAAAGGCTTTTTGTTAAAGAGAAAACAAAATAACTGAGAAGAAGCTCAAAGCAGAAAATTAAATGTTCTTTTAATGCTGAAGTTCTTTTATATGAAAATGGACAATGAATTTTAGAAATCCAAATCCAAAAGTTCACAATTATTTCTCACTCCTCAAGTAAGCTTTATAAATCTTTAGTTTGAAAAGCATGAAGAAATGTGAAGTGTTTTATGATGCTGTTTCCTCAAACTATTACAAAGCATTTAATAAACTTAAGAGCTCAGAGACATTCAATGACCCACTCCAATGGAAATTATGTTTTTAACATGTTTTTGTAGCATTTTTCTCGTGATGGATTACATATATAAAATAATTTAAGATTGAAACTGTGTTTCTGAGAATTTTTTCATTCAAATCATGTTAGATCAGGAGCAGATGAAAACCTGGGGTTTAAAGAAGCTCAGGTTTGTGAAGCAGCAACTGCTCCACTCCTAGGCTAAATCCTCCACCTGTAGACAAATAGATCCATGAACGTCTTCATTTTCCTGGTCTAGTCTGCCATCTGGCTAAAAACTGGGCACCTCTAATATTGCTCGCCATTTTTTTACGAGGCTAATGTTTAATGTTTGGATTTACGAGGAGCTGTAAGCTAGTGGGAGAGTGTGTAAACAGATGTATGATGGCATATCAATGTATGGTTACTTTTGTGCCAGCAGCCCCGCTTTCGACTCGGAGGCGAATGTCTATCGAACTCCTGCTGCTCTGCAGAAAATACATCTGAAAAAGCGACACAGGCTTTTTGGAATTTGGCTAAAAACTACATAAAAGATCATTTTAGAGTAGATCAAAACATACTTGGAGTGGGACTTTAATGAGCTGCTTCTTTATAACGTTATAGCCCCCTGAAAAATGTTAGTCTGGGGCTCAAACATCTGTAAATTTGGCTGTGCAGTAACCAACACCTGCTTTTAAACTTACATGATTGTCATTTTTGCTTCCTTACTTACTGATTTATAACAATGTGTTTATAGATATTTGTATCACCGTTCGGGATTGATGTCTTTTCTTGTTCTAATTTTCTAAAATATAATGCTTGGTGTTTAAATTTGTTTAAATTATTGTTTGCAGTTTTGTCGTATTTTCGTTTAGTTGTTGACTCATGCTATGTAAAAATGTAAATGAGCTTCTGCTTTTGTTTGAGTCCTTCATCAACTGTAACACCTGACAGTGTCGTTAGCATTCTGAACCTCGTTGCTACAGTAACAGAGAACACAGCCTACATCTTTCCATGACATTCCAGTTCACCCTGCATTCGTTCCACCTGTACTTTGCTGTCTTTGAAAGGATGAATAAGGCACTCTTCTTGTGCTTGCCTGTCTTAAAAGGGTACTTTAGAATGCTCCCCTTCTTTTTAATTATGATATAAATCAGATTTTTGGAAAAAGTTTTGGTTAAAAGCAGAATTTAAAGATTTGTAAATCGTTTTGTTTCTTAAAGCTTTTCATCTGTGAAAACTCTTCTTTTACTGTGAAACCTTGAACTCTAAGAAATGCAGAGACTGATTTTGCAAATGATTTTCTTTCCAACACTGAAATAATCCACATTTAGCTTCGATAAGATTATGTTTAAACAACAATCTGAATGGTTTTTTTTTTTCTTTTTGTAATATGTGAGTTTGAGCCCAACAGCAGGAAATATTGACTCCCATGTTTTGAATCAACAACGGTGTGAAATTAAACGTTTACAGCCTGATAATCAAGCAACACGTTTTTTTAACTTGTCCTTTCCAACAGCTGAGCAAACAGATACGAGCTGAGAGCCTCTCGTGTTTGACAAATTTTACTGTTACAATCGGGGGTTATAAATCTTTGGACGCACAAGGTTTATTTGTATAAACCCATTTTGTAATTCGGGCTAAACTTTATTTATATTGATTATGTTTGTATCCTTTTCTGTTGAACCGAACGGAAAAGAAGAAGAGAGATGGATGTTGGAGGAGGGTAATGGCACAAAAGACAGGGGAAAAAGGGCGGTTAAAGAAATTGGGGGATGATTACAGGGGAGGGGGTATGTTACAAACATACCTCTTAGCTCCAAGAGTCTTTGCATGCAAACTTGTCAACATGAACACAATACAAGTACAATTCACACGCACACTTATGCACACAAACCAACACATGTAAAGCATTTCATTCTGTCACGCATGCTGTTTGTGCAAAGGTGAGCTGACACCTGTGTTCAGGTGGATGATGGAATGCAACAAAAGAAAAAATAATAATAATTCCAAAGATTATAGAATAGTTCTATTTTCTTTTCTTCCTCTTCAATAAAGTCTTGATTTATACAAACCCATCAATCCAGGCACAGCTTTTCACATTTGCCTTTTTTTGTCATATTGAATTTTTCACTGTTTCACTGGTAAAAAAGAAAAAAACAACACTCCTTCCTTCCAATTCCAGCTCCACCTGCACAAAGAAAAGGCCTGAGGGATAAATAAAGCATATAGCCAGGCTCTTAGCAGGCTTTCAAACATCCCAATATGCCCGCCAAGCCTGCTTTCGGAGAGCTGGTGTTTGTGTGTGATCCCTGTTCCAAACAAAAGAGAGTTTAAAATGCGAAGGTCTCCAGTGCTTGAAGGCAACACACCAAGCAAGAGAAACAAGAAAGTGAAGGAAGAATTCATTCTTTGGCAACAAAATACGATGCAGAGGTGAGAACTTGGACTCAGACTCACATTAAGACTTACATTTGAGTTTCAATCTGAAAGTTTTTAGGTTTGGATTTACTGATTATTATTCATGTATTTTTCCTCATGTTTAGCTTGAACCTGACCTGACCTGGATGAGTGACAATTTTCAGAGACATCAGAAAATATCTTAGTGGGATAAATTCATCTGAGCTTGAATACATTTAGTTAGATCCATCCTTTGAGTTGATGACGTCAGAAGACCTGCCAAGAATCCCCTTTTTTGACATGATCTGACGAGAGCTAACAGATCATCAGCGTCAATACAAACTGATCTGAAACTGTGGCTGAAATACAGCTGAATCTTACTTAGCAGCATTGGCTGGCTTTTAGTTAGACACAAATGAAAACAAATGTCACGAGTTTACCTTCAAAGACATTGAATTCTTTATTTAGCAACAATGAGGTTTGATTGGAGTAAATGTTGCTTCAGATTCAGACGTCAGGCAGCATTTCAACAGCACACATCCGTGCACAAATGCCTAGTATGTAGTGTTACTGTAAACACTCATCTTTAAGAAGAAAGTACATAGTGTTTACCTAAGTACTGACTTTAATAAAAAGTAACTGGTGAAATAAGTGCTGGATAACAGTATTAATGTTTTTTTTTTGTTGTTCAAGAAATGAGGAAAATGGTAAACAATTTTGTTTTTACAAATGGTTATCAAAATAATATTTACAATTGCTTGTAACAAAATCTCTGTCCCCAATGCTTTTGCATCTATATATAAATATAAGTAAATCATAGTTCTCGATCAGAAATGTCCTCCAAAAGAAAGTTAAATGTGTCTTTCAAGTGGACTTTTTTCCTCAAAAAGTTCATTAAGGAATTCTGTGAGGATTGTGACTTTGAGTTGGATTTTGTCAGTAATGTTTCTTTGCTTTGATTGTGTTCTGTTTTCAGTTGGACCCCTGTAAGTCACACCAAGTTAAGGTTGCCAGTCATCCACGGCCATCTTAAACTCAGTTAATTACCCTCAGTGTATTTAATGTGTGGTTTTGTCAGGTCATCTGCAATGTCACCTTTTTGCTTCACCATGGGTTTTGTCATGCTTCCGTTTATTATTATTATTATTATTGTTGTTGTTGTTGTTGCTGTTGTTATTATCATTATTATTATTATTAATACTATTATTATTATTATATGACAGTGGTGAAAAAGGGGATTTCTTAGTATCTCTAAGCCTCTAACTTACATATGGAACTTGTCACTACAAACTGGGAGATTCCCAAACCAAATGAAAATTGCAAAAGTGATTCCTATTTATAAGAGCGGAGACAAAAACCTGTTTACAAACTATAGACCGGTTTCTCTCCTTCCACACGTCTTTGTTTTTAGAAAAGGTATTTAATGATAAATTAGCTAAATGTATTTATAAACATAACAATATAAATGAAAACCAATATGTTTTCAGAGAAAACACATTAACCTCATTAGCTATTATTGTTGCTGTGGAGGAAATCACGAATACTCCCGACAAAAATAAATTTGCAGCTGGAATTTTCATTAACCTAAGACGCATTTGACACTCTCAATCATGACATCCTACTTGATAAACTGGAAGTATATGGGATAAGAGGAGTAAGTTGGGTCAAAAGCTGTTTAACAGGAAGAAAACAATTTCTCAAGATTAATGAATTTCTATCAGAGGCCAAGGAGATCAATTATGGTGTCCCACAAGGATCAATTCTGGGCCTGCTGCTATTCAAGATTTACAAAAAAAATATTTTCAAAGTTTCAAAACTTTAAAACTCATTTTATTTGCTGATAACAAAAATATAATCTATTCTACAGATAAACCTTCAAACCTTCAAAGTAAAACAAATCTAGGATTATTAAAATGAAAACAAAGACTTGGTCAGGTCAAAGATTTGAGTAAATCTGGCAAACTGTACAGGAGACAAGGCACGGTGGAGATTGATTGACTAAATCAACATCCAATCAGGATGCAGAACAAAGTGCACTGTAAAAAAAAAAAGACAGAACTATAAAAAAGAAAGCAACACTGAACAGAAAAAAATCAGACATGGAACCACTGAATGTTAATATCATGCATTTCATTTCGAGAATAATAAATTATTATTGCAAAGAAGCAGAAATTAGACAAAACCTTTAAATTCTTCCTTCTGGAAATTTTGTGGAGTAAGAAGCTGAAAAACGTGTGAGGCTGTTTAGGTTTAGCCTCCTTTGCGGCTTTTTTGTTTCACTGTTACTTTCACTATGTTCCCGTTTATGGTTTTTGTGACACGAGGATCTGTGATAACACTTTAAGGAAGTTTGGGGCACTCAACACAAAAGGCAGCAAAAATTAAGACATTTCAGCCAAAGCTCTGCTAACATTTTTGACCATTCAGAAACTCCGTTCTTTTACATTTGTATTTTGACACTAGCAGTCTGCTGCTCGATGAGATGAGGCCTGTATTCCAATGGATAAACTTACTTTGCGTCAGTGTTAATCTATGAAAACACCAGTTCAGATGTAAGCCAGTAAATAGATGGATCAAGGTAATCTTATAATCCTATTCCGTCGATGTTTGGTTCAGTTTTTCCCTCATAAACCTTTTTTTTCTAACTGGATTTAGTCTTCTCTGCTTTGCACGTCACTATTTTTCACAGATTTCAATGAAACTAAACAAAAAAGCTTAAATGATTTAACATAAAAAATCCATCTGGACTTGATTGGATTAGCAATGGCTGTGTGAAAAGAGGCTTAATCTGATCAATCAGTGGTAGAAAATAAAGTCTACCTGTTAGTAGAAACAAGACTATAATGGGCTTTGGTCAAAGAGACAATCCCATTGATCTATTTAAGCTGGACAAAAATAACACACCAACGAACAGGTTTTTTAGCTGGACATCCAAATGCAGCATTTTGCAGCTTTGTTTGAAGAGCACAGACCCCGTCGGACACATGTCCTCTGTTCTACTGCTGCAGTCCCACACTCTGCTCCAGGACAAACAGTAGACAACCTTGTGCGTGCATGCTCATGCAACAAACGGTCACAGCAGTGTGGATCATAACTGCATCTGCCCTTGTCAGGAAAGGCTCCTGCATGAGAGCTCTCTTTTCATGTCTGAATCCAAGCCTGTCAGCTGTTTTTTTTTTATTATTATTATTGTTATTTTCGTCATATTAAGAAACAAAAGCTTTGCTTTAACCTATTTATGGAGATGGAGATTTTTATTTTGGTTTGCCCTGAAACCATCTGCAGGCATTATTGTCACATCAATCTTGTTCATGTCAGATCCGTGTGTTTACTCAGCAAATGCAATCCCACTGACCATATGCCAAGCACATGCACACACAGAGGCTCAGCGCACAGACAGATGAAGACACTATCAAAGAGCTCCCACTCCTCGGATTATTTTCAAGAGCCTCCTGTTATTAGAAGAGTCAAGGATGAGAAGGGAATTGGATTAACTGTGCTGGCTAATTAAGCTTCTGTTTGGGGAATACCCCCAGCATGATACTGAAAAACAACAGAGATAACCCTCCCATCAGCAGGCATCAGGCTTGGAAGGGTAGCAGACCTGTTACAAGAAAATAATGCAAAGTTGGGACTCAAAGAAGACAGTTTACATTGCTCTGCCTTAGAAGTAATGAGAAGCCTATCCAGTTATTGGTCAGATCTTTTTAACCTACCTTAAATACCTTTAAGACGTCTGCTGGGTGCCGTGTTACGACTCCTATGTTCTGGTCATGTCAGCTTAGATTAGGGTAAGGAGATGTAGAAATATCCAGTCTTTTGTTTATCTTCCTCCTCCTGAATGTGCTCACCTTGCTGGTCCACAGTGAAACACGACAGAGCAGTCAAGGAGACAGCAGGAGTGGCGTTTCCAGATACACACACGCACAAAAAAGGCGTCCTTTTATTTAGCTTGTTCCAACAGCCAGCGATGGCTAATAAATCAAGTGGCTGAAATCACCTCCTGTGCTGCGACGCTCCAGATGAGAAGATGCAGAGGCAGACGGAGCCCGAACGTGAGTGTGAAGGAGGAAGAGTGTGTGAGGGAGGCAGTGATGGAGAGCACGGAAAGAGGGGAAGGAAGGGAGGGCATGCATTATGTGTGTCAGCTCATTTGTATTCAAAGCCTGTTTGCCTCTCCATCTCCCTCTTTCACACTCCCTCCATCCTTCTCTCTCTCCATCCCCCCCTCTGCATCTCTCCATCCAGCCCTGCCCTGCCCTTTCCTGGGAACCTGGCTTGAACATTACAGTAAAGAGAGGTGAAAAGATGCTGCAGACCAAAGAGATGGGCAGGAAGTGTCTGAGTGTGAGACTCTTTCAGTGAAGCAGGATTTGGAAGTGGGTCAGTGATAGATGATTATTAATAAGGAGAGGATACAACATCTCTGGTCAGAATTGATCAAAAAACAAAGGCCAGACTGACATATTTGTGAAGAAAACTGATCATTTTTTAAAGCTGCAAAAAGTTTGGCTTCATGCAGAAAATATGGAAAGATTTTTCAACAAATGCCGTTTGAAAAAACTGGTTTTTGTAACATAGAAAATACACTGGACGGGCCACCAGCTCTTTGTTTTCCTCATCTGACCAAAACTGTACGGCTCAATAGCTCCAATATTTCTCTGCAGTTTTGTTGCACCGTTAATGGTAATATCAGACACTGGAAGGGGAGGTGGGGATGCCAACAGTCCCACTCACAACTCAGTTACATTTCTAGTGAACTCCTGCTGCTCTGCAGAAACTATGTCCTTGAAAATGACCCCTTTTTTTTTTTTTTTTTACTTTGACAACGGCATAATCATAATAAAAAAGACCAGTGGGAATGCTTTGAAAATGGATCAGAAATGATCAAGTTGGGACTTTGAACCATTTAAAAACCATTTAAGTGACAAACTAAAGTCAGAGAACGTGTCTGCTGTACCAAATGCTAAAATATCATCTATTACCAAGCATTACCAATCAACAGTAAAAATTAAAAAAAATAAAAAAACATAGTTTCTTAGTCGGAGCTGTGCATCTCTGTAAAAGTAACATCCTGATGAGTCGGTTGAGGTGACTCAGCCACCGGGGTCCCCCTAAAGGAGCTGAAGGAAGTGCCCGGGGAGAGGAAAGTCTGGGCAATCTTTGCTGCCCCATGACCCATGGGGATGGATGGACAAACGAACAGTTATCCTCAAAGACAGTCACAAAAACTGATATAAAATATAAAGAATATTGGTTATTTCATATATTTTTGATAAATCCTATTAATGTCTTACTAATTAGGCCCACTAACTTAAAAGGGATCAATTTAAATATGAATAAATGTGCAAACTATCTATGACTACATTACTGCAAACTGTTTTTAAACCTTTTTGATTTTAAACTGAGTAACATGATATTTAGATCTGACAACCAAAAGACAACACTTTTGTTGTCTTGTTTATGTGGTAATGAAATGGAAACACAGTCAAAAGAAAGTCCATACTTTTAGGTGGCAGGAATAATTCAATTGTAAAACACAGTAGAAACTGGTGTGGAAAGCTTTTTATTTGAAAACTGAGTGTGATAAAAGTTAATATATGTCAGTTAAAGTATTGGAAGTGTTTACAAAAACAGATTTTTGTACGCTCCTACTGAACATTTGGCTTTTCGAATTACTTGGAATGTAAATTCCTGCAAAATATAAAAGATTTAAAAGTTTACGTTCATGCCAACAATTTTCGGCACAGAATTTTTTTGCTGGCTTGGAGCATATTGTGACTGTTATGAATGCACATTCTCCATTTATTATTAAAGTCAAATATGCCGCAGCTCGCTGCAGAATCAGATCTAACTGCATCAGCTTCAGTTATCTGATTTGTCTCATTGCATTGCCCCATCTGCTCTGATGACATGAAGAGGAGGGCAGGTATACCTCTCACAGCTCAGAGTCCCTGGGGCATTAAACAAACCGAGAGATTGCTCTTAGCTAACCCGGCTTTTGGCCGCATTTGCCATGCATTCTCTTCATTAATATCACATTATCTAAGAGGCATTAGAAGCTGCTGGATTTATTTTATTCACACAATTCCTGACCTACATTTTCAGACTTATAGGTCTATTAAAGGGAAGAGTATTGGAATTTTGCTCAAAAACTAAGAGAAGAAGAATCAAGCATTTCCCAACATGTTCAGCGTTTGAAACCTTTCATGGTCATTTCCTCTGAATTAGCACCTCATTGGGTTCAGCCCCTCCTCCAGAGTTAAGTGAGCCATCTTGGCATGCTTGAGTCTCAGAGGGATTGTCATGACGATCGATGAAATATGGCCCGAGCTTCTTGGAAATGAGAACTCTACCTTTTCTGCAGCCATTATAGTTTACAGCACACTGGATGTACATCCCCGTGGGTCTACTTTCCTCGCGGTCACATCCCGGTGCATCCAAACCTCCAGCCACCCCGCTTTTCTTTGGCAGTTTGCAGCATCTCCAGCTTGTAGCTCAAAACTCCCTTTGGAAATCTCAGTGCAGAAAACTGCAAATGAGCAAAGGAAAACTTGCCTTTGCACATGCAATCATGCAAAGAGTGAAACGTTAGTCAGTAGGAAGTAAGTACGCCTTAAAACATTTTACTCATTCATGAACGGCATGGAGCAAGAGTTCATGCAAAGCGAGCTGCATGCAGACATGTGAGAATCCTCAGTGCAACCCTTTTTAATAATTAATTGGATCAATTTAAGGTCACTAGTTTTTTCTCACAGTTCAAATGCAAATGTGTGATTTGGATTGTAATAATTCAGAAGTACAAATATTTTTTTATTTAACACAAAACACAATTTTAAGACAAGTTCTTCAAATCTCCTCTTGAGACAAAGGGGTTATTTTTGAATTGCTTTTAAGTTTAATAGAGTCAGAGAAAAGTGATAACTGGATGTAACCTTTACATCTGAACACATGAGTGACTTGATGGTGAACCGTTCATTTACACCAAGAAAAATCAACTAAAAGTAAGCTGCATTCAGTCCACGACTCTTCTGCATTATTTTAACAGAGATTTTCTCCATGAATTTTCAGTGCTGGGCAAGACAAAGAGCATAAGCTGCACTTCAAGAGTCAATCCCCCCTCCCACAATAATCATCCTGCTCCCCAAACACAAACTGGACTCCCCCCTTCATCATTCAGTCTGCAGCTCCAGCTGTGATCTGCAGGAAGGGTTCATTAATCAGCTTCACAACAAAGGACCAGATTCCAACACATCCACAGTCCTTTGTGTGCCACACCGACACGATGCTGTGCAGGAAAAAATGACATCTTTGAACTGCAGGGTTTCCGTGTTCCTGCCTTCTTTTGCCATCATTTAAGTTCATGTGAGAGTTTTTGGCAAATAAGCTAAAAGTAAAGCATTGTGGCCAAACGTTATTCATTCACTCTAACAAAAAACATCCTGAACCAAAAATATTGACACATCAGCTTTTAAATTCGACATTATGATATTCCACAGCTTTTGATTAGTTTGAAACATCAATTCTTCTTTCAAGGCTTCATTGAGTTTCACCAGAGAGGCTCATGGGGAGCTTTGAGATGATTCACTGCAGGCTACTTATCAATTCAGCCACATCATCCACTTTGTATTGCTCAACATTCAGGACTGTACTGTACTGATGGACACCAGCAGAACTGACCCTGACTTCCAAATTGTCAAAGGTAACAGAAACTACAGTTTTGGTGTAAAAAAAAAAAAAAAAACCTGAGGTGTGGTAAAAGGTGGAAAATGAAAAGTCATTAGACCCTCGCCAATGAAAATGGTGTTTTTGGTCTTTTTACAATTGTTCTGAAGATGTTCTACCTAATAAAATTAGGATTAAAATTGCATTTCAGAGTATTTCTTTTTTCAAATCGTTGTGAATTAGTGGCAGACCAAAAAATGCTGGTTCTGTTGCTTGTAGCAGTGACATAGAAGCTTCAGTCGGCTCCTCGCTCCGCTCAGTTTTGAAATCTGCATCAAAACTGTCTTGATGGATAGCTCCAATGTTGCTGTTTATGTGGTACAAATAAAAGATAAGATGACCAACGTCCAGGAAGCCGTTTTTTTTTTCAGGCAAACAAAGAGAGACTAATTAAAGCCCCACCCCATTGTATTTTGAGCTGTTTTTAAAGGTTACCAGCAGTCTTTTAATTATCCCCCAACCTAACATTAGCAAGCACGCAGCAAAAATGGTGAACAATATTGGAGCGATCCAGCCATACAATTTAGAGCCAGAAACCAACTCAGACGAGGTAAACATAGGCGTAGATCTATTTGTCTACAAGTGGATGCATCAGAATGGAGCGGAGCAGGGAACCAGCATAGTTTCTACATCACAAAAAAGCTTTTTCCAATTGCATTTTTTCATCTGCTCTTGATTCACACAGATTTAAATAAAGACACAAATCAAAAATGCAATTTTAAGCTTAACTTTCTTTATACATGTCCTTCATCATCAGAAAAATGCTCCAAGAACATGTCTAAAAAAAAACAAAACTTTAATCAGAGTAAGTCTTTAAGGCTTAAAAATGACCTCAGATACTTGATATCTGGTGTTTCAACCAATGGTTACAAAAGGATTTGTTTCCAAAGTCTACATGTGCGTTCTTTATTTTTTTTGTCTTAACTTTCAACATTCGTACAGTTTAACATTAAAGCCTTATTATCATTATAGCAGTCTCAAATGCTCCGTCTTACTCTAAATTTAGTTTCCAGGTCAACCATTTCAACATGGAATATTGCAACTATAGTTGCAATATTCGGACTACAAATGCACTAAGTGATATTTAATGCAGATATTGCAATAATTTATGCATACCTTCATTTTTATGATGGACCTGGAAAGAAACCATCCATAAAGACAAACATCCAAAATGCAGTGCTGTGAGAAATGAATAAAATAAAATAAAATAAAATAAAATAAAATTATAAAATTAAATAAATGCAACGTTATTGCAGCAAAAAGTATATTTCCGTTTTTTTGGCTTTTGCTTGAAGCTTTCCCAATAATCTGTGCTGTTCAGTTCCACTAATGAAAGATGCCGTTACTGCCAAGTTCCATTATCATAAACACATGTGGGCTCTGCAAATACCAAGGGGGGGCTGGGTTTATGGCAGGTGTTGTCCTCTTCCACCGTGATTGGAACATAAATTCCTCCTGTATGTTCTCTGAACCCCCCCTCACCACCACCACCGCTCATTTCTACAGGATCCACTGAAGCCCTTGACTCATTAGCTACAAAACCCTCGGGCAGACAACGAAATGATGCATGTTATTGTGAACACGGCAGATGGGGCCCCAAAGCTGTCGGCAAAGGTCTTGAGCTGAGGTTTTACTGTAACAACAAGCTAATGGATGGGACTCCAAGTTGTACCGAGGCAACCTCTGTGGAACTGATGGCAGAGCAAAAAACGGGCTTTGCTTTTATGCTTTGGTGAATTTTTGCCAAGACAACTGTATGAAAGTAAACTAAAAACTATTAACATTTTCCACCAGTTTGAAGTGAACCCTGGGGACTATCCTGTGAAACCAGCCTCTTTTGATGTCTTTCTGTTCACAACTGTTGAGGTTCAGAGGGGATCATTTCTGTTTGTTTGGAACCAAGAGGACAAAGACATTGTTAAAAAAAATCTCTGACTGTTGCTTCAATACACAGGCTGTTCTGATCCTACCCGGAAAAACGTTCAATTCCTTAGAAAAACCAAACACATTTGTGAGAACCTCCGATGTTTTATTTCAGACTGGATGTGGGAAATCCCCAAAGTTTTTTCTTTGAAGCACATATACACCTTGTTTGCAATAAAAGGAGACCTAAAAAGTCTGGAGTGTTTGTTTTTTTCTAAAAATAGTTTATTTTCCACATAGACTAAAGATGTTTTCTGGCTTTAAATCCACAAAAAAAGATCAACTTTAGCTAGATGTTTGACAGTTTTGAGCTCAGACTGGTTCTCATCTGATAAGACAATCAAGATTCAGCTGTTGTTATTCAGTCATTTTCATCTAAAGATGACAGGTAAAGTTAGGATGATATCACAAAATCCCTCATTGGAGCCCTGACATTACAACTTGATATTACCTTATCGAGAAAGGATAGAGAATCTCAGGGTGTATTCAGACTGGAAAAGTTTGCTGGTCCAGACCAAGTTTCCTTTATTTGGTCCGGATTGAGTCCTGAACCTTGTGTTTGGTCTGTTCTCAGACTCCTGTCAACCAAACATTTCTGTTCCAAACCAAAGCTTTTAAACAAAACCACGTGACCAAAGATCTCTTCAGTCATTGACCAGGAAAACGAGAGCGTGGTAAAACAATAAGAGAAGGAAAAATGGAAGTCCTACGCCTTGTAATCCTTGTTGGGACAGTTCACTAATTCTAATTTTATATTTCGCTGACCAATTTTGAACCTATGTATCAATTTCAGGTTCAACACTTCTTACTGCTACTTTGGCACGGCCGAGTCCTGTTGCAAAGCGGTTACTAAGGAAACGACGGCTAAGAAGGTACACTAGTATGAGAAGCAATGTGCATCACATTAAAAGTTGTTTTAATGAGCCTGCATTCATGCAACCACATTTCAATGAGTTGCTGTGTCTCATCATTGCTTCATGTTTGTTTGCCACTTTTTCAACTCTGTGTACATCCCATAATCCCCGGCTACAGTGACCATTTTGATCCAGATGTTCCAGAGCCTATGCAGACTAAAAAAAAAAAAAATCAGCGAACCAGAGTTCCCTTTGGGTGTATTCAGACTGAAAATTTGTTTCGGATTACCGGGGGAAACGAACTCTGGATCACTTTACCTGAACCAACCATTTGCTTTTACCTGGACTTGGAAAAACCCCAAGTGGTTGCACTAACTTACAGCACCTGCTGGACTCAGGTGGCCGTTATCCAAAGACCAACCAGGCCCAACTCTGCTTAGCTTGAAAATTCAGAGTGTGGTTCAAAGATTGTAGCCCTCTGGCGATACATTATAAAACAGGGGTCTTAAACTGGCGGCCCATGGGCCATTTGCGGCCCCCGAGATGATATTTTGCGGCCCCCGCCTTGAAAGAATCATGTGAGTGCAGCCCGTGAGTTTTGTATGAACAGCACTTTTACAATGTTGTGTGCTGAGCTGACAAATCGACCAATCACGGTGCGGTATATGGCTCTTGGGGGCGTAACATTGAGTGGGCGCTGTCGTTACTCAGAGTATAACGCACTCACTTCTTTTTTTTTCCGTCCCCAACATATGGAAAATATAAAAGATCAAACAGAGAGAATGACTCCAAGCCGTGTGTCTGTCATTCTATCACTTATCATTGAGATTTTCATTGTTTGTAATGGCAACTATATACGATTGTACAGTGTGTCGTTAAGATGACTTTACTTTATTTTTTGGTGCCGTAATCCAGTCAGGAAGGCTCTCTGTTGTTGAGGAAAATTATAAATTCTTGTGATCACAGAGTTCAATGGCTTGGACAGTCGTAAAAGAGGCAGAACTGTCGGGAAATGCTACATTTGTTCTGATCTCCATTGAACAGCGCCGTTCTTTTACTAACCACAGTTTGAATTCAACTATAAATATATAGGAGTGGGTGACTGGCTGCTCTAAAATACCTTGTGGCATTTGGAAGCTCTGCTAAGAGTCCAGAAGTAAGAAGTATGAAAAAGAAGCCATATTCAAAGGAACCCATTGGTGGAGGTTAAAGAACTGTAAAGTTTAAGTCTTATTTTGTGTTTCACAGTTCAAATGTAACAGTGTTAATTGAATCTGAATACTTAAGAATAGAAGACTGAAGAACCAGAAAACAGACTTTTATTACTGATTTATTAAATTATTCATTTTAAATTTGTTTATGTATTTGTTGATTGAGAATTTTATTAGTAATTTTGTACTGTTAATAATACAGTACATTTAATAGTACAGTACATGTTCCGCACATATGTACTACCAAAGAAGGGATGTACCAGAGAAAGTTGTACACAACTTGTTTACACCAGGGTCCTTGTTCATCTTCTTTTGTGTTATAAAATCTAAATGTGAGAAGATTGAATTGTTTTAAATTTTCTGATTTAAATTGGCACAAGCTCCCAAAACCCACGACCTGCACGCGTGTGGATGCGTGCTGAGGTTGCGACCCAGCCTCAGCCTAACTCTGCCTTCAGTGGCCCCAAGGAAGATTGACTTTGAGGCTCCTGTTATAGAACGATGCAAAAATCTTCTGGCAGACCTTTAAACCAGGATTTGGGAGGTATTTAATTCCAGGTAGAATGCAAAAAAACACAAAAGTATGACAACAAGCTGTCACGCCAACAGCCGGCCTGCTGCTAATCATCTGATTCCCGCCACCTGTGCCTGCTCCTATATATATCTGCCTCTGCCCTTCATTCTCTACCGAATCGTTGCACTACAAGCTCTCAGAGAAATCTGCAGCTGATTTCATGCTCGCCACTCAACCTGACTACCAGCGATATTGCTCAGCCTGTGTTCCAGACGTCTTACTGCCAGCAGCGGCCTTTACGTGCCCTTGTCTCTCTGCTGCTCCATGTCTTCCAAAGCCTCATAAGTCCCCGCACCTTCTCCTTTTTGGAAACCTTCCCAGAGATCCCTGGTGATTTTGAATTAACCTATGGCATCAAGAATTAGTGACTAAGCCCCAAGATCCTGAGTTTTGTCACAATCCTCTGAGTTCATTTTCTCCCCACTATCGCCTCTACCTGGAGCCACGCCTTCCTTGCCGTACGGAGGACTCCACTCCTCTTCTTCCCTGCAGTCTTCTCTCCTCACCTCAGTAAGCCTCCATTCAGTTTTTGCCTTCCCTGCTTCAAGTCATGTCGCCATTATTAACCCTCTCCTGTCTCTCTCTAGCATATATCTGCCGTTTATTTCCAAAGCCTGGGGGAAGCATCCGAGTCAAAAGTTTTAATAAACCTGGTTTTCTTGCACTCCAGAGTTTGTCTTATTTTGGGTCCCTGAAGCAAAATCTAACACAAGCTGCATAACTTACTGTAGTTTCAAACGTACAGTATCTGACAGTGGGGTTGTCCATCCAGGAGTCTCCTGAAAGGATGATCTCAAAGAGAAACTATACACTCTTCGGCCGCTTTATCAGGCACACTTGTCTAACACAAATTTCCAATCACATGGCAGCAACTCTATGCATTTCGGCATGTAGACATGGTCAAGACGATCTGCTGCAGTTCAAACCGACCATCAGAATGGAGAAGAAAGGTGACTTTGAACGTGGCATGGTTGTTGGTGCCAGACGGGCTGGTCTGAGTACTTCAGAAACTGCTGATCTACAGGGATTTTCACCCGCAACCATCTCTAGGGTTTAAAGAGAATGGACTGAAAGAGAAAAGATCCAGTGAGTGCTGACAGATGAGAGCCAGAGACAGGATTACTATTACAGTGAAAGGTTATGAACCTTCAGTCACAAAAGGTGTATATTTGGATAAACCCCTTTTGTCTTTGAGGCTAAACTTTGTTTGTATACATGGCTTGTTGGAACTGTATTTTCTGGGCGGAAAGACAAGGAAAACGTGAGATGTTAGAGCTGGAGGATGACTAAACAAGTAGAAGGGTAGAATCTCAAAGCAACAAGTTGGTAGAGGTTTACCTACCTGTCAGGTGTAGATGTTAGTCAAATGGGCGGGGTCTGTCCACAGACACACTCAAATGATACAAACATGCCAGAAAAACCTTCTCACACATGTACAACATACAACTACAGCTCACACACACGTACTTATGCATACAAACATGTGAAGCGTGTATCATTTTGATTATTGTAAAAAAAAAAAAAAAAAAAAAAATCTGACATGAGCATCTGAAATGGTGGCTACATTGATGAGTAAGCTGATGTGTTGGAGTGTTTCTGCTTCAGAGGAGTGAGACGGGGAGGAGCCCAGAGTTTGTCGACATTTCAAGGCTGCAGAGACTGTGACACCCACATGCTGATACACAGCGCCTCATTAAGCAGGACAACCACGAGGGCGAAGCACCAAGAAGGAATGGGTGGGAGGATGAAAGAGATGAGGGGGATGGATCCCAGTGCTCCGTGTGGAGGGATTTCTTTTTAAGAACAGATCCTGCACAGTCAGTGCCTCCTGCTGGAGGTTCAAAGAGCGCATGTGTGGGGCTGGGGAAGAGGGTCGGAAGACGGTGACAAATCCTTAATGTGGCTCTCACTGATAACGAGGCTGTGAACTGCCCACAGCTGCTCAATGTGTTATCATGATTAGCCATGGCTGACCAGGCAGACAAGAGTGCAAAGGGGAGTCAAGAGGCTAAAATGTCTTCAGTGAGCCCCAGAGAGCGATCCAGCGTTTTTCTGCCACGCTTTTCACATGAACAGCACAAAAAACAAAAATGAGACCTTCGAAAATAATTTCTAATTCAGTTTAGAATAGCAGTTACAATCTTCTCCTCAGCTGTTTGTCAACAACAGGCCCTCATGGGTGGAGATGATGCAGCAGAAATGTGTAGGAGCAGTTCCCCTCATTTACAAGGCTAGCTTGGGCCAACTGTCTCCTGAGGCTTGGTGAAGGCCACGAGCAGAGCACGGAGTTCAGTTTTGGCTCCTAAAGGGAGAGTTTGGCACAAACATGAAGGACATGAAATGTGTGCTGCAGTGCAATGAATGCCCTGTAAGTCAGCAAATTTGAGTGGTTTTCTTACGTTCAAATTCAGAAAAGAGTTGTATTTCCAATCAAATCCAGGAAGAAGAGTGTTTTTGTTTGCTCAGCCAATAATGTTGAAAATTTCCCACAATTCAATCTTCAGTTAGTCCCATCAACTTTACAGACAGAGCATCCCTTCTTCTGGTGGTCCAAACAGGAAGTACATATCGACTCCAAGAAGCCAAAATCCCTGATTTCTATTGAGAAATAATCAGCTATTACTCAGTCATTCTATTTGTCAGAATAACCATTCTTGCTCTGATCATTTTTTTATATGTTCTTGATAATCCTCTTTTTCCTTGTTTCCTTGACATTTTCTCAGTAGTTCAAGTTATTCAAAATAAGTGACCAAACAAGTAACCAATCAGATATCTCAATAAAAAAAAAAAGGTGCCTGCTAGCTCCACACCTAGCATTCATAAGGTTCAGTTGACAGACTTCCATCAAACTCACTCCAGAAAGGCAAGAGTGGTTGCCATAGAAACAACGGCTCAGGCTGGCTTGGACCAATCACTGCTTACTGACGTTATACGACTCCAACACAATGGCATCCATCTTGAAAAAATAGCAACGGAATTTGCTTAATTTAGTTGGAGCCAGAAGTAAACCATCTTCTATAGGTGACGTCATACCCACTCATACCAGTTCTCATATACAGTCAATGCTGGGTACACCCTAACCCTGGTCATAACTGTAACCAGTGCAGTGGTGCGCCCTTTAGTGGCGCCCAAATGCTTTTTGAACAAAAAAGATCAATAGTGCACTTTATAAAAATAATGTACAATTTGAAAAAAGTTTTCCGGTTCCAGGTCAACACCAACAGTCGCACGCTTGCATTGCTCAGCAGTTAGCACCATCTTACAACTCAGTTTATTGAAACAATTTAGCGAATGGCGAGCCGACCGTGGCGCCATAGAAAAGCGCAACAATTATTGAAAGCAAAGACCTCAAACAAGTAGTTGAAGACTTGACTATGAATGTGACAGTCATCAAGATTCAACAGAAGCTAACTCGAGCATAACAAACACAGAAGATCATCACTTACAGGTCCTTGTGAAAGAATATTCAAAGATATGTACCTCTTTTGCTTTATATTTTCCAATCACATCAAGACTAATCTTCTTACGTTGTATTCATCCATGTAAGGATGTAAATCTTTTCTTCTTTTTTGCCTTTTTTTCCTCTTTTTTTGTTTTGATTGCTTGAACTAATACATTTGTGCAAATTGTGCAAAATATTAGAGCAAATTAGCTTCACTGAAGCGCTGCTGATGTTCATTTCCTGAAGAGATGATCATCATCAGATGTCTAGACAATCAAAGCAGAAATGCTGTCAGGATGAAGATCTAAAAAATGCACACAATGACAACCAGGACCAATATCTATTCAAGAAAAACAAGTTTGGACAAAATCCTTCAACTTAAGAAGTTTACAGCGAAAGATTTTACAAAGTGAAGAAGTCCCAAAAGTGGACTGCTTGTGAGTCTACCCAGAATCCTTCTGACAAGGGTGCACCCCGCTTTCACCCAAAACAATCCTCTAATTTAAAAAAAAGAGTGAAGCTCACAGAAACAAATGCTGAACCAGTACAATTTGATGATGATGAACCCTGTGGGAATGAAGGCAACAGTAAACAGAACAAAGCAGTCTGCTGGATCTCCCAACAGTTATTTCTCTTGTGCTCCGGAGACCCAAATGGCTTTGACAGCACAGCTCTGTGAAAATGAGAGCAGGTTGGCTGTTTCTTCTGTGGGGAGCAGGCTGACCAGCATCAATGAATCTGAACTCAGAATCCAGCCCACATCTGCCCATGTCCATCATGGCTGAACGCACCTTCTGCAAACATGACAAGCACAATTTTTATTTCTGATCGGGAAAAAACAGATTCAAATGGAATTTAGAAAAAGATACGCAACAGAGTTGTCTCTTCATTTACTGTTTCTGGTATCTCCTTCTAATTCAAAGTTTCTCATTTAAATATCAACTTGTACTTTTGTCGTTTTGCATAATTTATGAAGCCCTTTTCTTTCTGTAGCCTGCATGTTTAGCATCAAACACTTCATAGAGTTTTAATTTGCTGAGTCGATATAAGGTTATATGTCCAAATTCCCTCACTATTCAGGACTATCCAAATGCCCCAGATTTGAATGTAATTCGGATTGTGATGCTTTTTTATGCTGAGATCCTGACTCACAGACAGGGATCTTTGGCTTGTTGTGCGCACATGGATATTCTTTTATGCCTTCAAGGCAAAGAAATGAGATCACCAGGGTTTATTTTTAAAGAAGACAAAAGTATGTCAGTGAAGCAGAACTGCAGTGTGATTTGAAGAGCAGAAAGAGTGTTGGTCATTTAGAGACTAAAACTATTTTCTTCTACAAAATAAAAAAAAAATTCTCACACTAAACGTGACAAGAGGGAAGCTTTTGAAAAACAGAGTTTGCATGCATATGCATATGCGATGCATCTTTCCTTTGAATGGAAAATGGCATTAGTCTTTGACCTTCAGTATATGTAAATCTTTTAAGTCGGCCCAACAACCCATGAAATCCTATACTGCTGATCCTTGACAGCCTATTCTCTCTGTGCTCTCAGGGGATGACTGATATTGGGGGTGAAGGACAAAGAAACAAGAGAACTGTCAAGTATGCTTGAAGTTAGATGAGCCAAAAGGTTGCAATTTCTTGTATTTGGTAGCAAAACTTTATATTGTCTGCACTAGAAGGCACTCTAAAAAGCCTTAGTAGTTTAAATAAGAAACAGTGCGCTTTAGAATCTGGAACGCCTTATGAATGGATTAGTTCTGGTTTTGCTTACTGATGTCAAAGAGATTTTAAGAGGGACAATGTGCACTGTGTCAAAACATCTGGTTGGGTGCTATCAAATCAAATCATCAAATCAAACTTATGAAGCATAACACAAAGTGCTTTACATTAAAATAAAACAGATTAAAAACAAGCACAACCATAAAAATGTAGACACCCCCCCCCAACACACACATGCAATCCACCCAACCCCTTTCACAATTCCCACCCCTTTAGCTGATGGAACCCATTGGGAAACAGGCTGAGCAAGGAGAAAGTTGGTTGGTGGACCCATAATAGTTGGGACCTCTTCCTCCGAGGACAACCACATAGTCAGTCTAATGCAGCATCACAGCAAGGTAGCGAGGCAGGTCCCCACCTAGAGCTGCAACAGCTGAACCGTAGCTGACCCAGAGGGAGAGGACCCAGCCGAGGAGGCACTGGATTTAAAAATAATAAAATATAAATCTAAAATTAAAATGGAGCATTTGATAAAAGCAACAAGCAATAAAACATGAGAATAAAAAATATTCAAATAAGCTATAAATAATCTGACGTAAAATCATAAAACATGATAAAAAATTATAAAAACAGGATAAATTAACATGATAAAAACTAACTAAAAGCTAATTTAAAAAGATAGGTCTTGAGCCTTTTCTTAAAAACCTCTATGTTCTCTGCGGTCCCCAGGTCCTCCGGCAGACTGTTCCATAGACGGGGGCCATAGTATTGAAAAGATGCCTCTCCATAATTTTTGGTTTTCACATTTGGAATGATTAGTAGACCAGTGCCAGAGGATCTCAGGGTCCGCGAGGGTTCATATTTAACTAAAAGATCAGATAAATAAGAAGGCGCAAGACTGTTCAGACATTTAAAAACCATTAAAAGTATCTTAAAATCAATCCTGAAGCAGATGGGGAGCCAATGCAGGGATTTTAAAATCGGGGTGATGTGAGCTCGCCTTCTGGTCTTGGTGAGAACTCTTGCAGCAGAATTTTGGAGAAGCTGAAGGTTCTTAATGCTATTTTTTGGAAGACCTGCTAGAAGGGCGTTACAATAATCAACTCTACTGATTATAAAAGCATGCATCAGCGTCTCCATATTAGCAAGAGAACTATGGTTAATACCCTAACGTGGCTAACGTTTAGCAGTGTCGGACTGTGTCTTTTTATGCATTACTAACAAAGTTGGGAGTCAGCGTAGTCACAGTAAAGTTTGTTTTTTTATGTGTTGCAAACAAAGTTGGGAGTTACAGGTCTTGTGATTACGGGAAAGCGGCTAACGTGGCTAACATAACGTAGCGTTTCAGAGTTAGTGTAAACGCAGTTAATAAAAGACAGACTGATGGACTTATCTCCAACTCTTTTGTTTCACTTAATGCGCCTTATAGTTTGGTGCACCGTATATATGACAATTTCCAAAACAGACCATTCATTGACAGCTCAATCTAGTGCGTCTACAGGTGTAACGATTCATCTTAACAACAATTTCATTCCTATTATCATTTTGTGGTTGCCGATATTATTCCAAGTCAATTTTGGTTCATTTTGAATGATCCGATTGGATCTGATTTACTGATCTAAAATCGATCCAATACATCTTTAGCTAAAAACTCAGCAAGTGTGACTCAGTAACCACCTTGCAGCATGTCTCTGCCGTACCGAAGTAGCAGCAAAAAGGGTTAAGCCTGATGTTGATACAGACAATTAAAATAAGTTAGCAAAATATAAAGTTTGAATTAGTGAACTATCCATACAAGGATATTCGTTTTCGCATTGCTTTGTCCCGCCCTCGTGATTCCTGGCTAAGAACTGAAGAGATCTTTTGTCATGTGGTTTTGTTTACAAGCTTTGGTTCGAAATAAAAATGTCTGTTTGACAGCAGTTTGAATACAGACCAAACTCAAGCTTCAGGACACGATCTGGTCCAAAGGACCCTGTCTGGACCAATGAACTTTTCCAGTCAGAATATGTCCTGAGAGATAAATACCTGGTACTGGACAGTGCAGGTGAAGTTTTCCAAAATCCTTGTATTTCTTGCAAGATAATCAAGTTTAAATTAAATATGTGTACAAAAATACAAGTAAACTCCTTTTTTTAATTAAAACATGTTGCTTTTACATCATGTTCATTTGGACAATGCAAAAAAGTCTTCCTTTTCACACTTGTGTTTTCACAAAGTAATTTTCATTTCCAAACCCAGTTTTTTTCAAACTCCATAAAACCAAAAACATAAAAAAAGAGTTTAGTGTGTTTGGACTGTAATGCACTTCCTGAAAAACAGAACTACAGCACAGTCGCTTGTGTATAGATTTTCTTTTAGTGAGGGTTTCCAAATCCTAGAGGAGGTTAGCCCTCATCATTTAAAACTTGTCATGGCTAAGAAAAGTAAAAATAAGACGTTTTTATTTATTTTTCATGCGGGCCAGTACATTTAAAACTTCATTGGGATCATATTTTTGCATATTTAACTAACTCAAATAACTGTATGTTAGTTATTATTATTTCATAAATGAGTTCTCAGTTTTTTTAGAATAAAATTGCCTCTTTTCATTACAGCTCCAACTTATATGTTGCTGTAATGTATATTGACATTAAACATGACTGTGTTTAGATTCAACAAATGCTCAAGATGTAATATCAGTTTTTTTTAAAAGAAAGTTCATCTTAATTCACAAATTATATTGATGCCAGGCAGCAGTGGATGCAGTTTATTTTTCCCCAACATAACATGAATGAGAGGATGGCCTTTTGATTGAGAGGTAAAGCATTAAAACAACTATTTGCTTCACATTTCCCTTGTTTTTTTTTTTTTAAAGATCATATCAGTACACAAAGCATAAAACTGGCTTTAAATCAAACAGAGCTTGCCAAAGAGTTACATTACGCATGCAATATTAATGTTTTATTGCCTATAATGCTATGTGCATGCACGCTCGAGATAAATGATTTGAACTTTACATCAAAAACTCATTCATATCTAAATTTGTCTGAATCATTTTTTCAATTAAAATAACTGACAACTGACCATGAAGCAAGTTATAAACTTTCAAACATTATTGATGTTTAACTGTAACTTCGTTACTTCACAGCACACTATCAAATCCAGGACAAAACAAAACAAACACTGAAGAATACTTTATATATAGTTGGGATTAAAGTCAGGCATGAAAGGGTTAAACTTTAAATTCTTAAAGTCACTGAGCAAGTCACAATATGTTTTGTTTCCCAAATGTTAACATGAGAAGTAAAAGGAGAAGTTTGTAAATGAGGAAATCACTCGGATTCATTAACTATTATTGATGAAAAGCAGCTTTGTCCATAAAGTTTTTCCCACAAGCATTCCCTGTAAACAAAGATATTTGAGATGTCATTTTTACGCGTGGATGCGTTCCTTTTCCTGAGATGATCAAACAAGTTATTTCAGGGAACGCAGAGCCAAGCCTGCATGATGGGGACTGCAGAGACACAAAGCTGCACGCCGGTTCCTCATGTGGGTCATGTATATATAATCATGTGTGTCTAATGTTCTTGCCCTGAGCGGGTTCCGGTTCCAGTATGCCGTGTTCTACCGGCCACTCAGGAAGCAGATCAGTACGTTCACTAAAACGAATGTAAAGGATTTTCCCCAGAAATGTGTGGGCGACTGCATGGAAGCCCACAATTGTGTAGGCTTCTGAAGCTGTTCTTTGTGTAAAACTTGTGTCATTTGTTGATGCTACAACATGCTGCCACTCAAGTTTTTCCTAAAATGTTCTTAATTAAAGCCTCTTAACCATTGTTCTCAAACCAAGGATTTCTCTGGTGTTTTACCTCTGAGCAGCATTTCAACCTCATGTTCAGCTGTTTGTCTTACTGAGAGTTCCATAGATAGTTTCTGGTGAACCAAATCTGCTATTTTTTGCATGACTTATTTATTAAAGCATTTTTTAGGTTTTAGAAATCTGGGAATATTTCTCAAACCTGCCGATTTTTTAATTCTTAAATGTATGATGATGATGTTAAATTTAAGTGTAGAAGGTTTATGGAAATTTCAGAAATTTTTTAAACAAATACAGGAAATTCCAATTTCAATTAAGGTCTCTATGATTTGAATGCTAAGGGACTGAGAGCTCGGACACAAAGGTGCTTTTTTATATAAAACACTAAACACCAATAGACAAAACCCAATCCAGATCATTTTTGTCTCCAATATTAATTCTTGATTTTGCTGAGGTAAAGCATTTGTCACAACTGTCCTCACGAGTGGATAAGACCTGTCTGCAGGCAAAAAAAACGGTGAATCCTATACGGGGTGAGCAGGTGGCCTATGCAAAATATCAAGGTTATAGACTAGTCCATGTGGAAACTAGACAATCACAGCATAGCTTTGTGGGCATCCTACAGGCATTGCAAGGGACTTACGTATCATGTTCACAGGCCTGTGCTTGCAGCATTTGCATGCGGTCAGGAAGGAGCAAGTACTTGCATCTTATTGACCACTAAAGCAGGGGTATCAAACTCCAGGCCTCGAGGGCCTGGAAACAGCTGAAGAAAATACAAAGAAGAACTTCTGATTTGAGGAAATGTGAGGGGTTAAACACTGCCAGCTGTGTGGGGCAGTTTCAGCCTGCAGAGAAAACATGGCTCTCTTCTTCCAAATTAACAAGTACTTGACAGAGCTGCCCAGACAAACAAGGCAGTGGAGCACGCAGCAGCCATATGCAACAGCCTCGTCTGCTGGGGCTTTTGCTGTTGATCTGAGCCAATTATGAAGTGAGTCACTGTGACATGAAGCCGCACACAAGCCTCTGAAGGAAGCCACAAACAAGGCTCGCAATCTGTGCTGCAAGATGACAACTCCTCTGAAACAAACCCACCTGACAGAAAAGAGGAGTGCAATGCCAGGATGAAAGATGAAGATTCAAAGCAAACAGGAGTGCACGCTAGCGTCTGGGAGTCGGTTATGAAACAGGATCAAGTAACGATGTGAGGATGGGAAACAGCACAGCTCCATGCACAAAAGCAACAGCTGAGCCAAAATGGATTCATTTATGGCTGATACGGCAAAATCAAGGGAAGAAAGACAGGCAGTTCACACCATCCTGATCCTTCCTACAACCCTCAGAAGGTTTCTTCAGCATCTTTAGCCCAATTTAATTTAAAGAAAAACTTGGAGGATTGTCTGAAAAGGTCATTGTGTGGTGAGGCTGGATAGTTCAAGAAGACTCGAAGAAAGCACTTCCTTCTCAGTTTCTAGCTGACTGACATTTCGTAGGTATTTCTTTTTCAGCTCTTTGGAAGAGAAAGTAAACCTCTTGAATATAAAGAAGATCAAATATCATCCGTGTCAACTTTTTACTTCTCTGAGGCAGATGAACATGGTTCAAATCCAGAAGTGTGCATAAATCCCTTTTATTTAGAGGTTTCATCCTATTCATCTTTTGATAGGGGAATGTTATTGTAGTATGCTCAGTTTGAGGATTCCACAAACAATATTCTGAGGAATCTGGCCTTTTATTAAATGAAGATGCAGTTACAGACCTGCTCCAATGAAAACTGTGTTTTTAGTATGTTCTTGTAGCATTTTTCTCATGATGGAGGACATGTATAAACACAAATTTAGTTCTAAATATGTTTTTCATTCAGATCGCTGGGAATCAGGAGCAAGCACAAAAGGGCCGTTGGAAAAAGGCTGCAGCAGTGACGTAGGTGCAACAATCAGCAGGCCACAAGCTCCCTGCTCTGCTCCATTCTGATGCAGCTTTTTAAAATACTTTCACAAAACAGCTATTTATAATTGTTTTTTATTTATTGTTTGCAATATTTGTTGAATTCCTTTTAGATTTTGGTCATAGAATGATGCTTTAAAAACAGTTCAAATCTGCACCATATTGTTTTTTTGAATGATGGAAAAAACAATGAAAGATGAAGAAGATGGGATCCTCCCAAACACTGAGGGTTTGGTTGCACTCTGGTGAATTTTTTGCTAAAGCAGTAATCTCATTTGGTGCACGGTGACTCAGTAGTTAGCTCTAGTGTCTGACAGTGACAAGGCCCTGGTTCAAATCCTGGCTGGGTAGTTTCTATGTGGAGTTTGCATGTTCTCCTTGTGCATTTGTGTTTTTTTCCAGGTATTTTGCCTTCCTCACACAGTCCAAAACCTTCCTTCATAGATTGCTTGGTGATTCTAAATTGCCCCTCGGTGTGAATACCCACGTTCACTGATAGACTCATTCTGCTGGAAAAGCTCAATTTGAAATAAATAAGTCATTCTGAAAAAACAACAACGTCAAATAAAAAAAAAAGCTACTTTGAAAAATATTGATTTTGAAATCTGAGTCCTGAAAAATGCCTTATAATTATCGTAATATTCAACATGATTTAAAAAAAACATATTTTAAAACGCTGATATGAAATCATAAGCAGGTTTGAAAGATGAATGAAACATATTTAATAATATTATGGCAAATTTCATATATGTGTGCAGATTTTTCACAGTTTAATGATCTTTTAATATATTTAGAAGATATTTATTGGTTGAATGTCTGATTGCACAAGATCATATATATTTATTAAATTATGAACAGTTTGGGGCTCCATAATTTGCAAACAAATCCTCTCCAGCCATAAATAAGTGCCATTTATTGACGTCTCAGCAGGGAAGAACGCAAAAGGCACTTTCCTGGAGAAATGCAGCATTACTCCTTATTTGATCTTTTGCGTTAAAAAGAAAGACATCACCTGGATGGATGAGAACCTTCATTGACCAAAAGATACTCTTTCAAACATGCAACACAGCGATCTCTGGGAAAAGAGAATCGTGAGTGATGTCAGGGAGGTGAGAAATCAACCCCCTTGTGTTTTTGGCTTGGTTCTGCACAGATGGTGTGCTGTGAGTCAGCTCTGAGACACTCATCAAAACAACCCTTTAACCGCTGGGCTGTAAAAGGAAATTGTGATGCATGTGGCAGAAGGTGAATGGTCACATTCTGCTGTGTGCACACAGTCTCTGAAGGATCAAGAGTCGTTCGACAGCTTTGTGTTTCTCACAGATATGCTATGACTTTGTTGATGGGTCGTATTCCCCAAGCTCTAGGGCTTACTGAGACTTGCTAAAAGAAACTGGAGTTTGTTGCGGCGATTAGAAAACATCAAGCTTTGCGCGTCAAAGTTTCACCCCGACAGCTTGATGACAGATCCAGATCTCTGGAGGAGCGCTGATCTGCAGAGTGCTCCCACTGCTCCGTCAGTCCAAACCTGAACAGGGAGTTATGCGCTCAAAGGAAGTAACAGGCCTGAAAGGACATTCTGAGCCCCCAAGGAGAAAAGGAAACGTGTCCTCTACAGTGAATGGCACAGACTTTAAAATACATGTGGCTCTTCTTCACTTTACAAGCTTGGAGGAGTTGAATGGGCCAAAAACAAAAGTGAAAAGTTGACAACATTTTTCAAAATCACATTATCTCAAAGGTCGTATTCATTTCCATTTCAAAAGTGAACTTACATTTTGATTGCAGGAGGCAGAAAAAGGAAAAACTTGTGACCAGTGTGACTGAGATCCATGTTTGAGCGGCTGAGCTTGATCTGCAGTCCTGGATTCTCCTTTTTATCTTCCTTTGAGCTTGTTTTATACTAAAAAAGGATCTGCAAAAGTCCATTTATTTATCCCTATTTGAATCAGTTCCCTCACCATTAGTGATGGGGGTAGAATTGATTACTTTATTCATGGAAACTTCTTGTGGGCTGAATGTGACCCTGTGGGCAGCTTGTCCGCCGCCCGCCGCCCGCTGCCCGCCGGACGTGGATTCGACGCCGGGCTCTACCCTCTTCACTCACCGCGACTGAAGAAATCCTGGTTAGTTTCTTTTCCTCCGCTAAGTATTATGCTTAAATTCAGCGGGTCGTCTGGTCTGATCTGAGGTCGAACACACAAACAAATACCTGTCCTGCCAGAAAACATGGAAATAGTGTGAAGGCTAAAGCTATCATTGACTTTGAATAGACTACGAGATCATCCTAAACGTTCAGTCACTCAGATCTTCCTAAAATGTTTTCTAGAAGTTCTCCTTTATTGGCTGACAGGCATAATTTAGTTGTGAAAAGTCACATCATTGTGTTGCCAGCCCTGTTTCTACAATTGTAGCACAGCAGTGAAACGCCATCTCGACAATTCCAACACGGCGTTCAACTTTACATATTCGACAATATAGATCTCATTTGGCTCACTTGTGAGCACTCAGCTCAGCTGTCGGATGTGGGAGTTCATTCCAGTGGACGAGAGGGCCACATCCCTTTGCCTTCAGACAGAGATGGGTCTCTGACCGTGGTTTCAGCCTTTGGACTACTCAGCCTTCTTGGGTCGTCCTGGAGGGGTATTAAAAAACACCCAGACATTCCTGGGGGACTTTAATGCCCACGTGGTCAGTGACAGTGGCATGTGCAAGAGGGTGATTGGGAGGAATGGAGTCTCTGATCTAATTTCTCATTTTAGATCGTCCACAACAAACACCATGACAGCATGTGAACATAAGGGTCTCCATCAGTGCACGTGTGTTACTGTTGTTCACCTTTCGGCAGATGCAATATTGTTGATATTTAGTTTTTCTGAGATGTTTTTTATTCTTAAAAAGTAATTCAAGGATGGACCAGTGGCAACCGACCAATCAGTGTGGAGAAAGCAGTCTGACTGTTGTCAAGGCAACCAGTTTCTCTCTTTTACTATTTCATTGCGACCTGCGTCATGAGAAAAGGAACTCTGCCGCCATCTAGTGGTATGTGAAACACAATGTGCATTTCTGAATTAAGAGACTGAACTGGTGAAGACTGGCAGAGGTGTTTTTATCTTAAAAAAGAGAAGGCAGAATACTCAAACTATGAACAAAAAGATTCAATTTCTTATTATAAACCTTTATTATAAGTATGTGTCACTGTTAGGTGTAAAGTCTAAGTAATGACAAACACTCCAAATAAATATTTTTTTTGCTTGAATGCTGCATATTGTTGTATAAGATTTAACTTGTAAAACGTTGTGATTAATCATGTGATAATCAGAACCTAAAAGTGTGATTAATTAATGTTTTTAATCAATTGACAGCACTAAAAATACACTTCATGTGTGCTAAAATTGAGGGAACAGAAATCCATAATCATTTTTGTGTCGTGTATGTTTGTCTGCATTAGCTACAATAATGCTAAAAAAAATGCAAGAAAAACCTGAAGGATTTTTGGATTTCATTTGGAAGAAGCTTAACATCACATCCTCCCCTGAATCAAAAGTTGGTTTAATCCTGGAGTGTACCATTTCTGTATTACAGGATGATATATTCATTTAAATTCATAACATTTTTTACAATATAATCAAAAAGCACAATAAAATTACTTTAATTTGTTTTTAAAAAGATCCAAAAGTGAGTCACAGTACTCTGTCACACCTTCGGGGGGCGCTCGTGAGGCGAAAGTTTCTGGGTTTTTTTGTTTATAATTTTATTCACATTTACTTGTAAACAAAAAAACAACAACAAAAAAAAAGAACAAAAAACTGTACATACGTTTTTTTAGGGCCAGGGGGTTACAAAAGTAAATAAAACAAAACAAAAAAAACCACAAATAAAAGTTATGTTATTCTGTAAAGCAGAGACAGTTTTAAATGTATTTTGTTGGTACTGGGAGGATTGTAAATAATGTCTGATTTGAGCAGTTAATTAAAAGAAGTTTTGAGTTTTATTACGAATTTTAGGCTTTTAAATATAATATTTTGTCAATGAAATCAGGGTTCGCCCATGAGTAGCCGGGTTAGGCTCCGGCAACCCCGTGACCCCGAAAGGGATAAAGCGGATTGGAAAATGAATGAATGAATGAATGAAATCAGGAGATTTGTCAGATAGAATTGTGAAGATAGGCTGTTATCATAATTAGTAAAACCAAACAGCAGGTTCCTCCAAGTCAGGAAGAAAGGGGGATAAATATGTGAGGCGACAGGTGTTTGTTATTTCTGTCCAGTGAGGAAGCTAAAGTTAGTTTGTTTTGGTTTGGATAGATATAATTCAAATAGAACACATTCAGGACAGCTTACCCTCATAGTCTATTTTTAACAAGTCTGAGAGACTTTTCAAAATAAAACAAATGGGGAAGGACATTTCCAACAAAAAGCCTTTTTATGCACCCTACTATTGTCTTCCTAGTGTACCCAAGTGAGGAAGTAGACCAGAAAGAGATACTATGACTATAAAAAAGAAGAAGAAAACAAAGGACACATCCTTAGCATGAATTAGAAAATAAAAACAATCAAAATAAAGATTTGAAACATATTAGATGTTGAGTAGTGCAGATGCTTCAGCCAGAAATCCAAAATGTAACAAGCTGTCAGTTCCGCACAAAGACCTTCTCCAGATCTGAATGGTTAATTGAATCAGTGTAGGCCCTCCCACAATCAATACTACAGAGAGAGAAAGAGGTTTTAAAGCTGACCTTGGTTTGTCTGCAGCTCACTGCAGTGTATGCCTGAGCGAGAACATAATGTGCAGTGTCAGCAGGCTATTCCTCTCTGCGCTTCTTCCTGACACTCCAGCCGGCTACATCTACTCCCTTTTAACGTGACGGTCCACTAAAAATATCCCTTCCTCTGTCCCTGCTTGTTTTTCGGATTCACTCTCCTGCAGAGGAAGTCTTTGACGGCAGAGAAAGAAGAAAAAGGGAGTGACCACAGACTCTTAGAGAGGGTGGAACCCCACAGCACAGTGCTCTAGATAACACGAAGCAGATCCAGTATCTTCTTCTACGTATGAGCTGCTTTTCCAGACCAGTGCAAGTGAGGTGTGAGTAATGACCTGCATGCTTTGGGTGACAGAATCGTTTTTTCTGCATGAGAAACACGCTCATATCTCTTTCTTTTCTCATCTTGTTCAGGGAAGGTCCTGAAAGAGCAGCATAAGCTTGAGGAAGCCTGTTTGTGTCACAAAAGGTAATAAGATAATAATCTGAAAAGCATAAATGATGTCTTTCCATAACAATGTAAAGCTGGTGGGTGCAGATCCGTCAGTTGTTCTTGGAAAAAGGATATGGGATGAAAGTGAACAGGATTCCTGTTACATTTGAGGTCTGGCTAATGCAGCGTTAGTCGTTTGTGCTCTGTGAGAAAACAGATCACGGTTTTATTTATTTATTTTCCGTTGCTCCTCGTCAACATCTGATCACCGCGGTGACCCTTCCTCTTTCCAAATCAAGTTGAGCTGCCTGACGTCCTGGCCTGATGTTTTGGGTGGGACTCTGTTATGGTTCTGATGCACTTCCAGAAACATGTTTTCAATCGTGTCAGGGGAATTCAGACATGAAATCACACAATTATCTGCAAAAAAAAAAGAAAGCACACAGTTCCTCCCCTTTAGGTCTAAAGCCTTTAGTCCATAGAAAAAAGAAAAATTCATCTGATCACTAGCTTTCATTGTTAGGCAAACAAACTTTAGTTCAAATCAGCTTTTTTTCTTTTTTTAATCAGACCTTTATTATTATTTTTAATGATAAAGTGAGGCCTTAAAATAAAAATCATGTCAGTAAAGTAATCCTTTCACAGCCATGATGACAAAGCAGATGCATAGATTTGAATAAAAGCATACCGTTAAAAAGATTCACTTTATGTGAAATCCAAAAACACAAAGAAGCCAATGCTGCTTTCATCTGCAAAGGGTTTTAAAGAATGAACATCCTAAGCAGGATTATTCGCGAATACAAAGCTTAAAAGAGAATCACAAATCTTCTGCAGAATGTGGAGTTTTACCCAGATTCAGACACACACACACCAAATACACAATAACAGATCGCACAGGGTTTGTTGAGCATCTTAAATCCCATTGCAGAACGGTTAAGCCAGTATCTCACGAGGCTGCTAGTAGGGTCAAAACAACAAAAAATGAGCAAGAGAATTGATTTAGATTTAGACTGCAGGTAATACAAATTCCCAGGAAAGTTTTTCTGCAAAATATGTGGAGAGATTGCACACGTGTTACAGAACTGCTGTGTAAAAAGGTTTCCAAGTTGATCCTTGTGCGGGGACCTGCAGATATTTCAGGCCTGTCTCTGGCCCAGAATTTACAATTTTGTCTCCACTCAGTAACAAAACAGCTGCAAATAATATGTGAATGATAAAGAAAAAACAAACTTTTGGAACCTTTTTTTTTTTAAATGTCATCAACTTGAAAGCAAATTCTAAAACACAAAAAATAAATAAACCCTTCAAATTTTATGAAGCAATGTAAAATCATTTTGTACTGAAGTCTTAATTAAGTAATGGTTTTTAACATTTTTTCTGACTTCATTTGACAAGACTGAACATCAATCTGTGCTTTGTGTTGACTTCACATGCTGGTATCTGTTTACTGACACAGCTGGATTTGTTGGTGACTTTGTTCATTGCATCTTCTGGTGTCTTATCCAGAGTCTGTTTCCAAGAGCTTGAGCTTTTTTTGTGTTACAAACCTCCAAACCTCTTAAGCATTAAGTACAGTGGTGAGAGTATAATGGTATGGACTTGTTTCGCAGCCAAAGGAACATTTGCAGTCGTTAACCCTTTGCACCTACCTCATCAATGTTTTAAAATAGAGTGATTGTCCTGTGGGGCCACCTGGTGGCGCTTCTGGGGTTTCTGCCTGAGACCACCTATGGGGGGTGTGGTAGAGCTGTCCGACCACCATAGTAGTTCAGTTATTAAACTCAAAGTTTCTGTATGTTCACATCATTGTATTACCATAAAAAGTCTATGAACCCTCTGGGTTTTTGTGAATTTGTTTTAGGTGAATGTCGTTTTTTCTCAGTTATTGTAGAAGCTGTGAATCCCTTTGTCAAACACATGGCTGACAGGATGTTTCAGGATAACGAGGAAGATGGACGATCAGGTGAGACACCACAAGATCTGTTTATTCACATCTCCATTAACATTTTAGCAACTTCACTGATGCACAAGTGGATTGAAAAAGTGGTACTTTTGATTAAAAAAAATTTTTTTATTCTTTATTTTCAAAATAAAAGCTGGGGTTTTTTTTCAGAATTTATATGAATGCAGATATCTCAGTAAATAATAGCCCACTTCCTTCAAATTTTAAGCATTTTCTGGGCTGGGTTACAAAAAAATGTATTAATCATATTTGAATCATCTTTCCAAATCTTCAAAAGTTTATTGGTTTAATAAAACCCCTGAATCAATTTTCTTTTCAAACAGTTTCTCATCCTGTTTTTTTTTTTTTCTTTAATTGAAACTATTTTATTTTCTTGTTGTGATGCTTCACCCAACCTCTCTCATTTTACTCTCATAAAACATGTCTAATTCTGTTTGATTTATCATTTCAGTGCTGGGGATGTTAGAAGTTCAGGTTGAGAGAGACCCTAAGACAGGAGTCACCGTTGTCAGGTCAGTGACCCCCGTGTCTGCGCCAGCTGGTGCTCCAAAAGCCACTCCAATCTTTGACGATGGCAGGAGGAGCATTCACACCATCGGCGGGACTCCAGGTCAACCCACGTCTGAGGAGCTCAGGCAGATCCTGAGTGTTGCAGACGGGTTTGGGATGAAAGTGCTGTTGGACGAGGTTGCAGCTTTGCCACATGAGGCAAAGTTGGGAAGCCTGGATGTGGAATCTAGTAGAGTTCAAGTAGAAAACGTTGTGTCTTTAAGCACTGAAGATGCCGCGCTTAAGGAGAACCACAAACAGATAAACATTGGTAGAAAAAGCCATGAGGATGCCAAACAGACGACTGAGAAAGAGGTGGTGAATGTTGGATATGAAGGTCATCAAACTGTGGTCATAGACAATGAAATAAAGCTCAGCAGCCAGAATCTGGAGGAGAATCCAGTCACTCTTCTGTTCCTGGGCTACGCCGATGATACAGATGATCACAGTCAGGAGGATCCCGAGGGGATGATCACCGTGGAGAGAGTCATGATCACAGAAGAGGGAGAGGAGACGCTCCTGGGACAGGAAACCTCGGCTTCCCTTCAATCAGCATCAGGACAGGAAGCAGAGCAGGAGGGTGACACGGAGACGCCAGTCCAAAACCCGCCACATGCTGCAGAGGATGAGAGGGGGGTGGGAATCAAACCTCCCGAAGATGAGAAGGAGGCCTGTAAAGAAAAGCAAAAGACCTGTAAATGTTGCTCTGTCATGTAGGAAGGAAAACAAAGGGACTAACGTGCACGCCATCACAGCCTTAAGAGCATCATACTCGTTCAGTGGTTTTGCCTTGAACACATAGGAGTTCTTCCAGTGAAGGTTTATCAGAACCAGAGGTCTGTTTTGTTCCTAACTGAAGATCTACACCCTAAAATGCCTTGAATGACCGAACTACAAGCTTCTGTCTGAAACTTTTCCCAAAGATTTAGATTTATTTTTCATAATTTAACAGAAAGCAAAGCATTTAGTCAGTTTTGATAAGATCAGAATCATATAGATCAATCTATAATCTATCACGTCTGTTTTTTTTTCCATAGGTACGTGTATTTGTTTTATTTTTTGCTATAAGCAGTCAGCTTAATTAAACTGTGCACTTGTTTAAAGAGTAATAGAAATAAAACCGTATCTCTTTGTCATTGTTTTAGTTATTTGTTTTGGTTATTCTTAGATTCTTGACATTAAATTTTGAAAAATTAATGACTGTTTTAATAACTTTCCAGGTGAATCAAGTCTAATTTTGAGGGTCAGAGATTTTGAAACCCTTACAAAAAGCTGGGAAAGTGTTGGGTTTGCTTCCGCTTAAACAAATAGACTTCGGTCTCCAGTTTTTGATACATCTGAGAGGCACTCCGTTGTGTTTTTCCACTGGCAGTGAATTGTCACTGCTTCTCAAAGAAGGGGATTTTGTTTGTTCACATGACCAGGAGGAGACAGATAGTAAGCAGATCAGCTTGATGGCTCATATTTCCGCTGTGGGTTCACGCAGACAACGCGTGCAGCTCTGTCAGGTGGGTCCTTTCTGTTCATTTTTATGTCATGCATCAACCTTTTATTTCCTTTTCCTAAGTGTGCAGTTTATGATAGGGTTTCGAAGATTGCAACACATTGTATTTCTCTCACAATCGATGATTATACTACAAGGATATGGGTGTGCAACCCTTTTATAAATGTCAAAACATCCTCTCCTTGAGCTAAGAAGTAATCAAATGTCCATCAGCTCATGGTGGTTAAACCTTTCTCAATGTTCCATTTAGATTCATCTCCAATCATCAAAATGTATGTAGCTCGAAAGGAGGGTCAAGTGAATTAGTTAAGCTTCTTAAGGCGCATTATTATGTCCTGTTGCTTGAGCTTTATATGCTGCGTGGTTCTACCTCTATTTGTAATCCCAAACTGCATACCCCCAGAATGCAACAGTAAATGTAGATTTCCACTTGCAGCTGTTTGAACCAGATTTTTATCAGGGAATAAGAAGGCACCAACCCTAAATAAAAGGGGATTCAGGACAGGTAATAATGATCTGTCATTGAAATGACATGATGTTAAGGGTTAGTTTGCTTAAAGCCTGAATTTAAGATGTTGAAAGGGTAACTCATAAAAAAAAGCTTATTTCAAACTGTTGGTTTAGCAAGAGTTGCATGCCAGTCAAGCTGCCCCATACTGAACTCAGCGCGTGTCAAATTTGACAGAGGAAAGCCGATTACTCTTTTCCTTTATCAGCAGATTTGACAGCAGGAGTATGCAGTAAAAGTCCACAGATACACTTGGTTTTAATAGCTCGAGTGAAAGGTTTGTGTGTGTTCCCACCTCCAAGTTTAAAGAGTCTTTGCACACTTTTAGCAAAATAAAACCTTCGTCTTCTGACAGCCCTCCCAAAAATGTTTACTTTGGCCGAATCCAAATTCTCCCCCTGCCCCTCCAATTGCAGGGGCATTTGAAGCAGAAGTGATGTCTATTTTTTTTTTTTAAAGGGAAGGGGTAGGGACTTAGCATTGTGTATCCCTCCGCTGGGAGGGGTGATCGGCGAAACACATTTTTTCGCGTGTGCTCTGAAGAACAGAAGTTTACATTTAATTGAAAGTAATGACTTTTTGTTTTAGCATGACTTTTCAAAGTTATAAAACCGATGTTTTGTATTTTCCAAGCGCTGGCAGCTACGAGCTAACAGAGATAACTGGCAACTATTAATGACATCATCGAGGGTTAGAAACATCCAAATTTGAAGACACTACTTTTCCATAACTCTCTGTTTGGAAGGTTAGGTGTAGGTATAGGGAGAATCCGCAGAATTTGGTTTCGGTCTTAGCCCACTTTACTTTTCCGCACTATAATGGTCTGTTTTTAAAATTGTCATACACAAGGTGCGCTAAACTATAGCGCACATTAAGCCAGACAAAATATAAGAGATAAGTCTTCAAGTCAGTCAGACTTTATTAACTGCCCTCACAGTAGCACTAGAGCTCATTTGTAACACGCTACTTGCTAGCAACATTAGAGGCATTAGCCACATTAGCCAAACAACAGACTGATGCTTCTAGAACAAATATTACTGTGACTATGCTAACACCTAACCTTGTAAAAAAACAGCCCACAGTTCTACTCCGCTAACACGGTGTAACGTTAGCCGCATTAGCCAAAAAACACTGCTACAGTTAAAACCAACGTGAGTGTGACTACGCCAACTCCCAACCCTGTTAGAAATTGGAAAAAAATTTGAAAAAGATAAAAGCTTTGAAGTGCACTTTATAGTGCAAAAAAATACAGTGATTTCTTTTAGATCGCTTTCACACTGCACTCTTGCGAGGAGCACCAACAAGTTGGAAATGTCGTGCAGCCACAACAGCAGCTTGCTTCAGGAAAGTATTGTACAAATAAAGTTTTTTTTAACCAACTGAATAGTTTCTCTTAACTTTCCGCAGCATCAACCTGAAAAGACCAGTAATTGTGACAGCATGTCGTTTAAAGTCCTGCTCAAACTATCTTTTCATCTATTGTAAAATTGTTCCCAGTGGTCTTTTAATCATGGTTACACCATTTTTAACCAAAATTGAAAAAAAAATCTCTGTCCTTTTTAAAGGCATTGTTTCAGCAGAGCAGCAGGAGTTCATCAGAAATTCACCTCTGAGTTGTGGGTGGGACTGTTAAAGTAGTAACCCTCTGCTTATATCCCATCATCCTTTTGTTTATACTCTCTTCCGCCAGCTGACAGTTCCTCACAACTCCAAGCTAACATTAGCGTTGCAACAAACATGGCGAGCAATATTGAAGTTATCCAGGGGTACAGTTCTGGGCCAGATTCTCGCTCAGACGAGGAAAATTAAGACATTATCACATCTATTTGTCTGCAAGCGGATGCATCAGAATGAAGCGGAGCGGAGATTTTGCCTCGCCTATTTAAATTGCTGCGCCAGGCAGCTTTTTCAAACGGCGGGTTTAAATCTGTTCCTGATCTATCAAGGTTTGAATAAAGAAATACTCAGAGACACAGTTTTGATTTGGAATTCGTTGATATACGTATGTGTCTTCCTTCATGAGAAGAATGCTCCAAGAACTTGATTAAAATGTATTCAGTGACATGGGTCTTTAACAAACAACCAAAGCGTCACGACTGTTTCCGTCGTTTCTCCAGCTTTAGTTCTGCAGATTGACTCAGAGATGCTGGAAAAAAAAAGAACTAATTTGAGTGATTCTTCGAGGCGACTTATTTGTCATACCTGCATGGCATCTCCTATGGGAATCGACAGATGAATTCAAACAGGAAGATCTGACGTGATGGCCTTTGAGCCGACTTTAGCTTTGAGGTACTTATCAGCCTTTATGTGATTCATGATCTAATCTAGGCTGTGTTCATATGTGTTTTATTATGAATGTCAAAACATTTTCTCCTTAAGCTAAAAAAGATCAAATACTACTTATTTCATGGTGGTTAAGCTTTTCCTAATGTTCCTTTGAGATTCATCTCCAACAATAAAAAATGTATGTTCCCTGAAAGGAGCCAAGTGAATTAGTTAAGCTCCTTAAGGCGCAATAACATGTCCTGTTGCTTAAGCTTTATATGCCGCATGGTTCTACCACTGTTGGTAATCTGTTGAAAGGCTGCAATCCTTAAGGGATGGTGCGGTTCTTTTCCTGGTCTCGTAACTTCTTTTTGGTCCAAGTGTTCAGGAGCAGGTAGGCTGAGCATATCTGACAAATCAGCAGAACAGCAGCCCCTAATGTTTGGTGTGTGATATCCCAGATGTAATGAAACCACACCAAGATTCATTTGCAATTGCAAGTGAACTTTTTCACACTAAAAGGCGCAATTAAAAGCCTTTTTTTTTTTTTTATAACAGGGTGCCTTATCAGTGGCAGACCCCAGGCGAACAATAACATAGGGCCCTTTGCAGCAGTTGTATGAATTATTTTTTTTAAATAATCCTTAGCTAGGGTAAAACACAGAAAACTTCCTTACTGGTTCACTTTTAGACAGACCAATGTCAAGAATGCAAATATTTTGATAAGCATTTAAAAACTGAAATCACATATAAATGTTAAAGACATTTACATGTTTTTTACTTGAGAAAAACAAAACATTTATTGAATGCATTAACTAACATCCACTGATGTTTTGCTCATATATTAAGTACAATAAAAAAAAAAATCAAGAAACGAAAAGGGAAAAAACCACAAATAATCAAAAACCAGGAGTTCTTTCATGGTCTAAAGTGGAAATTGTTCTTGTATTTTAACTTTCATGAATTTAGATGAGGTCAAATATACTGAAAGCGAATCACTTTGTGAAACGTAATAATGAGCAGTTTGATTTTCAAAAACATGTTCTAGTGAAAAGGAAATGTTCCAAATGTTAAAAAAACATTAAGAACTAAGACAAATATCATCTGAGATTACTCCAAAAGGCACTTGTTGGAAATTTAGTGAAACAGCAACAGTTAAAATCCTTCCAAAAACATATATGCGTTCAAAAAAAAAGTTCTGTTGTTTTTAGATAAATATCACAAAAAGCACAGATGTTTTTCTGCCTGCCTCATTCTGCTTTTTCAGAGCAGCTTCACATGAGATCTGAACGCTAAATAAACGACAGGCAAACGCAAAATACTTTACCTACAAAATAGAAAGGGAGTGCATGTAATAAACATGTCAAAGCATTATTTCATTAGCAAACGCAGAGTAAACTGAGGGGACAATCAAACCCACTTCACGTGGGAAATCTCCCCCAGGAACAAGGGAGAAACAAAACACTTTCATATGATCAATGTAATGGTGTTTTCTTTATTTTATGACAGAGTTAAATAATGATGGGCATAAAAAAAGTTATTTTGGACACTTTCATTAAGTGTTCAGCTAAGAGATCGCCTACCTTTGCCTAATGGTAAATCTGTGTCTGCGCCTGGTAATCCGGAGCACCTTATCCCATGTGGATTCATTCTGGTTGTGCTTTCTGATGTTGAAGCATTTTTGAGAGGAACACGGTTCTTTGTCAAAATGTCTTATTTTTTCTTTATGAGTTGAAAACAAGGTTGGGTGTTATTGTAAATACGACAACAAGGCTGATATTTTTACGTTACAGAAACAGTTGGGAGTTAGTGCAGACAGGTCAGACAGGTGGTTTGGCAGAGAGTTTTTACGCTGGATGCCGTTCCTGACAAAACCATATATTTTTAAGGCGCAGGGAGATCCAGTTAGGCAGTGTAGTGAAGGGTCTGGTCTAAGGACCCACACTCAGTTTTTTAGCTCATTGCTGCCACGAGGGAGCTATGAGTTCAGGAAAACTTAAAAAAAAAAAGTTGAGTATTTTAAAGATGGCAGCGCTGTGTAAACAGTCCCTTTCCTTATGACCCCTTAGGGGAAAAAACCTCAAACCCCATTTTTTTTCAAATCAGACGACAGATCAAGTGCTTATTGTTGTCACATGCGTGGCACTGTCTTTCCCACCATAGGTTGCCGACCCCTGGTGTAGAGTGTTACAAAACAGTTTCTAGAGTTACTGTCAACACATGTAATAAAGTCTGACCAACTGACAGACTTATCTTTGACTCTTTTGTATCTCTAAATGCACCTTATAGTTTGGTGCACCTTATAGGGCGGAAAATCCAGAAAGCTACATTTCCAGAAAACCAGAGTTCATGACTTGGACTTGCACCAGAGCTTAAGTAAGGTTTCACATTTGATGACCATCAGAGGAAATTCATTCTGGAATGAGCCAAACAACATATTTGATAAAACAGGCAAAAATAAAAGAATACAGGGCAAAAAAACAGCCCTGCCAGTTTTCCCGCTCTCCCTGGACTTTTGGCTTTATGCTAACTACCTACACCAGGTGTGCTCAGTTAACCAGGATGTGGACTCATCTGAGAGCTCATCAAGAGCATGCTGGGTTGGACGTTCTGAAATGCAGAACATGAAGTGTCCAGAGAAATGTCTACTGTACCATTACAAATGAGACAGAGAACAACATTAATGAATCTTTTTTCACTGGTTCTATTTTAAAGAAGTTACAGGGTTAACCCTACATGTGTATTGTTTCAGAGAGAATCTTCAGAAGTGGTTTGTTTCATAACCTTAAATTTTATCCCAGTTCTTTGGGAATGTTATTGGCTTTTGGGGAAAAAACCAAGCAAACACCAAGCTAAATTCCAAACCGAAATGTTTTGTAAATCTGTTTTAAAACCATTGAAAAAAAGTCCAAACTTGCCTAAACTTGCCAAACCCCTTACAGGGTCAAAGTGTTGCTGGAGCCTATTCTAGCTTCTGTCAGGAAAAGGTAAGTTACAGTCTGGACAGGTTGTCAGCTTGTCGCTTGACCACACACTCACATCTTGGGACAATTTAGATTCTCCAACGTACCTATCAAGCATGTTTCTGGACTGTGGGAGGAAACAGGAGTGCCTGGACAAAATCCGCACATGCACGGGAAAAACATGCAAACTCTTCATAGAAGGGAGCCAGCTGGGATTTGAAAAAGTTAGGCTTTTCCTAAAAGTTTGCTATTTTTCTGGAAAATAAATTATTTTCCAACAATATGCAGCAAACAAACTGACTAAAACTGACTTGGAAACAAATATTTGTTTCGTGAACAAACTATTTTGAAACTCTCTCAACTGACACCAGCTTATCATTGGACCAGATTCGAGGTTATTTTAAAATAAGACATGCAACACATCTGACAATCTTGATCTCAATTCCATCCCCAAGGTATACTCCACCATTACTTTTACTGCTTTGCTTTATAGTAAACCACAAGGTATGCACACGCCCGTGGAGGAGCTAGAACATTTAGAACAGGACTTTGGAAAAGTGGCACCTGAGAACATGTTTAATTTTGTTTAGTTCAATGTTCATTCAAAGCATTTTTATTTTAATTGCTATTTTTTTCAGCTTGTATTGATGATTTCATAATCTTTGTCAATATTAATACTAGTATTGGCTTAAAAATTGGGGGACAAGTGGAGGGGTAAAGCTTTTTGGTGGGTGGGGGCACAGGCCCCCTTACCTCCCGTAGCTCCGCCCCTAGAAAAAAAAAAGTCTAAAACCACAACACGTTTTTAAACTCCTAAAAAGTAATTCTGAGAAATATATTTAGTAAGCATGTCCATAACTAAAACAGTTACTAATCCTCCCTTTTTGCATTTTGATCAGAGTCAAACAACCAATGTCCGAGCAAATCTCAGCCGTTTAAATGTTTTATTATTATTTCAAAAGCGTTTGCTGTTTATTTAACTTTCTAATGTCAGTACTGGTTTACTGGCATGTTTAAAGCTCTCTGCATCATATTATCATCTTATTGACTCTTTATTGTTTTTTGTTTCAGTATGAAAGAGGTTTGTGGATAAGAACAACTATATATACGAGAAATCAGAGAGTTTATCAGAAATCTTAGACAACCAGCTAAACGAAGAGCCCAAAGTGCTTCCAACTGCTCCTGCCCCAGTGACAAAGTCCTGCAGTCTCATGGATGACGAAGGTCCCAAAAATGTCTTTGTGATTCCACCTCCTCCACTAGCCTGCCAAGAGCTGCCAGCAGAGGGAGGCAAAGAGACTACAGCCAACCATTCTAGCGTGACCCTTTCCCATGGAGAAGCTGACCCCGCAGATGCTGAGACTAATCCAAGCGGCTTAGACCGGCACCATGGGGAGAAGCACTTAATGACAGCACGGAAGGAGCTGGATGAGGTAATAGCAAGTACAGAGCAGTCTTCAGAGGAGTCTAAAGAAAGCTTCATCCCGCTCACTAAGAAGAATTTTACACCACCATCTCACCAAGACCCAACAGGCATGGACGGAACAGCTCTGACCGAAACAAGCCATGATGAAACTGTGACCCGTTGTCTGGATTACAGAAGCGGAGGCTCAGAATCTGATCCGCCAGCTAAAGATTTTGCAACGTTGACCGCAGAGGAGCCCAAATGGCACAAGATCGATACTGAAAGAGAAATGTTTCCACCAAAAAACTTGGAAAATGGCAGAAACCAGAATTGTTCTTGTTCTGAGGAGAGAAGTGTCCAGTTATCCGGAGATTATTTAGATAGTGGGATTGAGAAAGCAAATACCCTGTCACTTACATTCGAGGAAAACACGATAGAAGGAGTAGCCAATCAGCCACAGGTGTCTGAATTGGCTGCATCCAATGACAGTGGAGGACATGTTGACCGCAAATCTTGGGATTACAGTCAAACCCAGTCGGACTGGGTCAGGAGAGAGAGCAGTACCAGTGAAAAACAACTTTCCCTTTCCATCGATTCTGAAGAAATGGTGGAGCAGGTAGATGGAAGTCGAAGAATTTCTGACATCCAACAAGGAGAGCAACTGTTGCAGCGCTTGCAAATGGTCCAACTGCGACACGACGAGAACCTCGATACTCACCAGCAGGTCCTCAGGGGAGCGAAATCTGAGGAAGAAGGTGGGACCGGCGGCAATGAATGTTTAGGAAGAGGGAGGGTGACCGATGATGATGGCAAACGGGATAAAACAAGGATAAACTCAACTGAGAGCGACGGAAATGAGGATGAGCCAACCCAGACTAAAGGGAGGACATCTTCATCCGCCATTCTTAGGCAGCCAAAACACCAGAAGGTCACCACAAAAGACAGCGACTCTGAAAATGACCAAAATGACGGCCCCTTACCTTCTGATTTATCTATTAAGCCACAGAAAACAGACTGTAATGAGATTCCTTATACTGGACACAGATTCTCAGCAGTGGAAACTACAATAGAGAAGCAGATCCACGAGGTGGCCCAAGGGAAGCAGAACCTGCAGCGAGCTGGGGGGGTTTACAACCTTGCAGGTGATCCAGATGTTCTGGAGATTCCCTTTAAAACCAACTTCTCGCTGGAGTCGCTCCTTCACAGTGCTTGCACTAGTCACAACAGTCAGTGGCAGTTCTCTGAAAAAAGGATGCAGAAGGAGATAAATCAAGACATTCAGAGGGAAATGTCGCTGGTTAACTTAGGAAAGATCCCAGGGGGGTACAGGAAAGGGGAGGCTCGCGAGATGAAGGACACCAAACTGCTTTTTGAAGCTTTCCAGCAGGACAACACCAAAGGTCCCACAAGAAACCGGAAGCCCTGTGGCACAGTGGTGAAGGGGCAGGTTTACCCATCCGTCCTCGAGCGCACACGGAGCCTTGAGAGGTTCTCTGTGCAGAGTTGCTCCTCCATCGCCAGAACTCATTCTCTCAGGCTGCAAAACCCTGCAATCGCTGCAGAGGAAAAAACCCTTGAAAGCATCAGATCAAAAAGCCCAACCGGAGGTCTTCAAGATAAAAGCCGGTTATCCCCCTACCTGAAACAAGACAAGCCACCACGCCTGCACAGAAGCATGGAGTCCATATGCAGTGGGTCTAGCCAGTCGGCTGTGGAGACCAGAGGCAACCAACTGGAGAGAAATCAAGGACCACTCATCCTCAAACACAACCCCTTTTTCAAGCTGCGCCCCGCTCTGGCTCTGCAACCAGAAGTGGAGAAAGACATCCGGGAAGCCAAGGAGAGGGAAGAGGAGCTAAGACGACAGAGGTGCACTTTGTATGGAGAGAACAGACAGAATAGTGAGGAGGAAGGGGCGTCCCTCTGTGCAAAGTCACACAGTTCAGGTTCGTGTCATATTTTGAATTACATCATATATGCTTGTTAGATTTTCACATTAAACAAAAATAAGATAAAATGATCTTTCAATCCTGCAAAATACATCACGCAACCCAGAATGAGAGCAGTATAATTTACAAGTTACGTAACATAATTAAAATCGTTCTTTCGCTTCAAATGTTACGCTAATTTTCCATGAAATTTGGAAAAAGTCTAGTAAAAAAAAAAAACAAGAATAAAATGACATAAATACCTAAATCAGTTCTTTATTCATCCGGTGTCTTCTGGAGCTCAGACTCTGGCCTCAGACAAATGCCGGTCCACATTACGCATCACGCTGTTGGCCAAGAGAAGTCTTACTGTGAACTTAGTCTCATTCCTGTCACCCCGAGTTACATCATTCCAGCGCAACTTTTATCTGAGTCAGCAAGTGCAGAGGCTCTTTTATTAAACAAATTATTCTCTTTTGTAGATTTTACGTAAGCATGTGGTAGTACATCCCAGGAAGATTGTGTGAATGCATGGTTCATGATAGCATTTTGACTCAAACTGGTTAAGATGTCAGAATACAGTCAAAAAATACTAAAGTGGATTCCTGGTTTCTTCATTTGGATTGAATTAAATAATAAAATAACAATAATGTTTTTTTATATTGATATATAGATTTTTTTAAGAAACCTATCTTATGTAAATGTATTGATTTGGATTTTCTGCTCAATGAGCTTTCAAATTTTATAGATGAAAACACAAAAACTGAGGAAAAAATTTTTGATTGCAAACAACTTTTTATTTTACTATCTCTTAATTCTTGGAAAAATACTTTTCATGAATTGTCATCAACAGTTACAAACCAGAGACCATTGGCTGTATATAAGAACTGGACTGAGTGACCCCTCCCCCATCATGTTCCAAACAGGAAGTACCTGCTGGCTCCAAGAAGCCAAAATCCCAAAGAATTCTACAGAGAAATAAACAGCTAGTACTCAGTCATTCTATTTGTCAGAATAAACATTCTTACTTCTTTTTTTACGTTTTGTTATGTCCTTGATAATCTATTTTATTCATTTTATTTCAGTAGTGCAAGTTATTCAAGTTATAAGTTGACCAATCACATGCCTTAATAAAAGTAGGCGGTCTCGTGTCAAATGTTCAGAACGCTTGATTGACAGATTCTCCCAAGTCTGCTTTCTAATGTTAGGGTTGTTCACTTTCAACAAGCTCACTTCTTATTGGTGAGTGGTTGCCATAGAAATGTTGACTCAGACTGACTAAGCCCAATCATTGCTCACTGACGTCACTGGCTCCAACATGACGGCCTCTGTATTGCTAAAAATATGACGACTGAATTGATTTAATTTGGTTGGAGCTGGAAGTAAACCATTATCTAGGGGGGGATGTCATGCTCGCTCACTCCAGTTCTCATATACAGTCAATGCCAGTGACACATTCCTCAAACTCGCATATTTTGCTTGAAGTTAAGGCTAGCATTAGTTTAAGGAAAAAAACTGTAACTAAGCTTTAAAAGGATCATCTTAGGCGCCTTTGCGTTTTTCGCTGTATATTTAAGAAAACTTTTCGTCACTGAGATAACTATTACAGAATATCAGGACTTGTGCTAGCTAACAATCCTGTGGATTCGGGTTTGACTGCAGTAAAGCTCCTTCATACTTGAAGCTTTTAAGTCTGAAGTTTTACTTTTCTCTTTAGGTGAGAGGCAAAAGTCATGGGGGAAACTGGAACGGGTCTGGCCCCCACCGTCCCAGAAGAAATCTGACCATCCACAGGTAATAAATACACCACTGTTTACCCTGTGCTTCATGGTGGGCAGACAAAGTATTATTCTTAATCATTTGGTCACACATCCAAAGCCTCACAGACATCGGTGTATTATTTTGCTTGTCAAAAAACACCCTGAGGAAGACATGGATAAAACACTTGTTCTTTTAGTATTTCTTGGTTAAGCACTAATGATTCTGTGTGAAACTGAGAGGATCAAGAATCCGGAGCTAATCTCCTGCTCTCTAAATCCCAGCTTTTCTGTGTCTGCAGGAGTCAAAAGTTCACAGAGGAGGGAGTCAGAAGGCCTCTCTGTGGCAGCGCTGGGAGTCCGGCCAGATCAACGGGCAGACAGTGAAAAGGGAAAAAAAGTGACTTACGGACAAAATAAAAGTCAGAATACAGGCTCAATGCAAGAGCCGGAAACAATCTGTGTATTCAGAATAGTTCCATTTTACACTTCTCTAGTCTCTTCTCTGCTTTTATCAAGAATATTTTTCCTTTTTTTATGCATTAGAACGATCTTGTAAAGCAATAATGATTCTGTTTACAACTACTCTATGATTTCATCTGTACCTGATATGTTTACAAGTCAGTCTTCAAAGTGACTAATAATCTTTTATTAGTAATAAATGTTCTCACAGTAAGGCAACAAATAATTCTGCAGTCATCCTGTCTACATGTTGTCCCACTTATCTGAGTTTGGTCTGTCATGGACATCATAAATACACTTCAACTGTGAGAGACTGAATGTAAGAAAAGAATCCCGGAAATCATGTTTGAGTTTTAAGGAATTTATTTGTATAATAGAGCAGAAAATGTAACCCTTGTTGATAATAATAAAGCTCAAAGATTTTCTGTAAGTCTCCAGCAGGTTTGCACTGTAGCAGCTATTTTGGTCCATTCCTCCATGCAGATCTTCTCAAGAGCTGTGATATTTTGTTACTTGGAAGAAGGGTTTTTGACCAACATCTCACCATTCATGGCCCCATTCATTATTATACCTTAATGCAGATCAGTTGTCCTCTTTAAAAGTAGGCCCAAAGCACGATGTTTCTACCCCTATGCTCCATAGTGGGTGTGGAGTTCTTCAATATTCTTCCCCTCCAAATGCAATGAGTGACTTTTACCAAAGAGTTTCATTTTGGTCTCATCTGTTAAAGTTAAAGTCCCATCATTCGTCATGCACCAAAGTATGAAAGTATGTGAAATTGTTCTTCGAATTTGACCCATCCCCTGGGGGAGCAGTGGGCTGCAATTACAGCCACGCTCGGGAACCATTTGGTGGATTAACCTCCCAAATCAACCCCTTAATGCTGAGTGCATTTGGTATGACTTGGCCTGGATTTGAACGACCTTCCAGTCTCAGGGTGAACACTCTTCCACAACGCCACTGAGTTGGTTCTGATCAAATGGCATTCTCCCAGCCACACTTTATAACCCATGCTGAGCTTAATGTGGACCTGTCAGACCCACAGACCATCAGCAAAAGGAAGACTTCCACAGACCATCAGAGCACCTGCATTCATAAGATAATTGAAAACAGGTACTGACCGCAGCCTGCAAGTCCCACTAAAAACTCTTTTTTTAAAAAGTGGTTCTGAAATAGTATTTTTTACATACAGTAAGTTACCTAATAAACCTAATAATTAAGAAAATAGATGAGTAATAAATGAGTAATCTACCTGTTCATCTCTCAGCCTCATGACTCAAGTCGGTAGAAACATATATAAGAGTAAAGTAACCTGCGCCAGATTTTTTTTTTTTTTTCACATTTTAAGTGCCAATGTTAAAACTGATATCCAGTATTAGTGCCAGAATTTTATCCAAACCCACAACAACTGCAAATATAAATAAAAACAAAAGAATAAACTTTACAGACACTAATGAGATTCACATGCGCTGCAACTGATTCAGAAAGGATATCGACTTGAATTTGACTTTTGCATCCAGTTCAGACATTTTTCTGTCAACTCTATCATGCGAGCTCTTCTTTATTGATGAAGTTCCTCAATTTGAGTTGAAACTTTTACCTTTGTAAGCTTTTTTTTATTTAAAACAGAGAAAACTTTTTAACTTTCCTGTTTTTGTTTAAAATTCAGGTTCAGGAGGATTTTGGATTTCTTTTCCTTGTATTTAATAGTTAGAAGTTATGAATATGTCTTTGCCTCCCTTGTCTGTTTTAATTTGGACATCCTAATAATTAAGTCTTCATCTTGTAATTTCTTTCTTTTTTGTTTACAATTGAAACGTAAATGTTAAATAAATACTTCTAAATTAATTAAGTGAAATCAAAGCTTAAAAAAGCCTAAAATAATCTAAACTATGCCAAAAGTGATGCATTAATCATGTTCTAACTGGAATAAATGTGTACATTTATCACCATGATCATGTGGTTTATTCCAGAAGAGGGAGCTAAAGGCTTTGCAATATTTTACATTTGGTTTTTAACAGCTGGGAGGAATAATGCCGTAACTTCTTAAATCCCTATTTAATGAGGGGAATCAAATTACAGCCCTATTTGTTATGAACTTTCAAATATCATTGAAACAAACAAAAAAAAACTCCTACAAACCATAGCAACAAGATATGTATTAACCATAGGCACATATTTCTTGCCCAGAACACATTGGGCATCAACCCTCAACCAAACATGAAGGAACAGCAGCTATACTCTGACTTTAGAATAAAAAACAACCCAAACCAGTCCTCACAGATGTATTCCAACACATCACTCTCTGTTTGAAGTGTAGAAACCAGCTTTTCTGTTCACTAACAGGTACTTCATCTCAACATAGTGAAAACCTGGCATTGTATTTCTGCAGCTTCCAGGTCGGCAACAATCAGCCATAAATAACAGTAGTGAGTCCATGTAAGATGAAGAAGTTGCTTAATGGAACATCTGCGTCACTTTCTGCAGCATGTGGGCGGCAGTCTCTTCACTCTGAGTCATCTGAGGGCTGTCGTGTTCAGAGCACTTACAGCAGCGTGGCTCTGTACAAGAGCGTGTCACTGCTGGGAAGCTTTCCTTTAGTCTTGGTGTTGGGTTTTGCTGATGAACGGGCCTTCCTGTTGTAAAAGCCCAGCCTGCATTGTTGTGCTGCGGTCAGCAGTGAGGGCAGGAGTACCAGGAGCTTTGTGAGACGGCAGAGAGTAGCTGGTGACAGCTCTGACATCACCCATGAGGGATGGGATCCAAATCGCTGCTGCAGTGCCAGCGACCTAATGGACAGATGATGGATGACTCATTTTCTCTGACCACATGACTTCCTTTCATCCATGTCTATCATCATCTTTTCTCTTCAAAGTCTCTCACATGATTACTTTTCTTTCACCAACAACAAAAAGGCTCTTACCTCGTTGTTTTTTTGCGGTTTATGCGCACTAGTCTCTTCTTTTAATGGGATGATTGGTGACTTTGTGCAGCCCATGAAAGAGCATTCAGAAAAATATTCCTCCACATGGCTCAAACTTCAGGTTGCTTTCCCATAAGCCCTCATTGGAGACAGAAAATGCAGAAAACTGTGTTTTTTTGGATGCAGGTCGATTTCTCACTCACCACGCGACCCAGAAGGAGCCATAAGGTCTTCCCTGACCTTTTAGAAAAATAATAAACTGACTTGTAATTATTGTAGTTATTATTCCTGTTATGATAAATATAAACTCTTATTTATTTTTGAATAAATAAAAACATAAACTTAAGGAGAAGATAGATTTTTTTCAAAGTATGAAATAGTTGATAACGTTTGATAGTAGTTCACGTGACTGCTTAGAGCCGGATTCCAGGTCAGACGAGGAAAACAAAGACGTGCATGGATCTATTTGTCTACAAGTAGATCCATCACAAGGAGCTTGTGGCCCGCCCAGTGTAGTTTCTACGTCACATGAGCTTTTTTCTAAACAGCCTTTTTTCCTCTGCCCTAATTCACAATAATTTGAATAAATAAATATTCAGAGATGCAGTTTTAAGCTTTCATTTCTTTATATATGTTCTCCACCGTCAGAAAAATGTCACAAGAACATGTTAAAAATATAAAAACATGATTTTCATCAGAGTGGGCCTTCATTTTCTAAAAAGATGTTTTCTACGGGAAACAGGAAACCGCTTTTAGTTCTGCTTTCAGGTTCAATTGTCAGCTGATTGCTTGATGCAGATCTGAGTTCTCTGCAAGAACTGACTTTTTTTTTTTTTACAATTTTTTTCCATGTATTTAAAAAAAACGTATTCTTTCTCACTAAAATACGATTTTTTTATTTGAATAGAAACAGGACAAATGTACCTACTAAGTTCTGAGTATTTGCAGTAAAATAAAATCTTCCTTTTGGAGCACGACTTGTTTACAGATCCAACCCGCCAAAGTAAAAGCACTCTTCATTGAAAAAGAGTGGAGGAAAAGTGGATAAAAAAAGAAATGAAAAGCTAAAAAATGAAAGCAGCTTTATCTATGTTTACATATTAAGATAAAAATGCTTATAATAAATAGAAAGCCCCTTAAAATAATAATAAAACTCTCTAAATTGCTTGTTTTAAACACGCACACAGAATTTAGAGGCAGTTCTCTACTCCATATGTAAAACAAAATGTGTAAAAAAAAATTGATTTTCTTTGAAAGACAACTCACATTTATCCTCTCAAATCACAAAACTGGGCAAAAACACATTTTGTTGTTGTTTAAAGGGTGTTGGGTTAAATTTCAACATGCAGCCATGACTTGTGGTCAAGGCCTTCTCGCCCAACAGCGGTGCCTGACCTCATAACCGCTCCAGAATGATGAAGCAAAATCCTTCAATTCCTAAACTGTATTCCTGTTGGACTCACAGAGACTTTGTTTACAGACACTTTTGACCAAAAACTGAAATGTATTTAAATGGATGAAGATCAAATTCCACAATTTTAAAAACATTAAAAAAATGAAATCAATTCTGGGAAAAGGAGCAGAAAATAATTGATGAACAGGTTCAAAAAGTTAAAGAAAAAATATTTACATTTGTGCAACAACAAAAAAAGAGGAAACAATTAATGTTTCAGCTAATCTTAAGCTAGATGAAAAGTAAGTTGTCACCTTCAGATCCTCAGGACTGCTCCACAGATGAGGGCCATCATTGGAAAACTGACACAATTTACTTTTTTTTTTCAGAATCGGATTTTTAAACCTTTGAAGATCTGTGGGGATTTGTCTATAATTTAGGTCTTTTGCAAGCTTGTGAAACTGCTAAGTGTCTGGGAAAAACCAGCAAAAAGACTTCAAAATGAATCCTAAGTGCAGAGGCCTCAGAATCTGTGAAAGGCGTCCCCAACGGCTGGTCTGACTAAATACTTGCGCAGCTGAATTTTGCACAAGCCGAAGTTTAAGAAAGATCTGTTGAGAAATAACAGACAAGACAGCAGTTCAGTAGACTGTTGTGCAAGCTGGTGTTACGTTCATATCTCTGCATTGACTCGTTTAGAAACACTCATCAATCAGGTGGAAAGCCCTCTGAGATGACTAGAAACAGAAAAAAGGAAACAACTCCGCAGATTTAGAAAGTTTACATCGCTTAATGGTCAAGTGTCTGTTGAAAAATGTATCGTAGTGGGATAATTAAAGACTTTGGTCAATTATGTTAATTTAATACATAAAATGATCAAAAATATTTTAATAGCTCTCTCTCTTGGCAGTGACTGTTCTTGGTTTGCACTCCTCCAACGCTCTCTAATCCGGCTCTCCGTGAATGTCTCATTTTCCAAAGAGTGAATGTCTTTAAGGTTATGCTCAAACCAAAGTAGGAGTGGGTTGTTTGGTCCACATGAGAGTTTATTTTGAGCTGTACAGTGTTATAGTAGAGGTTCCGGTTCAAATCCCGGCTGGGTTCTTTCTGTGTGAAGTTTGAGTGTTCTCCTCGTGCGTGTGTGGAGTCCTAAGAGATGCTTCATTTGGAGATGAATATCTCCAAACTGTTGCTCGGTGAGTGTTTGTGTGATTATGCGGCCCTGCGACGGACTGGTGACCTGTCCAAGGTGTGCCCTGCCTTTGCCAAACAGAAGTCCTGAAAGGGATTCAGAGGATTAGGAAGACGGATGGAAGAATAGAGTTCATTTCCTCAAAAAATGTGATTCGTTTGTGCCAGTGTGAACTGAGCTCCACCGAGTGGTTGCCTTAGAAACAGTGACTCAGACCATCTAGGACCAATCACGGGTGACGTCTGGCTCCAACATGGCGGCATCCGTATTGCGAAAAAACAGCAACAACAGAACTTACTTCGACTGGTTGAAGCCAGAAGTAAACCATCTCTATGGGTGATGTCACACGCGCTTGGTCCAGTTTTCACATACAGTCAATAACCAAACAAGCGAACTCTTGTCTGGAAAGTGATGATCAAGCATCACTTCTGACAGGAAACCAAAATGTTGAAAAATAAATAAATTAGTGAACTTTAAAGAATAAAATGATGTACGCTGATGATTACGTGCTAGCAATGATGCAGTCCCCGGGAGCTGTCCCCAGTGGTGTTTTATGGCGCTTGGCCTAAAAAAGAAAAAAAGAATCTCTCTGCTGCTGAAAAGTGTCAAATAGTAGAATTCCTGCAGTGGGCACTCATCAAGACTCAACAGTCTTCTTCACTGTGCAACCCTGGATGGTCCAGATGGATGGAGTAGTGGGTGGTTGGTGGATGGCCACCATGTCCCACCAAGGCTGCAACATCAGAAAGGAGGTGGTGGATTCACAGTTTGGGCCAAATCATGAGGAGAGAGCTGGTCGGACCCTTTCGGGTCCCTGAGGGTCTGAACATGACCTCTGAAATGTATGTGGAGTTTCTGAATGACCGTTCTTTATGTCACAAAATCATTGTCATGCGTGACAATGCACCATCTGATGCTGCAGGAATACCTCTGCATCATTGGCTGCTACGGGTATAAAAGGAGATAAACTGATGGTGTGGCCCCCATCCTCCTCTGACTTGAACCTTATTGAGAACCTTTGGAGCTTTCTCAAGTAAAATATCTCTGTGGGTGGAGGCAGGTCACATCCGAACAGCAGCTCTGGGACATCCTGCAAAGAAATTCAAGCAGAAACTCTCCAAAAATTCACAAGTTCAATGGATGCAAGAGTTGGGAAGCTGCTACAAAATAAAGGTCATATGCTCAAAAGTGACTTGACCCTTTGAAGATGTTTTTGATTGGAAAAGCTTTGATTTCAGTAAATATAAAGCAGCAAGTTCAATAAATGACCATTTTCAGTTCTTTAGAATCTATCAAATGTAGAACTTTGTTTTGTGTGAAAATGTGGAGCAGTGTATTTGAAGGTTTTTATTAAAAAAAAAACACTGTTTTCTTTTGGAGGTTTGTTCAATAACATATAATATATATTTAATTGGTTAGTGACTTGAAAATAATAATGATAATTTGTAATGTGCTGTAAGTGAAGTCCTAGATTAAATGTTACGCTGCGAATTAGTGTACGGCGTGAAGGGTTTAAAGTGAAATTTCCAAACGTTTCAGAACCAACAAAAGCTTTTTTTTATACTTCATGTAATTATTAATTGTGACTTAACCTCTGCAAAAAGTAAAATTCCCTTTTAACTTAATAAGACAAACCCAAACAGCAGCTGTTTCTCAAATCGACATGTATTGACAGTCCGTCTGACGGATTCTGAGTTTTAAGGAAAGTGCATGAATAAATAGTAGATAGTAAGAGCATGAGGAAAGAGAGAACAGATCTCAGTTCAGCCATTGTCCTCAACAAGCCCCCCATTCACTTCCCCTCCCTCCTCCTCCTCCTCCCCTCAGCCCCCGCTTCCCCGTCTTGCAAAATAAAAACTCGACTGTCCAAATCCGTTATCCCATATTCAGTAACAATAACACAACGAATTCACAGACTGCAGAGAGAAAGGGCTTGTGAAAAGCCTTCAGTAAGAATCTAATGTACTCCGAGATTTCCACAAGCAATGCTTTTAGTCTCAGAGAAGATAATTATCTGAAAGGCAGATCAGTTTTACACAACAAAACCCTTCTGAACTGTCATTTACTCTTGCTTTTTTCCCCTCATTTCTGTTGTAAACACTTCTTTTAACCGATAGCAATGTTTCATGAAAGAAGAAAATATAAAATATGTAGCTCATTAACAAAAAAATCTCAAATATTTGACCTTTTCTCGTGAGTACTGTGGAAAAAAATGAATGCCAACAGGTAAGCAACGTGTGGTCTGAGCTGCAGAGAATACAAAGCATTTCATCAACATAAGATGGTGCTGGGAATCTGTTTCAGAAATAATGCAAATCAAGGAGGTTTACATAATGATGCATGTTGTACATTTATGTTTTAATCCACAATTGTTGATAGATACATTTCACAGTTATTGTGGATAAGTTATTGTCAAAGAAAATGTTGGTTTGATGACAGCCTGAAAGCTAAAGTCATTTTTGAGAACTTTTTTACTGGTAGGAAGGGGGACTTTGGTGATTTCCAGGGATTCCCCCAGCCTGTGAAGTGTTAAGTCTACACTTAACCCTTTAACGAATTCACTTTGTTTTACCAGGGCTTTATTCAATTCAGTTTTATTTATATAGCCCAATATCCCAAGCATAGCCATCTCAATTGGCTTCACACCGGTATTTATGCAAAGAATGTAAAGTCAGTCATAAAATACAAACAGCAGCAGGTTGCTAAACTCAACTAAACAGACTAAGCTAAACTGGCATCCCTGCCCTGCCCACCGAGAAGGTGACCCTCCTTCGTTGATAGAAAGTCAGAAAACTCCGTTAAAAATTTTGTCTGGGAGGGCGTTAAATATTTATGAATAAAACAGCTGCTGGGCTACCTCTGTGTGGGGTTTGCACCAGCGCTAAAGGGATCTCAAAGGGGAGTTGTAAACTGCTGCTCTGTGCCCGGGCTCCATCTCTGGGTTGTCAGGTTGCACGACTAATGCTAGCGGCGGAAATGTTCTTAGAAAGAAGAGCAGCACCGTCCAAACTGGGATGGATGGAGACCAAGCTTTCCCCAAAGCGCGCTCCAACTGTCTACAAAGCCAACGCTGGCAGCAAGTCATCAAACTGGGTCACAGAGAGACAGAAGTACCGCTGAAAGTGTGCAGCTCCTGCAGTAGATGGTGAAGCTCACCATACTGGAAGAGTTTCTGATTGATATCATGAACCCAGACATGGAGACGGGATTACTGATCCTTTTGTAGAACTCTATGAAATAAATAAACCTTATCTTGATATCATCCAGTCATCATACAGTAAGGCTAAAAGCTTTAGACCGTAGCTCCTCTCACACGTCAGGAGCATCAAGTTCATGAACTCTTTTAGACAAGCGTCAAACGGCAAATTTGACGAGCATCAAAAGCGTCACTAACAGGCAGACGGCTGGCGTCCAGACACTGTGTGCTGGGGTTGATGGGAGATTGGGTGTAGTCAGTAGTCTGGAGACGGCTCCCACGGGTGACCAGAGGGGGCGACAGAGTGCGGACTCCCGACAACAAGTAAAGCAGCAGATTCTAATTTGACCCGCAAATCGCATTTGGTGTGAACACACCATATTAGTTGACGGGTTGGCGTCAGTAGCACTTTTGATGCTAAAGTTCTAAAGACAAGTGTAAATAATTTGCCTAGAAGGAAAACCATTTGTTTGTTTGTTTACCTAAGATCTAAAAAAAACAGATTACCTGAGAAAGTTGGTTATAAGCTGAATATTCAGTGAGAGTAACCATACCAACCCGAAAAGCCTTAAACAAAACTCGCGTGAAGCCTTCAGTCATAAATTTATATTTTACCCCACAAAATCTGACGTTTATTTGCAAAACAAAGACGTAATTCACAATGAAAAGGAGGAAAAATTAGAAAATAAACATCAGACATTTTTTTTCGCTGTTGGAACGGTGAACTCCAGCATCAGCACAAAAGGATGAGAGAAAATAACAACAAAATCAAACTTTCAAAGATGAGCATTAAAGACATTTAAGCCAAAAGCTTTGACTATAAAATGTATTTATGTCAAAACATTTTTTCAAAACTGCTATTTTGGTCAGCTGCATCTAGCTTCATGTTGCTTTTTTTTTACCTTGATGGCTTGCCGTAGATTTACTTCTGTTCTGCAATGTGCAACCATTTCCAAACTGGAATTGCTTGACTTCCAAATAGACTTTCATATAATATTATTATGCATTTTTAAAACCAAATAAACTCTTACGTTCTATAAATTTCAACTTACAAAACGTTTGGAAGGTTGGAGAAACTTAGGGCACCTTGTTTTTTTTTATCTGATTGAAACCAATAAACTCTCGGTGTGTTTTCATAGGTTTCGTTATTTGTTCCTTTTTTAAGTTTGAATGTTCTCATTGATGGTTTGTGTATTTTTTTTCTAAATGAGCAGATGATCCAAAACATGTGAGAAAAGCTAAAAAGCAACCCCAAGTAACACTTATAAGGTGCTGTACAATTACAGCCTTAATCAGTTTTTAATTGGCTTTCTTGTTGAATAATAAGCTTTGAGACATTTTATTTCAAACCATTACAAATAATTTAATCTATTTTTTCAATAAATTGTTTTAAATTCCAAAGTGCTCAGTTTGAACAAAATAAAGGTTTGTGGGTTTAAAAAAACTTTAAGAGCTGTCATCATTAGGCTGTTGGAAATAACCGGCAAGTCTTGTTTTGGTGGCTGCAGTTCAAGGATGTCAGAGCTTTGCCAAAGCTGCCTTGGGTGAACCTGAGAGCTCAAGACACTGTGCCAGACTCACGCTGGAATGAACTAGAAGGAAAGTGGGCCATCTATATCTGTACTAGCCTCTGATTATGAACGGATTATGCAACTGCACAGCCTGCTTTATGTAAGCAGTTATAGCCGTGCCCTCATTCTGTTTACTCTTTGGTCCCAAATTGAACACTTTAATTGCCTCAAAGTGTCTATCTCCCTACAGCTGACACCTAGACAAAGACCTGATCCACATCAAAGAGCCGTTCTTTCTATTACGGTTCATTTCTGCACAGCTGAATGAAACAGACACATGCGTAAAACTGCAGCTTCTTAGATGAAATTCAAGAAAGGAATCATTTATGCCTAAAAAAATCCAAGCAGTGTGTTTCTTTTATTACAGTTCAATATGAAGAGGTGCTTTTTGTTACTCCGACTTCACTCATGTTGTGTTCAAAAAGCATACAAAAAAATGTTTTGTCTTTATAATGCAAATCCAGTATTGTGTAACTGACCCACAAGACGATGTGAAATCCCAACCACACAAATCTTACATGTACAATATCTTTTAAAAAATGCGTTAAGACAAACAGTTTTGGCAAAAACATGGCAAGATTAAAAATATTGGGTTTTTGGAGCTCACAGATTACACTTTGACAAAATTTCAAATAAAGATTTTGTGGGGTTTTTTTTTTTTTTCAATTTTGCTCCAAAACATGGAATAAAGAGAAGAACGGATTTAAAATACTAAATGTAAACCCTGTAAAGTGCAACACAAAGACATAATAGTACTTTGTACAAAGTCATGTGATCCTAGTATGTGACGCACTTGATAAAAGAATGTGTTAATCCACCAACACAAAGAGATTATGCAATCCCCCCAACACAACATTTCCTATATGTAGATCCATATTTTAAAATGGAATTCCTTCTTTTTTCTGTGTAAGTTTATTTATATATAGCCAGCTCCTAATGATGCACAAACATCAGAATTAGAAAAGATTCACATTTAGTTTAAAGTACTTTCAGTTTCAAATAAGTTTTCTTCTCTCTGGAAAACTATTTAAAATATTCAGGGTTTCTTTTGTTTGTTTGTTTGGTCCATTCTTTTACAGTTTGGTAATCTGCAGATTTTCTCTTCCGTTTTCCCCTGACTTGCTCTACTTTTCTGACACTTGTCTGTTCCAATTTATCAGATTTGTTTTACAAGCATTTTATAAGCCCCTTCCTCCTCTCCCTCTTAAGTTTTTACCCTTTCAACTCCTCAAACGGTCAGAAGCGGTTGCTTTGGAAACAGTATGACGTCCTTTAAAGCCCAAAAATAGAAGCTTAAAGAAAATTGAACGTCTGGGTTGAGTGGCTGTCTGCATGCTTCCCTCCGATTTTTACCAGAGAGGAAATATGTGTGAATTTTGGAGGATATGTAGTTAACCAGGTTGGTTAGGTTAGTAGATTGCAGGAAAAACTTTATCTGGATCTTGAGGATGGAGTTGAGAAGGGTGCTGGGATTGGAGGGCAAAATAAAATGCAACAATGCAAACAATCAATTAAAATACTGCATGTGGATAGACGCATGCTCTGGTTATTACGAAACAGTACCCCCAAGTCAAACAGCATTAGTCATAGCCTATTTATAGCCCCTTCAACACATCCCCCTGTGTATTATCCTTGGATAGATGCTGCTGGAGGTATAGATGGGCCGTTACGTAAACGTGTTACAGGTTTCAGTGGGACAGTGATTCACAACACAAGACCATTTCTCATTTTAACTTCATTTTTCTTAGTCATTCTTTAAAATAGTCATCATATGAAATATAACTTCCAAAGCAGTCAAACTTGGCTGCATCCATCGCCAGATGCACAAGTTTCTTGACAAAATAGAAGGAATGCATCTCTCACCAAAGGTTAGACTTATCCCACATCCAGGATATTTCTTCACCACATTAATATTCAGGCGCTACATCAGCTGCAGCTACAACAAATAAACAGTACCACTTATGGAAAAGGCACGCTTCCACAATATTTGTGCGAATGGCACACAAACAAACAAATAATTTTAAAGTCATGGTCCCAAATACCCTTAAGGGGGAGTTGTAGGCTGTACGGCACACAAAGGAGGTCGCACATTGAGCCAGTAGGTCAAAAATGTGAACTGCAACACATCCTTGCAGCTTCTCCTCACTCTGATCCTCCAAAAACCCAAGAAAACTTGGTTGCAAAACAGCATTAGACGGAACCGGAAGTCCAGAACTCAAAGTTCATGTGTAACACCCCCCCGTTTCAGTCGAAAAATACTAATTTAACTGGCAGCCCTAACAGTTACATTATGTTTTTGTTTTCCTGTTTTAAACTTTAAATCTTTAACAAGACGTGTCTCTCCAAACCTATTATGGTCTTTGACATATCACAACTCCTTACGCGGCCAACGTGTGTGAGCTGATCCGCAAAGGAAAGCGGCTTTGTGCCAGTAAGCAACAATTCAAAACATCTTTTCAATGACATGCAACTCATTATTGATATAAAGTACTGCTTATCGGTGCAAAGACGCTTTTCTCTGCGACAGAATAAGCTGAATCCCATCGGTCGCCTTTAGGGTTGAAAAGTTACAGTAGTTTTAGGAACGTCACAACACTGGAGCTAAAGCTCTGGTGTTAAAGGGTTAACAGTTTTACAAATCTGAATACTTATGTCAAAATCAATTTTGAAAGGAATTAATTCCCATTAACAAGTATACATTAAAGGTGCTAAAACTCTAAAAACTGGTGAAATTTCTACTTCTGGCTAATGATATATCTGCGCCACCTTCTTCCCCTAATGGGTGCATGGGATCAGGGCATAAACTAATAACAGCAAACCCTTAGCTCACTTCTGTTCTACACTAAGTTTAATATGAAGGTGAATTTTTTAAAAATCCATTTGTGTTGAGAAGCAATGCACCCACTGATCTGTGCAGACCTTTACTGTGAAAAGCATTTAGTGTCATTAAATATACTAGTAAGTGTATCCACACAGTCTACTCATATAGTCACCTCTTCAAGAAGAAAAAAAGAGAAGAAATGAAAGAAGCTGATTTGATGTAGAAATCAGGAGAATTATTCAGCACCGCATGCAGCACCGTAACACAGTTTAAAGGCTTCAAATATTTTCTTCACAGCAATGTTGAGCAAAGGTTTATAGCAACAGCCATGTCCTGCTATGTGCACCAAGTAAAAAAGATCCACACAAACTCAAAAATGTGACGTGATCAGATGGTCAAACTGGTAATACTTGACTGACGAGTCATTGATCTGTGGACTGGATTTTCACTCAGGTTTGGTTACGGATATTTAAATCTCTTTCCTCCCACCTCTGCCAAACACTTGCACAACATGTTTTTCCTCATCATCTGCAGCAAACTCCACCAAGATTATTAGTTTCCCTCCCATTTGCTTTTTTGTGCAACTACTTAGCTGGCGTAAACAGTCTTGCTGGGCCCGATGTCTGTGTCATCTACTTTGCAAGAACAAAGGGTAAATGTTTTAGACACAATATTGACTAAGGTCCATTCAATGCCACTCTGAAAACAGGTTTTAAATGAGCTCTGCTGCCCTCACTTTGTGTCTGAAATAGCAGTTAATCAGTCTGTTATGTTCCTGTAATTGAGACATGTAAATAAGTGGAGATAAAACAACACAAAATGTCTTAGTGTCGAGCACACAGACTGCAAGAATCCACGGCACGTGTGTCCAGAGCAAATATTGGTGTAAAGGTTTCAAACCCAAAACAACACTGAAAGACCTTGGGAAGATTTTGACCCAAATGTCAGGGATGATAATCATCCAAGTTCAAACCTGAACTGTGAGCCTCACAGCCAGGAGTGTCTGAAGCTCCCAGAATACCTGCAACATGCAGGTGCACCTGAGGACAGTTTTTAATCTTTGTATAAATGAACAGTTTGATTACAGTTTATTACATGTTGGGAAAAAAAACTGTGAGATTGGCAAGAGCATCTTTGAAGGGGCTTTTCTCTGTACAAAACACAATATTCAGTGTGATGATGTTCCATTGAAGGACAGCCAGTTTATTAAGCCAAGCTCATTTTAATGGGATGTCTCAGTCACTTTCCTATGCTGTCTCCAATAACAACACTTTAATCCAGTCGCTTATGGTTTGGGGCCACTTTAGCTGAACCTCCTACACTTTTCACATTCTCATGATCTTTAAAGGCACTTTATTTCCTAAACTGTTTTTCTCTTTATTGGCATCAAAATCCTTTGATAGAAACGCATCATTTCCAGCCTTTTCAGCTCCTTCCTGAGGTCATCCCAACCAAACGAAATGAACATTTACACAACAGGAAAAATGAGCTCATTACTTCATGAATTTTGTTCAGCAAGTGGTTCCTTTTTTGAAACTGTTTTAGGCTGAATCTGAATTGCTTCCCTATCCCTACATTTATCAATCACCCTGGGATTGGAGTGGGATATCCGCTCCTAAATCCCTACGACTCCTCCCAAAAAAAAACATTTTCGGACACCACAATGCCCCACAAATAGAGAGGAGACGCATGGGGTAAATCCCAGAGTAGATTTCAAACTTTAGATTTTAGACTAGAGTTCAGTTTTCAGATCCCACAGAGAGCAGAGACCAAAAACTATAAACTTGAAGTAAAAGTCAAGTTGGCACCACTTTGTATTTATTGTAGAATAGATTTAGGATGTTGGTTGCCAGGTAATCATCAAATCGTGCTAAATTTGTGAGGTTATGCAGTCTTTCTTTCCCCGTTGTGTCACAATGCTGGCACAGTCACTGCAGAGCCCTGCTTGCTGCTCTACTTATTTAGCCATAACAACAACCTGCTGGAAATGCTCGACTGTTGTCACCAGTCCTCCTATTCTAAATATGAAGATACTGACACAAAGACACTCTCCCTTCAAGGCCCATTCCAGCTCTGCTGATCTGTCTTTTTCTTTTTTTTTTTTACCTGTTTTTGTCTTTGCTGAGACACTTTTACCTGGTGACTGTTTGCACAATGGTGTCATCTTAACAAAAAACCAGCTTGTCTGGAGTTGATGCTTCATTCAGATCCTGCCTTCTTTGATTTGTTCTTGACTGATGAAGATTGTTTTGTTTGTGGCTGCAGCCCACGCTGGAGGCGTTTCTCATGATTATAGCGACCTGTCGGACAATCAGTCAATCCAAGATGTGTCTGGAGCGTCCACAGGTAATTCCAAAACGTTGCAGTTCCTTAACTGACCACCGGAGGATCGCTTTAAAAGTGAACTTCTTCTTTTCCTTTCAGCTTTTCCCTTCAGGGGTCACCACAGTAAATTTGCTTCCTCCATCTAACCCTGTCTTCTGCATCTTGTACTCCAGGGTTGGCTAGCCCTGCTCTACTCTAACACCAGCTATCTTCATGTCTTCATTCACGGCATCCATAAACTTTCTGTTTGGTCTTCCTACCTGAGTCGCTCAGCATCCTCCTACCAATAAATTCACTGTCTCTCCTCTGGACGTGACCGAACCATCTCAGTCTGGCCTCTCCAAAACCTCTAACATGTGCTGTCCCCCCACCTTGTTCTGAAACCGTACTGCTGCTCACAAATGTTCACTTCTGCTCTTAGTCTAGCCTCATCTACTCTTTCCCGTACCTTCATTCTTCTTCTTCATCAGCTTTATTCCTCTGTAGTTGCCACAACTCTGCACATCTCCCTAATTCTTGGGCATCATCACACGTCTCCTCTATTCCTCAGGCATCTTCTCTCCACCTAAGATCCTGTTGAACAATCCAGTCAAAAACTCCTCTGCCATCTCTCCTCGACACTTCCAAACCTCCACAGGTTTATCATCAGGACCAAAGGCCTTTTCACTCTTCATCCTCTTCAAATCCCTTCTCACTTCAGCCTTACTAATCTTTGTTTCTGTCAGCTCCACAACAGCCACCTTTTCTGTTCTTTGTTCTCTCATTTTCTTCATTCATCAACTCTTCTATTACTCTACTGACACCTGTCAACACATTACCATCCCTATCCTTACTAACCCTAACCTGCTGCATGTCCTTCCCATCTCAGTCCCTCTTGCTAATCTGTATCAGTCCGTCTCTCATTCTTTACTACCCAGCCTACCATGCAAGTCATCATAAGCCCCTTGTTTGACCTTTGACACCTCTACTTCCACCTTACGCTGCATCTCCATTTACCCCTGTCTCCTCAGTCATATCAGTGTCCCACTTCTTCTAAACTAGCCTCTTACTCCGTATAAACTCCTGCACCTCCTCATTCCACCACCAAGTCTGCTGACCTCATGTCATGCCAGCTTGTGGGGTTTTCATGTGTGCTGTGTTTGTGTACCCTGGAGTGGAAGCAACCTAATTCTGGGCTCCTTCCACTTTGCATTGGCTCAACTTTCAGCCTCAGAGAAGAATATTAAATTGTGTTCAGTGTATCCTTAAAACAGACTATTCATTGAATAAATTGTTTTTTTTTTCTCATGATCACAGTTGTATGTTCTATTTTGGCATATGTTAGCTTTCACTTTGAGTAAATGGACTGGTCACAATTAACAAAAGATGCAGCTTTTTCAAACAGAACCCTTTGAGCTTTGCAGCCAGACAGAAAATTACTCATTTACATTGCAGCATCAATAGAAGGTTGTTTTATGAATTATATTAAAGTTTAAATTAAGTGTTATAACCAATTTATGGTCAAATAAACTTAAAAATATAAAAATAAATATTGAATAAATTATTAGAACTTCACTCCTGTTGTATTTTTAATTTTAAATCATCTTTCACAAAAAGTGGACTATTTAAAAGCGGTGTGTTGTCATGGTAACAGTTCCAGCATGGCGCCACAGCGAATGTTCTCTCCTCTCTCTTCTTTCCGCCCTGAGCGAAGTGATCGTAACAAGAAAATAAACAAAGCGTCATTTCAGAGGGAAAACTCGCCTCTTCCTGCATGTTTTTGTCCAAATGATGAAGTAAAAGTGTGTTTCAAATAAACAAAGTCTAATTAGTTCAGTTCTACGGATGTTTCACGCCCTCGTGTTTGACATTCTCCTTCTGTCTCTTTCTTTTCTGCTTCATCTCAGTATTCAAAATGATCGAATTAACCAAACAGGTTAAAGGGAACTATAAAGTAGTCACTCATGCCTTTTTTAGTCTGCGGAATAAAGTTTGTCAACACGTGAGTTATCATATTAATAAGAAGTTCGTGGTGAATACTTTTTGGATTGCTCAGAAGTATTCCATTTGCTTTTTTGATGTTTTCCATTAGAGCACTTTGGATGTGATTCATTCATTTTCTATACCCGGTTTGTCCCTTTCGGGGTCACGGGGCTGCTGAGCCTAACCCGGCCACTCATGGGCAAAGGCAGGGGACACCCCTGGACAGGTCAGCAGTCTGTCGCAGGGCCAGACTCACACACCCAATGCACACCTGATTTATATATTTTTTAATCATTTGAGATTGAAAAAAAATCCCACTTGGTGGTGTAAAAGTAAAGTTTGAAGTCTGTCATAGCCTGCTAAAAAACTTTAAAGTCATTTTTTAGTTTTATTTTGATCTTTTACTGCGCCACAATCTCACAAATTTAAAGGGAATTTCACAGCAATGATTAGGTTAAAAATATTCACAGTTGAAATCGATTAATTAGATTAATTAAATACAGCTAACAATTGATTATTCATATTAAAAAATTAATGGCGTGACAGCACTGCTTTTTATATTGTGGTGCTAAGCTTCTACTCGCTTCATAGTCAATGTGAGAACATAAACTCCAACAGTTGTAAATATGTGTCTGATTAAAACTAAAATCTCAGTTTTTGCTGATTTTACCAGAAAAAGATTTTTTTGAACACCAAAACTGAAGTGGTTCCTTGTTTTGTTATAATAAGACAGTAAATCAGATGTTGTTGCATTTTCTATTCTGCAGCACTTTCTTTCTTTACCATAGCGGTGCTATTTAAGGTCACGCTGGGTGTGCACAGTGGCCTCAGCCTGTACCCAAAAACACAAGAGTGTATCAAAGTGCATCTGCCTGTCAACCTAAACGTGTTTGCACAGAGAGTTTACATATATGATATAATGCAGCCCGTGCAGTTCGCCGTCTTGTTTGTGCACACTGTCCACAGGGAAGAACTGGGGTCAAATGAGGTTTTCGGCCATGGCGCTGCCCCCACGTCCTGCACACGTGCAGCGGCTGCTGCCCAACATGTAGAACTTTGTTCAACAAAAATACACACAAGACAAGCAAGACTTTATACAATATACGTCTTTATAAAAATAATAGCTGATAGCACATCTGATAGTGGTAACTCTATAAAAAAGGCTCATAATGCATTGTGTTTGTTTACATAGAGGCACAGATTATTCACGGATTTTGGCAGATAATCCATTTTTTTCACCAAACTTATCAGGATTGGGATTCATCCACTGCCATCTGGCCTTCATAATATTGCAAACATAAACTATACCAATAAAAGCCATCATTACATGACATCCAGACATTTGTAACAACTGAGTTTTTCTTGAATTTCTGCAAATGGCATCATGAAAGTAAATTTAAATTAAATTAGACATTCACATTTGACCCAATAAAAATGTAAGGTAAGGGATTACTTTTTCTCAGAAAGAAATCAGTTATGAGCCACATTCTGGGCCAAAACAGCCATCGTAGCCGAGCATTATGGGATGTAAAAAAAAAAAAGATAGCAGAGCTGCAATGAGACAAAGCAACTCTTAGAATTGTGTTCAGATGAATGCAGGCTCATGAAAACAACTTTTAACGTGATACTCATTGCTTCTCACATTGTTTTCCCGACAATCTATACTATATGTCATAAACATTTATCAGCGTACCTTCTTAGCCATCACCTCCTCAGTAACCGTCTTACAGCATGCCTCCACTGTACCAAAGCAGCAGTAAAAAGTGTTGTACCGGACCTTTACACGGACGTTCAAATCTCATCAGCAAAATATAAAATCTGAATCGGTGAACTATCCCAACGAGGATTGTTTAACTGAAGAGATTTTTAGTCAAATGTTTATGTTTTTGCTTTTTTTTACAAGTTTTGGTTCAAAACAGAAATGTCTAATTGAAGGCAGTCTGAATACAAACCAAGCGCAAGGATCAGGACCAAATTAAGCGGACTCTGTCCGGACAAGCAGACTTTTCCAGTTTGAATCTATATATAAAACAAAATCAGATTGTTCACTGGGATATGAACTATTTTCTACTTTTTTAAAACCCCAATGAAAAGTTGAGAAATAAGCCATAAACGTTTAATATTTTTGTAGATCAAAAACTTTAGGTTTGTTTTTGAAAAAGTTATATTTGATCTTTTTAATGACAAAATGCAAACCAAAGAGAACTTCCTGTCTGAGTTTGTTTTGGGCCTTGTATTAGATGACCCCATTGTTGACTGTATGTGAGAACTGGACTGAGTGACCCCTCCCCCTGGTGTTCCAAACAGGAAGTACCTGCTGGCTCCAAGAAGCTAAAATCCTGTAGACTTCAATGGAGAAATAAACAGCTGGGACTCAGTCATTCTATTTGTCAGAATAACCATTCTTGCCCTGATACCTTATTTTAACATGTTCTTGATAATGCTAATTTTTTTCGTGATACACATTCTTCATCACAGTTATTCAAGTTATGAACTGGCCAATCAGATGCATCAGTAAAAGCATGTTGTGGCCCACTGGCCACCACCTCAAACATTTGATTGACAGATTCTCCCGAGCCGCTTTCAGTGGAAGGGGCGTGGACTTTAAGCAAGCTCACTCATGATTGCCAACAATAGTCGCCATAGAAACGTGACTCGGGACAATCATTGTCGTCTGGCTCCAACATTGCGGCATTTGTATCGCAGACAAATGCCGACTGAATTGGCTGCATTTGGTTGGAGCTCTGGAGGTAAGGCATTTTCTATGGGTGATGTCACACCTGCTCTGTCCAGTTCTCTTGTACAGTCAACAGAAGCCTCCCGCAGTGCTAGTTTAAAGGCCCTTTTTTCACTGTTTTTTGTGTTGCTCATCTGATCATAGTTTGTTATTCATTTGACTGCAAGTTTTATTTGAAAGAAATTACTTTTTCACTTTTACACCTTTGGTTTCAGATCTCTTTTGTCATTTTTATTCCTATATGGATCATCGCCTACCTAAAGTTGATTCCTTTTAGAACAATCTGGGCTCCATTTACATGAATTGGAATGAACTTGGTGAAATGAAGAAGCTTGTTTGGTTCGCTTGTTGATGACGAACTGACAGTGGAACTACAGAAATGTGTGAAGAGGATGAGCTGTGATTCTTCACACATACCTTTATGAGGACAAGCACACCAGCAACGTTATCTAATTGTGACGATGAGTGGGCGCGGCCACGGAGGGCAGATGACGGTGAGGATGATGATGGTGCCTGAAGGGGCTCTTTCTCCCTGGACAGGGGCGGCGTCGGGAGCGCGCGCACACTAACGGGGTCGCGCCGGTTCAGGCGAGGACGGGGTCCGTCCTGAGCTGAACTCCACGTTACAAATAGGAGCCGTGGCATTCCAAGTGGAGCTGAGAGGAGGAGCAGCGCGCCGGGATAATATTAAGTAACAGCGCGCAGTGAATGCGCTATTCTCAGGTCGGATCCGGACAAAAACAGGCGGAGAGGACGCAAACGCACCACCGGATTTAAACACAACTACCACTCAGGTAACAATGTCTTACTCGTTATTCTAATAGCTTGACAGATCTGTCAACCAGAAACATTTCAAAAATGTTAAAGCCTTGATGGTGATTTCAGCTTAAAGTTAAAAACCGGATCATTTAGGCTGTTTAAAGTTAGATCATTCCAAACCATGTGTGTGTTTGAAGAATTAAAGTCTTCTGGAAGGTGTTTAAAATGAGTCAGGACATGAATCAGGTCAGCTGAGATGTTTGAGATGTTCCTGATAAACATGTGGGTCAGAGCCGATGAAGCTCAGCTCTCTGACCTGAAACTCTCTACAGATTTTGGCTTAAAAGAAGCACCTAAAAATATTCAAATTAGAATCAAACAAGAACGTGATTATCTTAAATAAATATTCTTTTAAATTCATTCTTAAAGTTATTCTTTAAAGCCATCTGAGGTCTTTTAACTGTTCAGAAGTGGCTTATGGTCCACATTTATTACAACATTGTCTCATCGGGTCATCTAATGAGGCTCCTCAGGTTGTGGTACAAGTTGCTCCCGTTCAGATGTAATGGGGTTACATAATATTGTGTTGTAATGTCTCTTGCGTAACCTAAAAAAAAATCTTTCTGCTCCTCATCTTTTTCTAACACTAGGTGGCACTGTGGTCCCATAGAAAGAGGTCAGTGCTTCAGAGGAGTCTAAAAGTCTCTGCAAGGCGGAATGTTTGAGGAGGGGTCTCAGGAACGAGGGCAGCAGGAGGCGGCTGTGCTTCATCCAATGGATTCACCTGCAACAGCTGGAGGAGGAGGAGGAACTGCTCCTCTGTCCTTCACAGATGAGACCGTGTCCCTTCTGACCTCCAGCAACCTGTTGGCCCGCTCCCTCCTGGGTCACACCTCAGCCAGCAAACGCAAGGAGAGTCCTGTGAGCTGCAACCGGCGAAAGCGCGAGTTCATCCCTCATGAAAAGAAGGACGAAGGCTACTGGGACAAGAGGAGAAAGAACAACGAGGCAGCGAAGCGTTCTCGGGAGAAACGACGAGTGAACGACATGGTCCTGGAGAGTCAGGTGCTGGCCCTGCTGGAGGAGAACGCCCGCCTCAGAGCGGAGCTGCTGGCCCTAAAGTTCCGCTTTGGTCTGGTTAAAGATCCCTCCAACACACCCATCCTGCCCCTCACAGCGGCTCCTCAGCACTCAGCTCAAACCTTAACTCCTCACTACTACCTCCATAAAGAAGATGAAAATGTGCAAAGCTCCTCTGCAACGCATCCCAACAACACACAGTCAAGTGCCAGGAGCTCAAGGGAGCCTGGGAACACCTCAGAGGACTCAGGTTTTTCCACACCAGGTGGGTCCAGTGTGGGCAGCCCAGTCTTCTTTGAAGACCGGCTGACTGACCATGAGAAGTTTTACCCACACAGAGGAGAAGAGCTGGGCTACGACCTCCATCATTCACCCGCTGACGTCCACCACAATGCAGAGCACAGGCTGGACCACGCAGAGGCCATGAAAAACCTCCCTCATAAGCTTCGATTCAAGATGCCCGGAAGTGGCGAGGTAGCGGAGGGGGTGTCCGACTGCACCAGTGCCAGGCGCAGCCCCACATTCTCTGCCGCAGGACGAGAATTTCCAAGAACGACCGTCAAAGGAACGAGCGGCGGTGAGGCGGGACCGGCACCCTGTTCATGGCTCCAGCAGCTGGAAGGAGAGGAGAGCAAAAAGGAGACACAGTCCCCTCATTACCATGCTTCCACCGCCGGCTACAACCTCCATTCTCCTCCCACTCAAGTTCACAGTGAGGTCCAGAACGAAAACTCTCTCCTGAAGTCTCAACTCAGCTCTCTCAGTGAGGAGGTGGCCCAGCTAAAGAAGCTTTTTACTGAGCAGCTCATGGCCAAAATCAATTGATGACCAAAGTGAATGTTTGGACTATGCAGGAGTTTGTACAGACCTTCAGGTCTGGCTAACCCAGTGGAGGTTTTTATGTTGTTTCAGTCTGTTCTCACTCTCATAGTATCAACTGTTGAATTTACTGTAATCTCAGCTCCTATCACTGGTGCTCTGAAGTTCCCTTTGCAATTGTGTGACATATAAGTGCATTTTTTCTTACCACTGTGACAGCAAAAAAAAGGAAAAAAAAATAAAAACACCCCACAAAAACCGAGAACCTCACGCCGGGAACCTAACAACCGTCAGGCTCAGCAAGTTCAGAGGAGAGGGGCATGTTAGTCGACTCCTCCCCTCAGCGTTGGATCTGCTTTATGCGAAGCATGTTGTGTTGTTTCACTCAGTCTTGTCAAAGAATACACTCTGATTTAAAAAAAACACACAACAGCAACAACAGCAAAAACAGACACTGTAACTTCTAAAGTTTTACTGTTTCAAACCAGTTTTCTGTCTTAACATATTTGACTGTTTCCTTGTTGTTGTGTTTGTTGTTGCATTTTCATATTAATAAATTATACATTTGACAGTATTGTGACAAGTACTGTGACTTGAGTTCATTCATCTGAGTCAGTGTGTTCAAAGTTCCCTGAAAATCTAGTTATCCTTACAGTGTATTTTCAAAATAAACTTCATTTCCGTCAATGATTTTTGGTTTTATGACCCACTTCCATCTATTCAAGATAACTGTTTTTAAGAGAAAAAGTGGGCTAAAGAGGTGTCTTCAAATCACCCCAAAAGTTTCACGAAGATAAAACTTAAAATATAGAATAATAATCTAATAAAAAGCACGTTAAAGTTTAAAAAAAAAAAACAGAAAATCATTTGCATTAAAGGATTATTCTATTTTTAGAGTTTCTTGCACTGTTCATGGAGCAGGATGTTGAATTTTATCTCTAAAAAATGCACTAAAACGTCAATGATTTCACAAAGAGATACACCAAATCCCAACTCTTTAAAATGTAATGTTATTTATCTCATTGGGAGTGGTCCTCCTACCTGTTTGATCCTGGTAGTAACATATGCTTGTCTCAAAGAATAATCCATGCAAGTCTAAGTACAAACGGCCGGTACAGTGAAACTGCAAATGGCTCAGTAAATCTGTGTGGTTCCTTTGATTGCTCAAATGTTACTTGGATAACTGACAATTCTAGAGCTAATAGCCTACATGCAAGCCGGAGATGCGTGCATTTATCAGCTCCATAACGCACTGGGTCACTTGGATGACTCCAGATAACCTGGAGCCAATCGCTGGCCCTCTGTGGCTTATTCCAAATGTCTGCCCTCTCAACTTTGGATGGCACTCTCTGTGCCTACCATGGTGACAACAGGAAACAGGGAATCAGGGTTTGATTTCGGAGAGGGAACCTGAGGTAGGTAGGCAGAGGCCACGCAAATTAACCACTCCAGTCTCTGGGAGGTCTCTTTACTCTTCGAGGCCCTGTAATTGGAATGAGTACACTTTAAATCCTTTTAGGAGGATCCATTGGAGGGCAAGTCTGGTGCCAGCAGCTGCTGTAAGTCCAGCTCCAATAGCGTATCTTAAAGTTGCTGCAGTTAAAAAGCTCGTAGTTGGATCTCGGGATCGAGCTGGCGGTCCGCCGAAAGGCGAGCTACCGCCTGTCCCAGCCCCTGCCTCTCGGCGCCCCCTCGATGCTCCTAGCTGAGTGTCCCGCGGGGTACAAAGCGTTTACTTTGAAAAACTTAGTGTTCAAAGCAGGCCCGGTCGCCTGAATACCGCAGCTAGGAATCATGGAATGGGACTCCGGTTCTATTTTGTGGGTTTTTCTCTGAACTGGGGCCATGATTCAAAGGGACAGGGTTGCCGGGGGCATTCGTATTGTGCCGCTAGAGGTGAAATTCTTGGACTGACACAAGACGGACGAAAGCGAAAGCATTTGCCAAGAATGTTTTCATTAATCAAGAATGAAAGTTGGAGGTTCAAGACGATCAGATACCGTCATAGTTCCAACAATAAACGATCCCAACAAGCAATCCGGCGGTGTTATTTCCATGACCCACCGGGCAGTGTCCAGGAAACCAAAGTCTTTGGGTTCCGGGGGAAGTAGGGTTGCAAAGCTGAAACTTAACGGCTTAATTTGACTCAACACGGAAAACCTCACCCGGCCCGGAAACAGAAAGGATTGACAAATTGATAGCTCTTCCTCAATTCTGTGGGTGGTGGTGCATGGCCGTTCTTAGTTGGTGGAGCGATTTATCTGGTCAATAGCAATAACAAACGAGACTCCGGCATGCTAACTAGTTGCGCGGCCCCGTGCGGTCGGTGTCTGGCGTCCAACTTCTTAGAGGGACAAGTGGCGATGAGCCACTTGAGATTGAGCAACAACAGGTCGGTGATGCCCTTAGATGTCCGGGGCTGCACGCGCGCCACACTGAGTGGCGTCTACCCTACGCGAGAGGCGTGGGTAACCTGCTGAACCCCACTCGTGATAGGGATTGAGGATTGCAGTTATTTCCCATCAACAAAGAATTCCCAATAAGCGTGGGTCATGTTGATTAAGTCTCTGCCCTTTGTACACACCGCCTGTCGCTGCTACTGACTGGGTGGTTTAGGGAGGTCCTCGGATCAGCCCCATCGGGGTCAGCCATGGCCCTGGGAGGACGCTGAGAAGACGATTAAACTTGACTATCTAGAGGAGATACAAGTCAAAACAAGGTTTCTGTATCTGTTCAGGATCATTACTGGCAAACACCTGCGACCTTGACCCGGAGACAGGCTGAGGCGGATAGCGGGCATTCTGTGTCCATCGCCCAGCAAGGCAGCCCGTGGGTGAGGGGCTCTGCTCCTTCTCCCTCTTGTTCGTGCTGTGCAAGCGGGTCCTATGTCCAGGCGCCGGGTCCTGCAGTCTCAGATGGGGATGCGGTGAGCCTCTGTCCACCCTCCTTCCTCACCTACCCCGCGCCCTTAGTCACAGCCCTGGAAAACAGCTACCAGCGAACGACAAGCGGTTTCCTCCTCTTCCGTCCCGGGGCCAGCTGGCTATAACTGTCCTTGAGGGAGGCTTTAAGCCAGGCTTAATTCAGGGTTAATTTTGGGATCATTATGTTAATGCATATAATTTTCAAATAGTGAAGATACTTTGTAATCGCGATACTTAAGCAAACACTGCTATTTCAGTAATGTAACATGTGCAGCTGCATCATGCTAACCTTTTGCAAGACACTAATGCTCAAACACCATAAAGACTTAGAAGTTAAAAAAAGATCACATTTTTTAGCAAAATGATTTGAGAAGTTAATATTAATATATTTTATAATGTATATTAAAATATTCTGAGCACAGCCTAGCTTCCACAAATGAAAAACAGGACAGCCCTTAACAAAAAGTAGTCTATTTAAGTGTAATACAAGTATATTAAGTTTATCATTAAAAGGAAGTAGGTATACTTGCAGTCTACTTTTAATATTTCTATATTTTACATTTTAAATCTTCCAATTTAGTCTGAGGAAGTCTTCAGTTGGTATACATCCTACACCACACATACATGATCCAACATGTACTTGCTATTCTTATACTTATACTCTAGCATACTTAATAAAATAAACTTCAGGTGTATTACTTTTTGGAAAGGGAGCCCAGGGTTCAACTTCATAAAAACCAAAGCCAAACAGATGAAAACACTCTCAGTGCTGTAAAGCAGTAAGTTTTTTCATAAGTTTATGGATCCTCTTTTTTTTTCAAAATAAATCTGGTGCCCCTCTATTCAGTTTCATATCAGGCTAAAAATGTTCTGATGAGACCTCTGTAAACCCTGGTGACAAAAAATCATTCTGACCCATCAGTTTATCCTAAATGAACATGACAAAGGACAAGGAGACAATAATTGAGAGTCAAGCTTTGACTGACATTTGAAAAACTGCAGCCTGAGAAGAGGAGCTATGCAGTTGCCAGGCAGCAACACGGTCGACACAAGCAAAGACAGAGGCTTTAATTACTCAACTACATATATTACAGGTGGATGAGAGTTGTCTTTAGATAATGTAACATGAAAACCCTGCAGACACATTCAGTCTAGGAAAGAACAGTTGCTTATCTTTTTTAAAATTGCCTGAAGATGCTATTTGTGCATAAAGTAAAAACAAACTTCTAGTAGTTTTGAATCAGTTTTTGGTTGTGGAGACATTTTGTTCAAATCTGTCAGCTGCATAAAACAACTGGTCATCAACAGGGGGCAGCAACCCCATTTGTTTTACATAATGTTGCATTTAAAATATATTAAAAGTATGTTAAAAAAAATGTCTTTTTTACTTTTTCTTTTAAACCTAAGTATGTTTTTGATATAATTTAAAATCGAATCAGCATGTTTATGCTGCAAATTTTTTTACCAAAAATTTTGTGCATTTAACAATTTTTTATCTTATTTTTTGCAACTTAACACATGACTGCAGCAAAATGTTGGTTTAGAGAACCCTGAGAAACAGCGAAGCTTGCATTGACCCCAAAAGATTGCAGGGCACAAGTGTAGGACTTGCTGCAGGTGTGGAGAGGCAAGAAGATGCTCATCAAATTTAAAGACTCCACTTCAACAAGCTGCTATTTAACAACCATCCACATGTTCACACTCATTAAAAAAAATGAGGGAAACGAGCTGCAACACCTACAACCCCCCTCTATTTCTTATTCTGTTCCCCCATTTTTTCCCAAAGAAAGGATAAAGCCTGTTGCTAGGCAGGCAGTGCGACAGTTGCCATGGGAACGCTTGCAGACATAGCTCAAAGGGGGGAAAATGTCAGGGATAGGGTGGGATAAGGATGGCAAGCAAAAAGAGAGGGAGTGATGCAGAGAGACACAAATGAGGGCTCGGGTTCAGGGGGAGGGGGAGCCAAGTTCACGACTGATGTCGCTGCGTTTGCCGTTTGACTCCTCCTGCCAAAGAATGAAACAAAGGAGTTCAAAGGAATGCTGATCGATATATCGAGCTGAACTGCAGCGCCACAGTCACAAAAAGCATCTTTTAGAAAACTGAGCACATCTAAAGACAAAAACTGAATTTTAGTGACCAGAAATGTTTGTAAAATAGTACACTGCATTGCCAAAACTTCTTATTCATTCATTCTTCTTCTATACCGTTTTGTCTCTTTTGGGGTCACTGGGCTGCCGGAGCCTAACCCGGCTGGCTACTCATGGGCGAAGGCAAGGGACACCCCCGGACCAGTCGCCAATCTGTCGCAGGGGTAAAACCTCTTCTTAAGAAACTAAAAAGACCCTTGTTTAAGTAAAAACATAATATGTCTTGCAAGAAAATAAATTTTATCAAGAAAGTTCTTCAAATGCAAATTCATTTTAGTTTAAAATCCTGTTCTAATCATCTGTTGATCTTTATTCCAAAATGTTCCCAGTGGTCTTTTAATTATAATTTTTTTGCTAAAATCTATAAACCTGTCATTTTCAAGGACATAGTTTCTGCAGAGCAACAGGAGTTCATCAGAAATTATTCTCTGAGTTGTGGGCGTGACTGATGGTGCAGACTAAACTTTCCCCCTCTTCCCATCATCCGTCTGTTTAAACCCTCTCCTGCTAGCTTATAGGCCCTCACATCATCAAACTAACATAGATCCATTTACGTCTTTGTTTTCATCACCTGAGCTGGTGTCTGGAACTGTACGGCTGGATATCTCCAATAATGATTGCAATGTTTGTTGCATGTTAGGTTGTTGGGGTTGTGAGGGGCTGTAAGCTAGCAGGAGAAAATGTAAGCATAGGAACAATGGGACATCAGCCAAGGCTTACTTCTGCACCAACAATCCCCCCACAACTCAGAGAATAATGTCTAATGAACTAGAAAATTACTGTTTTTTTATTTTGTCTAAAAACAGCATAATCATAATTAAAAGACCACTGGGAAGGCTTCTGAAATAAATCAAGAAATGATTGGAGTGGGACTTTAAAATAAGCATTTTTGGTCAGACCATCACTCATCCCATTGTCAGATTTTTGTTGTTGTTGTTTATTTAAAGAAAATTTGCCAATAGTGTAAGATTTTATTTTTCTAGGAGGCCTGTTTCTGCAAAGGTAGAATGTTAGGATTGACAAAATTTCAGAGGAAACAGGTGTCATCCACAAAAAAAGGTTTGTCCCATTCTGGAGCCTTTCCTTTGATCCTTGAAGCTCACTTTTAAAAAGCTCTCCTCTGCTCAGTCTCTTCCAGGCTTGCTCCTGCCTCTGATCAGGAGCAAAAGAAGAACAGGTTTAAGGAAATGATTCAGCAAAATACATTATCGCATTCGGCCATAAAACACAGGAAGATGCCGTTTGAGCCATTTAAAGGCTTCTTTAAGACTAAAGCAAAGTTTCCTGCCAGCACTCAGATGTGCAGTGATGAAAGAGCCCTCTGGGCTTTACTGGAAGTGAATAAACACATTACATTTTCCTCAATGTGTTAGATATGTTGAAGCATTGCTTTGGCAAAAAAAAAAATCACTCATACTGCTTGTTGAAATTAATTATCACACATATATATGAAAAAAAAACAGTAAAAGCTGGAGCTTTTATAGTTGGTTTAAATCTTTCTGCATTTTTTTTAAAACTCAGCTCTTGTACTTTTGCACTTAACATTTATTATTGTGGGTCACAGGCTTTATTTAGTAATTAAACATGGCAGAAAATTAAAAATTCCGTTTTGGAAAATGTATATACAAAGGTGGTTGAACTTGAAATAAAAGTTTCTGCAGACTAAATCTGAATTTGTACCTGAAGCAATTTGGGCCAAATAACACCATATGACTAATTTTTATCATTTATACATTATATATTTATTATCATTATTATTTAGTTTTAAAGGGCAGATGTAATGAATTAAAAAAACATAATAATACTTTCATACATTAAAATGTGTACTGAAATCCAGCTGTAAAAAGAAACTAATGATAACCTCAATAAAATAATTAAAAACAAAACGTTGTCTTATAAGAACTAAAGAGTCACTTAAAAGAAAAGTTAATTTAAAAGAAAAAAAAGTGAGTTGCATATTAACATCTGATTCATAGTGAACAAAATAATAAAAACTAAAAAAGGAAATTGCAAATCCTGCCCAATATCCAGACTTGCAAACCAGAGATGTTTGAATAAGTAAATGCTTTTGACGACTATGTCACAAGTTTGAACAGTGTGCATTCATTTCCTTCTTGCTTTATATGTAAAAATGTTTGAAAGAAGTAACATTTGTTCAACGTTTTTATATAACTTGTTTTCAAGTATTACTTAAAGATTTCTTGGAAGAGTCTTTAAAGACCCACTCAGATGGAAATGGTGTTTTAGGCTCAAAATTACATTTCTGAGATTTCTCTTTTCAAATTGTTGTGAATCTGAAGCAAACGAAAGAACACCGTTTGAAAAAGCTTGTAAGTGTGACATAGAAGCTACTATGGCAAGCCACAAGCTCTATTCTGCTGCATCCACTTGAAGACAAATAGATCCGCGTACGCCTTTGTTTTCCTTGTCTGAGCTAGAATCTGTCTAAACATAGGATAGGTCCAATTTTGCTTACCATTTTTGTTGCACTGGTTGGGGTTGTGAGGGGCTGTATAGCTGACGGGAGAGCATGTAAACAGGTGTATGATGGGAAGGGGGAGAGCTCACTCTACATTCAACAGTAACGCCCACAACTCAGAGGCAAATTTCTAATGGATTATTGCCGCTCTGCATAAACTATGTCCCAGAAAATGACACGTTAATCATAATTAAAAGACACTAATAAAATAGATCAAAATATAAAACTATGTGTAATTCACATTTAGCAACCTAAGCAATAGAAAACTCATTTACACATTGAAATGCTAGCAACAAAATATAAGAAAAGGGTCAAGTTTGATACTTTAACATTTTCTCTTGTACTTTTTCTTTGCTGTGTTGATCCCATAAAGCAAACATCTAAGTGATGTCATTTTCACACCCAAACAGATAATAAAAGACATAATTAATGGTTTAATTAAAAAAATATATGTATCAGAGTGTTTACGATCTTTGTTTTCTGCCTTTAAGCGATGCCATTCCTGTAATCAGACATCACTTATTAACTCAAAAGCCATTAAAATGTCAAAAATGAATTAGGTCAGTGGTTTCAAGTTTGCTGTACTTCCTCCCAGAATTACTGGGGCGTCTCAGGAATGTTTACCAGACAAAAGATTGATTTGCTTCCCAAACACAGGCTCCTTTTTCTGTGTTTTCACTAACACTATATGCGTATCACAGGCCCTCATCAGACCCAGACCGGTCCGGTCCGGTCCGCCCATCCCCGTCTCCTCCCCCCTCTGCACCCCTCGCAAGTCCTCCTCTCCTGCAACGGCATTGAAAGCAGGACGAAAGAGGGAGGGCGGAGGGCCGACCAGAGAATAAAAAAAAAAAAACGTGACTAGGCAGCCAAAGCGTCCTGTTATGCAACAACTGACCTACTAACATACATTTAGAGACTCGGAGCGAGAAGGAGCGCGCGGGAGGAGGAAATGGAGAGAAAATAGAGCGAGGGAGGGAGGAATTGGAGCGACACGAGGAGCGCACCAAAACAAGACGCAGCTTTCACAGTGTACCTGCGTGGACACGGGAGCTGGTGCTTTCAAGGTGTGTGTGGGACATAGACTGCGTACGCGCCAAGCGGATTGTGGGACAAGAAAGGGACTGGTACTCTCTGTGGGTAAATCCAAATGTACGTTTTATTGTCATTTTTAGTATGTTTGGACCATTTTTAAAAAATCGTTTTCACACGCTGCATTCGGCTCTTGCGCCTGCGTTTTTTGGTGCCTGGGCGCGCCTGCTTCAATGTCAAGGCGAGGCTGTTCCTCGGCTCCCCAGAGCTATTGTGGGGGTCTGCGTGGGGGCAATGGGGCAGGAGGAGGTGGCCTCTGCTTGTGCTTATTTGGGGAATTCCTTCAGTGAAATAAAAGGGGGGGAAAAAAAGTTAGACTTATGGTGGAGGTGAATGTGGATAACGACGTTCTACGAATGCAGCACGCCGTTGTGGCGTTGAGGCGCGTGCTCCAATGATGCATTCATGACATGTTTGAAATATCGGGGGGTACACCTGCCTCCGTAAGACTAGTAGCTCGCTCATTAGTGGTCAATAAAGCGATTATTAGTAGTTATTGTGACATAAACATAAATATATAGGTGTTAATAGTCGCGATATATTATGTATGCATCGATAATTAGCTTAAATGCTAGCCGCTCGTCGCACTGATTCTCGGGGTAAAGCGGTACGGGCGCGCGGCTCCGCGCGCGGCTCTTTTTGTGTTACTAGGCCAGCCCACGGAGAAAATAAAGCCCAGCGAGCACCGAGGACACACTTCTCCGCGTCACGTGTAGCAGCTCTTTGTAAAGGTTAACGCGGCTGTGCTCAGCCCTCCGGTTAACCCATTGATGGAATCGCTCCTCCTTTTGTTTACAACCTGAACCGGGCTCGGCAGGAGCCGCCGGGGGTGGAGGCTCCGCGGATGGGGCGGAACATCTGGATGCGTGAGTAGGTCACCAGGCGGAGAGGCAGTCCTACAAGCCGGCTTGTTGTGTGTGTGTGTTTGTGTTTCTTTTTTTTTCTTCTTTTTTTTCTTTTTTTGGACGTGGGTGAATTTCACAGCACAGTTGGATTCGCCTCGGATGACTGAGGATCCAATGAAATATGCATGAACACGATTTGTCAGACAGTGCAACAAAGAGGCATACGGAGCAACATATTGCTCGCAATGTGTTGCATTTATTCATAATTTTTTATGTGCTTTTTTTCTGTTTGAAATCCAATTTTCGTTACTTAAATAGCAGCATTAATTGCATTATCATGACTAGTGGATTGTTTTGTTTGTGCTTCTCTTATATCAAGCTGCACGTGGACATCCAATCACCTCCACCCCCCTTACAGCTTTCCACTCCAAGAATAGATTGTGTAAAGTTTATCCTCCAGATACAGTATCACCATGCCGGAGAAAAAATAATACCTCACCATACGGTTGTACTACCTTGTTTTATGCCACATGTGTAGAAAGCATAGGTTGCATAATAAATGAATTAAATAATAAAACTGGATTAAAGAGCGCAGCAGATTATGCAATCAGCAGAAACACAAAGTCTGTGGCGATGAGGGGCTGAACTCGGCTGTGGATGCTGCCAATTGGTTGGCGTGCACACTGGGGCTGTGTGCCAGCTATGAATGTAGGTCACACCAGTCCTGTGGGAGGGGAGGGGTGTGAGGCGCACAATCGCCACTGACTACAAAGCCAGAATGAGAATCCTACAAAAATAAATAACAAAGAAAGCCATGGCGGTCATGCAGAAATGAAAAGTGGCCTGCAACCTAAATAAACAGCAAGCTACATTATTTACAGATGTACACAAGGAGTGTGCTCCTTTAAGTAGAGTTGATAATGGTTATTCGATAAAGCTGTGTTTGAGAAATTAAAAGCCCACAGTGTTTCTGCCCTTATTTAAGATCCTCCCCACTTTCCACAGAAGCCCTAAGAGGATGAAAACTGTGGGCCTTGCTTTGTTATCTGGCTGTGGTTTGGAGCCAGCAGAACGAAGAATTACAGTATGGAGTAGGCCACATGTGACTGCAGCAGCACATGGACTGAGTCACTCTGCTTTTTCTTTCCCCCAAAAGTCCTGAAACAAAGATCCGATTTGGACTGGGCTCCGCCTCATCTCGTTTGCTTTCTAATTTCTTCTCCCATGACATATTTTTCTCTCCTTACTGTCGGAAGGGCTGTGGGGGTAACAGTTTCATCATCCTTCATGTCTGTGAAGGATGACCCCTTTAACCCTTCCCCTTAATGCAGGACTTTCTCGTATGTCCTGAAGCACGTGCAGGCGGTTTTGAACTTGCTCCATTGTTTCCAAACCTCACGGCCACTTTTAGACTGTTGCGGCGTGGTCCCAACTTGGGATTCTTCCACCGTGCTGTCATTCCACAAGTGCCAGAGCGCGATGACATGTGAAGCGTACAATAAACGGGAAGAGCAATGTAGGGCGAGGAAGTGCGCAGAGGAACGGAGCTCATGGCGGCCTTGCATGCTCGATTGCTCATGTTTGACTTGGAAAATTACTGTTAAAAGCATCCATACAGATGAAACGTCTGCATAAAGTAAATTCTGAGAAGGGATGGGCATATTCAGAGTATACGTCTGGTTTAATTTGGTAACGGGAGAGTAGAAAGATCACAGGCTTATCTGATTGACATTCATTGTGTGGTTAATTGTCGAGAAGAAAAAAAGCAAACATTACAAGCTTCTATTGATAATCACTGGATCACATGAGGTCATTCATGAGTCTGCTTCATCCTGAGGAGATATAATGGAATATACGCACTCCTCCGTTTCCCCTTTTTGTTGCTAGGGGTGACACATTCCTTGTATTGATGCAATACCAACACTGTTGTAATTTTCATGCACCCCCCTCAGCGAAGCAACAGCATAATCATATCTTGATTCCTTTGGTTTTACGTTCATGTATCTCCCTTCTCCTCTATGCCTTTGCTCCACCGGCGGTCACCTTTCTTTTTCGGTCTATTTGTTGGATTTGTCCCTTTCTGGGCTTGCCAAATGGCTGACCTATTTTCCGTGGCGGAAGGAGCAAGACTTGTATTTGAGCGGCCAATCTCCTGGTTTCTGGGTCAGTGGGACACATGAGAAAAAGCCTCTTCTATTTTTTCCTCCCTCGTGCTCGACAGGCACATGTCAAGTGGTCACAAGAATGACCTGAAACAGCAATCGAACAATGGAAAATTCTTGAGAAAAGTTTTTGGACTTTTAAACAAATGAGGTGTACTTTCATGCCCCTTTTAGGGTTGAATTAGATTATCTTTAAGGAAAAAGGGATAAAAACTGAACTCTGCACTATTAAGTTTATATTTGTCAACATGAGAGGCAGGAAAAATTATTCTTTTGTGTCCATTGCTGAGACTTATGTAATGGTGTAGGATCCAAAGGAGGTTAAAACTGGTTCAAACACTTTTAAGGATTATGAGATTACAGATTCAGAGTGTGCAGATGTTGTGGGGCAGGGATGTGCAACAGCTGATCAAAAAATGACATGTTTTTTGTTGTTTTGTTACAAAACATTAACATGTAAGGGACTTTAGCTCTCATTAAATAATCTGCTGAAGGAAATGAATGATCCAAATATTGCACACTTTTGTAAGAATCCTTCTAATCCGCAAATTGTATTCAGCAGAAAACACAACAAAGGTTTGTGTTCACAATGACAAAACGTCTCAGTCCATCGGAGGAGTACGGGAAGTCACAGTAGCAAAATTCAAGACTTACTGATTACGGAAAGCAAAAGGGCTTCACGAAAGACTCCTGATCACTACATGAATCATGAATGTACATTTAGTTATTGTCTTGTGTACACCTTCTGTTCTGGTCTTCTGAACTTTACCATCATAACTGTGGAAAAATTCAATTTCTATAAGTTCTGTAAGAATGAGGTGAGGTATAATATCATAGCAATCCAGAAGTATGTCTCGTCTTTCTTATGGATATAACAAACATGGTCCATGTGGAGCCAGTTGAGGAAATGTTTTAGAATTTTTAAAATTCCCAAGTGATTGTAATCTTTAACCATTCATCTAAGTTCACACTCATCTTTTTTTAGTGGATAACTGATTGTGTAGTTCTTCCTAAAATAGAAACTGTCCTTTTTTATGGTCCAGTTTCAGGAAAACAATGCTTCCGGTGTGTGAATAATAAAAATAAATGATTTAATAGCAGGAAAATACATTGCACAGTGTGAGCTCTAACATGTCTGTGATGATTGCCTGAAGGCTGTTTTAGTTCCTTCAGGCATTACTTAAATGAAACATTCTGTCTGATTCAAACCTGGGTCCCACCTTCTGCCAGCTTTTTTTCTGTGGGCCTTGACCTACATTTATCAAGACCCCCCCAGCTGCCCCCGCACCTCCAAATCTCTCTGCAGTCTCAGCTTCCTTATCCTTGACCTGCATTAGCAGATGCCTTTGTCTGCTTTATCTGCTCACTCTGCATCATTGATTTGGCGCTGAGTTGTTTTGGCGAAGAATGCTGCCACATTTCTCTGCAGATGAGCGCACGGAGAGAGGTGGAAGGGGTCTGGTAGTCTTTGTCGACAGTGGTTTCTTGGAGGAGAACCCATATCTTGTAAATTTTCTTTGTGTGAGTGAAATGCTCCAAAACAGAACCAGGGAACTCCGACTGACGCACTATGTGCTCTTCTGATCCGAACACTCAACCGGCAAGCCAAACAAAGAAGATAATCCTCAACAATTGAGTGTTCATGCCCTCAGCATGTCTCAGGCTGATGCAGTTTTTGTGCTCCCTGTTTTGTGTGCGCTTGGCTCGGCTACACGGCCCACATTTGATAATTACCATCCCCAAATGGTTCCTTTAGCTGCTTCCAAAAAAAAGTGCGAGCTCCTCGCTGGGGAGATGAAAGCGGTCGGCCTCGCAGTGAACTCGTTGTCCACATTACATCACAAAAGCAACATCAACATGCCAAGCTTGGGGTCAGAGGTTATGGGCTGCAGACAGATCAGATCCATAGCAAGGCCAAAGGGCCAGACACTGAGATTTAGCCACCATTCAGTGGTTGCCAGGGGTGACATATTTGGGAAAACCCAGACATGTCGATGCATCTGAGGAAAGCGTTGCTATTTTTGAAGACATGTCTTTGATCAGCAATTTAAAGCAAGAAACATGCTTTACTCTAAACAACATAAATGAAAATGATATGGATCTGCATGGTTTGTAGAAATTAACATTAATTTAGTTTTCCTTTTTCTGTGTCTGCAGCTTTTCGGCTTAAAATCATCTGTGGAGCAAAGGAGGAACACGGCTTTCCAAGGTCTTGACATGCTGAGTTAGACTGGCTGGCCTACATCTTTCAGCTCCTCTGGATTTCTAGGACACTCTTCCACCAGCTTTGTTCACTGTGCTGTTTTAGATAAAACCACAAAGACACAATAAAACAAGAGTACGAAAAAAAGGAAATTGATGCATCTAAATAATCTATTCACAATCGGACTCTGAACAGAAAGAATCTGCAAGTGGATAAATGAGGGTTTCCAATCCTGCAACTCAGCAGTTTTTTTGTCCCTTTGGCCTATTTAGACACCTGATTCTCCATCAGGTCTTCACTTAAAAAAAGCAGGGACAAACCAGGAGGCAAGGTGTTTTCATTGCAATCACAACTTCTCAAGCTGGCTACAGCTTGACAAAAATGGAAAATCTTAATTCAGCACTTAAGACATTGAACAAAAACTCAGGGGACAACCTGAACTGCCTTGAGACCTTCAACAGTTATGATGAGTCCCTTCCTTCCCTACAAGCCACACCAGCTCGTTTGGGTCGTCTCATCAAGCCCAAACCCAATGTGACCTGCCGGAGAAAGCGGGAGTTTATTTCTGATGAGAAAAAGGATGCATCCTACTGGGAGAAACGGCGCAAGAACAATGAAGCCGCTAAGCGGTCCCGGGAGAAAAGACGACTCAATGATATGGTTCTGGAAAACCGGGTCATTGCACTGAATGATGAGAATGTGAGACTCAAGACAGAGCTGCTTCAGCTGAAGTTGCGCTTTGGCCTCATAAGCACAGCCTCGTACATCGAAAAGAGCCAACAGATAGGTGTGGGCAACAACACAGCCAATGGAGGCTCGTCTTCATCATCTTCTTCCACTCAGTACTACTCTAGCGGCTACTCCAGTGGTTCTCAGGTTATGATAAACTCTGATTCCTCTGAAACTGAGCAGTCTGGACGCAGTGAGGGTCACAGGCAGATGGTGAAGTACTCTCCACGTGGCTCCCTCTCTGATATGTCCGATGGCTCATCACGAGACAGCCCAGAGCCTCTACCATTTGAGATCAAGCAGGAAGGTGACAGGCTAGAGATGGACATTGCTAATGGCACCACCACCCAGATAATGTTCAACATTCACCGTGGTTTGGCTTCTCTACCCACACACCATCAGATTCAGCAGCATCAGGAGGTGGATACTGGATATCCCAGCCAACAACCAGAGCAGCACCAACTTCTTCAGCAGCAGCTGCGGCTGCAGGAGCCTGTTGCTTCAAGCAAAACTCCAGGCCAGGAAGCTGCCTCTCACCCCCCTGCTGCCCAGAGGAGTGTCATTCTGTATGGTGCCAGCAGCGCCTCCTATGCCAACCTGACCAGGTCCCAGGACATTGACTTAGAGGCAGCCACAAAGCCAGGCAGCCAAATCTGCATCGGCCAACTGCCCAAGTCCATCACAGAGAACTCCATAGAGACTCCAGCTGAGGTTGCAAAACAGCTCAACAAAAAGACATTAGACTTTCCCCCTCATGAGCTGTCAGATAGCTGTACCGAGGCCAAAGAGGGGCAGCTATACAGAGTTTGCCATCTTACCCAGCAGAGTTTGGAGAGCGATTCAGAGCTTTTCAACGAACAAGCAGAGGGGGTCAGCCATCCTCACCTGTACCATCATCTCCAACACCCTCCTCAGACATATCCACAAGACGAGGAGCCTCCAATCCTAAGTTATGAGGGCATGCCCAGAAATGAGGCTTTTTATCAAGGCCAACTGGTGTCCAGCTCAAGAGAGAGCCCCTCCACTGAAGAAGATATCTGCAGTGTTGAAAAAGAAGCCTTCACAGACGAAGAGTCCCCCTCTTCATCCTGTACAGACATGGGCATCTTCCAAAACCAACATTTTGCTGGTGTCCTTCAACCTGCCTCACCCTCACCGCAATACCAAGGCTGTTCCCAAGGATGGGATCCCCAGGGGGAGGGGCGGGGGACAGCTCTTCCCCACAAACTCAGACTCAAACACAGGGCCATGAGCAGTGGGAGCAGTGCTGGTCAGGAGTCTCCAACATCTCCATCTTCAGCAACACCACCCCCCATTCCCCAGCATTCCTACTTGTCCCCTTCACCAACACAGAGCATTAGACAAGACAGTCCAGGGGCAGCTTGCAAACAGGTGGCTATGGGGGAGGGGGCAAGAACAGGGAGCGGGAAAAAGGAGACAGTTGGGCGACGAAACAAGAGGCGCGAGTAGCCAACTGTCACTGTACCTGTTGACAAGTTTTCTAAGAACTACCCTACCATCATGCCTTTGTCCTACAATACAAATCACCTCCAAGACCCTTTGGGACATAAACGTGGACTTTTGTACACTGCTAACCCCAGAGGCAACAAAAAGCTGGACATTTTGTAGGGCTGTGTCATATTTGTACATACTGTATAGACTTGCTGTTTCTTACATCCTCTCCATACCTACAGAAGCACTTTTGTTTATACTATGAGAAGAGGAATGGAACTACACTTTTCTACTTTTGACCTGTAACAGCTTACACTAAAGCACATTTAGAAACCTTAGAAAAGGAATGTAGAAGGAATTTGGTACACATTCAACTGTAGACAAACAGGTGTATGGCTCCTTGCCTTAAATCATATGAACACTGGGGAAATCCCATCGACCAAAGAAGCATCAACACTACAAAGTTCCATACCTCTTCCCAGTCCCTACCTCTACCACTATATACTCTCCCCTACCCTCTATCTTCTTAAAATCACCATCTCATTTATATTTTAAGCACTTGGGTTGTACATATCTGTGATATATAAATATATGCATCTATATTAAACCTATATTTTACATTAAAATTTGGATACAAAAAAGCAACAAATTCTGCAAAGGTATTTAAGGATTCAGAACATGACCACCCAATGACAAATCACAAACATTGTACAGCCAACTTGGCTGCCATTACTACAGCACTTATTCAGAGTCTCTCTTTTGATTGTTAAGCTTTGGCATTATTCATTAGCTTAAACCTAGTTTACACAGAAATGGCCATCCATTTTGGAGTGTTGGGAGCACTGAGTAGAGAACAAGTTGGCCCCTGAGGCAATCACCTCATTAAAATTTCTGGATTTATAAACCTTTAACCAGCCTTTAAATAATTGGTGGTGGAAGTCACCAGCTGCAGGCTGTAAGCCTTTATTTTGTGTGAGCTTTACCAATTGTATCTTGTCGTTGTTACCATTTGCTAGGCCCACTGTATTTATTTCCCCCCTCTCATGCCCATCACTGTAAAGAAATGGAAAAGCCCACTGGAACATAGACAGAGAATGTGTATAGAGCTGTATAGATGTGTTTCAAAGCAAGAAGTTTGAACTCCGGTGTTGGTAAGAGGAAACTTGGAGACAAAAAAGGGGGAGGATTAAGTCACATTTATGTAAACACTAAAGTGCACTGAGTTCACGAAGAGTTAATCTGGTGTGGAGGCAAAAAGCTCTGCATAGCTACTGTTTATTTTTGTGGTCTTATCCTGGCTTTGTAGTGTGACCCAAGGTGACCTCCAGAGCCCCTAGAAATGTATAATTGGTGACTTAAGTTTTAGTGAATGGAAAAATGGATGGCAACACAAATTTGAGTAATTTGATCAAGAAAATATTCAATTTTTCAAGATTTCTATGTGACTCCAATATTTTTTTTCTGTCCCATGGTAGCCCTGCTGCTGGGTTCTGATGCCTTCACTGGATTCTAGTTTTAATGTCTATGTACCATGTTTGGCTTTTTGGTGCTTGTGTATAAATGTAAAGTTTCACACTGTAATGTTTGTTTTGTTGGTTTTTATATTCTCTTTTTAGTCAAGTTGATGTTCTGTTTTCCTCTATACTGTGTCTTTTCTTCTGCTGACTGTGATGACATGTATTAGCCTCATCCCCGTCCCATTTTTTTCAGTGTGTAAAAAACCGTGATTGTGGTTTTGCTGATGGTTTTTATGAAAAAAATGGACAAAAAAGGAGAAAAAAGATCACAGGTTCAGAGACAGGTGGTGGTTGGTTTGGCTGGGGTTACCATTGCTTCCTTTTGACAGGACTGTATGTAAAGACACTAATGTTCATTGTGAAAGATTGGAGCATTTCAAGAAAAATTAAAAAAAAATGTTGACTCGTCAGCATCTTAAGAAAAAAAAATGTTTGGATGTTTTTATGCATGTAAACAACACACACTGGCTGTTTTTCACCTAAAAAGTTACTTTTTGATAACCTTATATGACCACTAATGTCATGTTTGATACATTTCTGAGACCTCTGTCATTAGTATGATCCAAATTTTCCCTATAAAACCATCGTATACAACTTGGTCCATGTCTTCTGTCCTGCAGTTCATCATCATTTCAGTAAGGGCAGTAGAATGTCTTTTCCTGCTCGTATCAAAATAGCTGCTTTCATAAACTTTTGGCAGGAAAAGTATTGCTAATTTTTTAAAGACTTCATGGTGCGAATAATCTATTATTTTTCAATTTTTAAAAAAACATTTACTGGATTGAAAGAATACATTTGTTGATCATAATTTCTTTGTAATGTAGTTACACCACATTAAAAATGCCTGTTTCAAATTTGAGACATTGGGTCAATAAGAGACTTTTTTCCTGAACTCTTGTCCATATTTTTGCATCTTAAACTAAATTGTTGTGAGCAAAAACTTAGCAAATCACTCATCGTATCATAACTGATATTATCTATATCTTGTAAAAAACATTAATGACCAAAAACTCAATTTTTTGTTAATTCTTTGATGTAGTGGGCTTTACAGGGTTAAAAAAAACAGTATTTTTATTTTTTGCTTTGCAAGCTAATGAAGTAAACAAGGAATTAACAGCTAGACAGCAAAAGCATGCACAGTTCTTGAACTCCAGCATTTTTTTTCCTGGAAAGTTGTGATTATCACTTTTTATACTTTTCTCAGAAAAGGTCTTGGAGGAGGCATGTCCTGTTGGAGGGGAGATAACCTTTCATGGTGCTCACCATTCCCCTTGGACAGCCTGCTGTTTTTGGTTTTGAAAGCTAATTTGCAATCAGAGCTGCAGAGGGACATACTAACACACTTTTCTCTCACTGGCTAGAAAACTCTGCCAGGCTTGTCTGATGTAACACTGGCCTACTTTAACAAACTCACTGCATGAGGAGAGAGGGGAGCATTTGCATGCAAACAAAAGGTCTTGTTTGTCGTACAGACGTTTGTGCTATATGACACTAAGCTAATGTATACGAAGTGAGGTGAATGATAAACAAAAGTCCTGTTCCAACAGGGTAAGACCCTTTCCCACAGTATTTTTTCACCAACCAGATCAGAACAGTCGTGTCCAGTTAAAACCAGGATATTTATAGCAGGGAAGGCACTCTCAAGCCTAAATTGGAACATGTTAACTTATTGACCCACTCCAATCATTTTTTGATCTATTTCCAAAGCATTCCCTAAGGTTTTTATTCATTATTTTGCTGTTTTTAGTCAAACATTTCAAAAAGAAACTGTCACTCTTAGGACATAGTTTCTGCAGAGTGGCAGGAGTGCATTAAAAACCTGCATCAGAGTTGTGGGCAGAACTTTTGATGCTGAGCAACCCCGCCCCCACTTTCTGTCACCCATTTGTTTACACGCTCTCCTGGTAGCTTACAGCCCCTTCCAACCCCAACCATTACATTAACGGTGCAACAACGTTGGCGAGCAGTTTCAGAGCTATCCAGCCGTACAGTTCTGATCCAGATTCCAGATCAGACGTGGAAAACAGACGTACACTGATCTATTTGTCTGCAAGTGGATGTATCAGAATGGAGTGGAGCAGGGAGCTTGTGTCTCACCCATCATATTCTTTATGTCTCAAAGAAACTCTTTTTAAAATGGCATTTTTCCGTCTGCTCCTGATTCACAACGCTTTGAATAAAGAAATACTCAGAAATGCAATTTTAAACTTAATGTTCTTAACATATTGAATCAAAAAATGCCACAGGAACCTGTTAAAAACACATTTTTTTTAAGTGGGTCTTTAAAGGGTCTATTTCATTCAATTGTTAAGCCTTTCAGAGGAAATATGTTCTTTTATATGATTTACCTTTGGAACACTAAAGAACACAGTTTTTATTTGTTATTTTTGTGAGCTCTTTTTCCACCATTCACACATTGTGGGTGACATCTCATGACGTCAGCTTATAGCCGGACTCTACAGCCTGTCTGAAGCAAAAATAAAAACTCAAATGAAAGCATTTTGCCAATCACTGATAGCTCTGTGGAGATAGAGGATGTGAGCCAGGGGATGGTGCGGCCCAGTGTCTTTCGGCCAGATGAGGCAAGTGAGGCACGGCCTCATCTGTCATTGTGATAAAATAGAAAAAAAGTACCTTAAATAAATATTATTTTCCTCTGATCCATGTTAAAGATACATTTTCAGTTGACTCGACATGTCTTCAACAGTTTCTGAGGTTAAAATCGCAGAATTTGAGTGTTGCGCGATCACATACAGAGCGGAAACTCCGGGTGAGGTTCTGGAGCGCTCTGCCTCATGTCTGACTGCAGGATTCAATACAATTAGGGACGTGCGGTCAGAGCGCTGGCTGTAAGTCCGAAGAAAAGTCAGCCGGTTAGGCGAGCCTCATTAGTCACTAGGGGGCAGACGTGAGCTGACCGTTGCTGTAGCTACACTGGAGCGTCACCAGAAGTAGCAGTTGAAAGCCGGCGCAAAGGTCAAGAACGTTTTTTTTTCATGCTTGATCTGCTTCATTATGGAGGATTATATTTCAAAATTAAAACATTTTTCACGACTGGATTACCAGGCGAAACGGAAGATAATCGAGGATGGAAGACCTAGACCGAAGCGTAAAGGTTTGCTGCTAACTACAATGCGAGGATGTCGTTCGTTTCATTAAACTAAAGGAAATAAGGAAGACTTTTACAACAGGGTCATAGAGCTTTTTGTGGAGAAGGATCGGCGCATGGACTTCATCTACAAGTAAAGGTAAGGCCAAACGTGGTTTTCAATTTTTGCTTTTTAAAAATAACATGGGAGTAAGTGGAAAAAAAGTATTTGAAAACAAAATTTTAAGCCTAAAATAATTATTTTTATGATCATTTTCACAGACAACATTTGATAACACTGATTCAAGAACCAGAATTTGAAGTTGGAATAATACCAGAAATTGTTCCTGAGGGTCAAAATTTAAATGTGTGCTGAACACATCTGTATACTTTACAGTATATGTGGATAATTAAACACAAGAAGAGTGTTCTATCCATGTATATAAAAGAAATTCTCTATAGGACAAATATGTTCTTGTGTGTATCTTAAATGCTTTCATCTGCTGTTGGATGAATGGTGAAATATTCAGTTCTTGTAATTGTAAATCTGACTCCAGAGGAGTCAGTGCCTCACCAGCCACCAACATCATCACACGCCACTGGTGCGGGCAGCACTGCCTGGAAGGGGTTGTTCTTACTTTGTGACATCACAATGTGAGGAAGCGCTCGTTTTCGTGGATTGGGAGGGGCTGGTGCTTAGAGAGCAGGTTTTAGAGGAGTGCTCACAAATACGTGAATGGATCAAAATTCCGCTTTACGGTTGTTTGTCATGAGAAATTAACACTACAATACACTCAAAAGCTCAACGATGTTGATTTTTCATGACACAGGCCCTTTAATGTGAAGAGCTGGACAAAGCTTAGGCAGTCTATCTGATCCTGCCAACCTCCTGACATTCTCTGCATGAACACGGTTGTGGTTCATAGCTGAAGCCGAGTTCATTGAGGCTACATGAACTCCACAGAAAAAACAAATCTGAGGTTACTTCTCTAAAAAAAACACACTTTTTAACAATTAGATCTTTGGTAACACGTTGTCTGTGTAGCCAAGCACAGTGGCAACAGTTATTTTTTTTCTCACTTTTTCCCAGCAAGTGTGGTTGCTCCCCTAAAGGGCAATGGGAGGAGTCCTGTGGGGTGGGGGGGCAAGCCACTCACTAACTTCATCTAAGTCTGCAAACAAAGCACCTCTTTGACGCTGACACATCAGTGCCCTTCACAGTGCTCTCAGTCACACACACCAGCAGCAACATGCACCGACACACACATGCATGGTTGTGCACCATTAAGGGGGGGAAAAAAAGCAAACTTTTTCCCCCGTGGGATTTTAGGAATGGGGGAGCCATTCAGTTAAAACTGCATTGCTAACAATAGCCACCCTACAGTGCCCATGAGATCACAACCAAGGTGACTCTGTGCACGCACGGCAAAGCTGAGGCCAAACTGTGCCACGTCTCTTATTTTTCCTGATTTGACTTGCAGCGCTTGCATAAACAGGTCAGGAGGAAAGTAGGTCACTGAACTCGAGTCAAGAGAGTGGGGAAACTAAAGAGAGGCTGAGACAGACAGAGCGGATTGGTGAAGGTTGTGGCTCCAACCGTGTTGCCCTTGTTTGTCTGGGGCAGCAGTGATGCTTGTGACAAACAGAGCAGAACAAGGCTCTCCTGTTACCTTGTTGCCCTTCGCAGCCTCGGGGAGGGGGTTATTGGAGAAGGACAGGAGGTGGGGAGGGCTGAGAGATGAATGGAGGGGTAGAATAGGAAGGAGCATTGAGACTGTAGGAATCTGGTTTGTTTTTCAGCAGGCGTGTGTCTACTGTGCTGCTGTGCCATGTGCTGGGATGCCATTTTTGGAAAGTGATGCAACTTCATGAGGTTATTTAGTGAAAATTGAGATAATATGATCAAAATACCCCAAACATATAAATTTTTTTGTGGGGGAAATCTGTGTTATAATCTTACAAACATCTCCAGTATTGCGTTTGGAAATGGAAACAATGGAACTAAATTGTTCTGATCTGGGTCAGTGACATCCCAGTACCATGTAAATCTGCTGTGCTTATTTCCATTAAATTTTATGACTAAAGTAGCCCCCAAAAAGTGACAAGAAAGTGTCATAATCAAGCTTAAGAGCTAACATTTACTTTTAAGACAAAAAGCGATTAATTTTGTAAAATGCTCTCATAGTTAAGGGTTTGGAACGTGATATCCGGTGTTTTAAGTTTTCTTTCTTATTCATGCGCAAGCAAGAAAAGGATTTACCAGACTACAAGAAAAGAGCTAAATCTGACTTTAAACTATTGTAGTTGTCACATAAAGATGAGCTCCCCTCAGATTTTTACACTTTTCATGTATGGAGGGACAGACCTTCTCCTTGTCTTAAGGTCGTTCTAAATGTAATTTCTCTATCCTTTGAAGAGATGTTTTTATATTAGCAGGTTTTGGAGGTTCAGTAAAAAATAATTATTATGAAAATGCTTTAAATCTAACTAAATTTAATCTAAAAATCCCAAAGTAAAAAAAAAAAGGCAAAACTCAAAGGCTTAAACAGTGACAGCCTTCATGCCATTACAGACAATTAACAGCTGGCTCAAAGTCCTAACTAATAACATCAAAAAAGTCAATAAAATATATTTTTCCACCAACATATTAGAATATCAATAGAAATGTTTACCATGACTGACAATGTCAAAGCATTGCTTGATGTGTGTCCCTCCCTTTAAAACATAAACTTTTTTGTGTGCAAAAACAATTCAGAAAAGTCTGGAGTTTGAACAAAAAAATGTGAAATATTCTAAAGTTTAAAACAGCTGTAGGCATATGGAAATGGCACAATAAAGGAATATATGATAAATAGCATTCATAAAAATGATTATGTGGGCGTTAACAATACCAATTAAAAATCGTAATGGCAAACACGCATATAAACATAGATTAATGTCATTGTTCCGATTCATTTTGTCATTTATTGATGATGAAGAGGATTATGATTGTAGTAGTAAAAATAATAATTATTAAATTTTTTGGTTATCATAGACATCTTAATGGTGTAGTTATACAGTTTTTCTTAAGGGGCAGGTTTTAATAAGATAAGCGTCTGCCTCCTCCCTTTTAAACATTTTTTGCATCATCATCATTACTATCCTTATTACTATTAGTATTTATACATTTGTAAATCAAATCAAATAAAAATGTGTTTATAAAAAGCACTTCTCATGCATTATGCAGCTCGAAGTGCTTTACATTTAAAAACAAAAACATACACAGGTTTTACAATAAAAAACCCACCCTCCCTTCTCCTCATTGTCTAAAGGCGGTCTAGAGACTCTTTTTAAAAACCTCTAAAACCTCTTCAGCAGTGAGTCTGCAGCAGGTTGCAGCAGAACCAACAACTACCGTATCTGCAACATCAGGCTCTGCCAACCCCAATTAAAGTGAAGGAAAACACAGACTGAGAGGAGGAGGAAAAGGCAGGTGGACGCTAGAACTTTGACTGAACACAGAAACTATCTGGAGAAGATTCAGTCAAGAAATGACCATGAAGAAGGCAGAGAGATAGAGGGAAAGCCTTTCTTTGGGAGCAAAAACAAAGCTTGTTGTGTCATTTCTCCCCCTGACCCCTTCCTAACAGGCCATAAAGCATGCAGGTGACTGCAGCAGGAGCCCCGCATAAACACAACATGCAGCCACACCTGCAGCTTCTCTGCAAAAACAGAAGCTTAAGTCTCAGAGGTGATGTAACAGGTGTGGGTGACCCAGAAAACCACAATGTTGTTGTTGTTTGTGAATGCATCACACCACCTTCACCTTTGCCTGTAGGTCGGCAGTTTTATGAGATAGACTGCAGACCAAAAATATCTTGAACAAACAGAAAAAAAGTTTACATATTTCATATGAAAAGAACTTGACTTGTCTGTTTATAAAAATCCACGGAGTTCTCCACACTGAAACTCACACACAGGCTGTCAACAAATGTTCCTACTCAAGGTCAAAGAAGCTTTTATTGTGAAAGAGAAAATAGAAATAATCAAATTCCACCATTATTTTACAGGATCAAGTCAAAGAAAAAAATAAAAGGTATGCTCACTACCACTAACATGGAATCTGTAATTCCTCTGCTCCATGACACCAACCAGAGGGGTTGGAGTCCCTCAGGGTTATGTTGTTGGCCCAATTTAGCATTACTATGCCTTAAGAGAGAATTTTGAAAAGTTTTGTCTTATCTAATTGATCTCATTCTGAAATTGTAAGAAGTCGAAAAACAAAACGTAGAAATACAGATAGGTACAGAACCCCCACCCCCAAAAAAAGATTTCTATATCCAAGTGGTAATGCAAAAAGTATTATTGCAAAATCAAAAGTTTGAACAAAGAAAGAGAATTTACGAAAGAATCCGCTTCAAACTGAAAAAGCTGCAGGCAATGTCACCTTTTTATAACAATAAAGTCCTGGCTAAGTTTAAGATAATTATCTCAATTTGTTTACATAGAAAGCTTCAAAAAAAGTAACTTCACAGTGAGTGAAATATTGTTATATTTTTGAATATTAAAATGGTTTTGAGCTTAGTATTTAAATTTAAAGTCCTACTGTCTTCTGTGCTTTTAACATGTTCTTGTGGCATTTTTCTCAGGATGAAAGACATTTATAAAAGTAAGCTTAAAACGGCATTTCTGAGTATTTATTAAAACCGGTGTGAATAAGGGGCAGATGAAAAAAGTCAGTTTAAAAATGATTGTATTTTTGACGTAGAAAATACGCTGGGCAGGCCACAAGCTCCCTGCTCTGCTCTATTCTGATACAAGAGCGGTGCAGTTATTTTATTTTGAGTCTTTATTGTCGCTTCATTCTTCATTCCAGTCCGGTGCTCTTAATCTGCAAAACTTAATTCAAAAACAAATATATTTTGATGCCAGCTGCTATTTTTTCAACATGTCGTATTCTGTCTGAGGATGTAAGGTTTTCTGTGAGGTATTATTAGAACATTTGGTGTTACCACTGTAACTTCTCAGAAGGTTTGAACAGTTCTTGGAAACACAATGGTTTAATTGTAAAGCTGGAGAGCAAGATGGTTGCAGAACAAAAGAGCTGCAGGCAGCATGAGAGCAGCGGTGGAGGAGGGCTGATAGCGTCAAGAGTCATAAATAAGTTCCCTAATCTCATCTAAATATTGACCTGATGGATGTCAAAGGTTTTATAACCCACAATGACCCGTTTACCGGGAATGCGTAAGGAATTCTACAATACAACGGAAGCACACGGAGCCAAGTGCAAACAGTGACATGTTTGTGTGTCATGGTGGCGGACAAAGGCCCTGTTAGAGCTAAAACATTACACACGCTGCGGCGCTGATAAAATCGCTCGGACTGGGTTGTTTTTATGTGTCAGCGCAGATTATCAGTCACCTTCTTCTTCACCTCAGCCTGGATGAGGACACACTTCAAACCAGCAGTGTTGTAATATTGGTTAGAAAATATGTTATGCAACGAAAGGCAAGCAGCTGCCTGGAGTTCTGATTGAGTAACATACCCAAGTCCAGGCAGGACGAGTGTTAGGTGTTTTTTTATTATTTTAAAGGGCTCCGTCAAAGGGCCAGTGCAGGCAAAGCTTCATATGTGTGGTCTGACTGTAAGAGGGTGCCATCGCAACAAATTAGTCTCACTTGCCTTGCTTCTGTTTTTGTTTGCCATTCCTCATTCACAGCTAAAAATTAGGTCAGCAGTCACGTGTAAGGAGTTCCAGCTTTAGAGCGATGCAATTTCAGCTACAGAAGCTGGTTTTCGATGTTTGAAGCCATAAAAACACAGAGTTTGTTTTCACAGGACCCCACAGGAAAGGCAGCTGGCCATGTGTTATGTTTGCTGTTGGATTTGGAAGCGCTCCAGCCGCAGTGACCTTGTGGGGAGTCACTCACAGGTGTTGGATGGTTTGTGCACAGGCTCAAAATCTGATATGTGTGTTTACAGGGAGCAGAAAGAGCTCTCGCACGCCGTCCTGCAGACACCAAAGTGGCTCTTAATGTTTCGCTCAGATTTGTGGCTTGCATCCCAAGTTGCTGACGTTAAAGCGGAGTAAAGCCTCTCTGTAACCATTACACTTCAGACATCTTTCCTGTGAAAAAGTATGTAAGGAATGTGTTTCACATGCATTATTCACTCTTTTGTACTGTTTTGAATGTTAATTGGACAAGACTTTGTTAATTTAAAATGACTATATTTTCCACAAAATAGGGCGCACCGGATTATAAGGCACACCGTCAATGAATGGTTTATTTTCCAACTTATGTCATATGTGAAGCACACCGAACTATAATTCACATTAAGCTAGACAAAAACGTCAGAGTTAAGTCCATCACTTAGCTCGATTTTACTGCGATCACAGTAACTTTTGAATTTGTTTGTAACAAGCTACACGTTAACCACGTTAGAAGCATTTACTGCGTTAGCATATTTACAATACCTATAACTCCCAAACCTCAAATTCTCCATCTAGTTTGTAAAACATAAAACAAAGACTGAGCCAGCTCAAACAAACATCACTGTGACTATGCTATCTCTCTACCTTGTTAGTAACAAAAAAACACAGTCCGACACTGCTACGTTAGCTACGTTAGAAGTGTTAGCCACGTCAGCGTATTCACAATACCTGTAACTCAGAACCTTGTTTTCCATCACATAAAAAAACACAAACTGAGATGCTACACGTTAGCTGCTTTAGCGTACTTACAATAACACCCTTACAATAACAGACTAACCTTTTGACAGGGCGTTGTGTACATCTCTAAATTACTTCCATGTGGACATACTTCTGAGGCTATTTCAGGATAGCTAAGCAACTGTGGCAGGAGGTGTGCACACCATGAAACCTTTTCTTCAAAACCCTTGATGCAATTATGACAAAAAATGGTATTTGATAGTTCTGTTTGAGGGTGACGTCTTTGTGCCACAAAAGGTGGAAATGTGTTTCAGAAACTAGGTGTGCCAGCCCACTGAAAAAGGCAGACAATGGCCGCCACTTTGAGAAAGATCTGTGCCACCTCCTGAACACTTCTGCTATCTGCACACGTGAAGCCCTGCTCTCACGCGCACACTTTGAGAGGGAATTGAATATTTCAGAGTCAACATTTTGGCTGTGCGCTGGAAGCACCAGAGAATGTAGGTCAGCCCCTCCCACTCGAGTCAACACGGCCCCACCCTTTTTTATTTTTTTACCCTGCAAGCCTCAAATGACCCTGTGGCAACTAAATACGAGTAAGAGTGGTTCTGATCCCACCCTTCTTACATGGTTCTGTCTGTTAGTGATCCCCCACCCCCCACACACACACACATTTATCCTTCGAGCTCCAAGAATTCAGACCATATACAGCAGCCTGGATGAGGAGCAGTCACGTGTCTGCCTTTGATTCCGGGGCCGGCTGCAGAATGTCATCTGTTCGTTACACATAGAGTTAATAAATGACTGTTAGCAGCCTCGTACAAGGAAAAAAAAAAGCCCCTTTTACGGGGAAAGAGATCTGAGGGGAGCTGAGAAAGAAGCAGACACCGATGGGGTTATTTTTACATCATCATGCAGATACAGGAATGCAAGCATGGACTCACTTTGGGGCCTTTGGTAGCAGCTGACCACCGGTCTGCCCATAAGTGACTGCAGCCTCTCACATTGAGAAAAGTGCATGGGTCCTCCATCATACTGGCAGGACTGCAAGCTGAGTGGCTAAAAGGGAGAGGGAAGTTAAAAGACCCGGTTTGACACTGCAAAAAGCAAAAAGGATTTGAGGAAATGTTTCTAAAGTTTCACTCCAAAGGAAGTGATAGTAAGGCTGTGAGAGGCCTGACATACATGCAGCTGCTGCTGGGATTTCCAGACTTCAGACACAAAAGGCTTGCATTGCTTTCTTTCACAGGCTCCTTGTTTCAAAAATATTAAGTTCTGAGGTTTGTTTTTTTTTCAATTTTCAACTTAAAGACAACCCATCATGCTGCCAAAGTTAAGATCAGTTGAGAAATGAAGTCATATGGGAAGGGTTGCAAAACAGCCTTTTCATTTTAAGCGTACCAGAGTTTGCATCCTCAGACCTCTTCCATTGTTTGGCAGCAGTAAAAGCTCACCTGAACCTGAAAAAGCAAACTGTGATCCTCTGAAACCACATCAAAGTGGACCTTGATGCGGTTTAGCAACACTGTAAATGCAGAAGGGCTTGCCAGCAAACCAAAAAGGGAAAGAGAACCTAAAAGAGTACATGATATGAGCATAGAGTCGGAACAAGTCTGACAAGTCTGACTTCTTCCAGTCCAGGATTGGCATAGCTAACACACTCCTGCCAGTCTTCTGCACTACGACTGTGTTTGCAGTTTGGCTTTACACGCCTTTAGGCTGTCACCGCATTGACATCACAGCAGAGGAAAATTGCGCCCTGCATGTTTGGTGATCAAACCAGACCAGATCAGAGTCCTCCAAATGGATGCTCCATTCTATTTATACATCTTTATGCATCACACTCTCAGTCAGTCGATCACAGTCACACACTGAGCTGCCATCCAAAGGTGCTAACCAGGTCAGCGGGAGAGATGTGGGCTTTAGTGTCTTGGAAAAGGAACCAATCAGAAGTCAATCGCTCCACCACTGCACCACAAATTGACTCAACAGGCTTACACCCAGTCGACCTTAAAATATACATTATATATATATATATATAAGAAATGTCTATTTTGTTCATTAATTTGGTAAGTTAATCTTATTTTATGTGAGTTATTCACTCATGTTGATCAAACAATGAAAAATTGTCAACCTTCTAGTTTTTCTAAATTCTAAGTTCCATCCATCCATCCATCTATTGATCTCCTGGTCCTCCTTTGTCCTGCTCGTGGTCACAGAGACCTAACATCATCTGGAGAAAACCCACACGAGCACAAGGAGAACATGCAACCTCCACACAGAAAGACCACAGCTGGGATTTGAACCAGGGCCTTCACTTTACCCCCAAATAGTCCCAAATTATAAATGAAAATGTGGAATTGGCTAAAGAAACGGAATGCTCACCCATGTTCTGCAACAATATGCCTTTATCCTGTGTGTCAAATACGATACAAACAAAAAAATAAAAGATATAAGAGAATTGTAACTCTAAATTTTTCTGAGGTTTAAAGCAAGAAACAGTAAAAATACCCTTAAGCACACATTTTCTTCAGCAAGTGTAACTATTTAAATATGTAATTGAATTCCATGGAGATGAAACCAATGCTATTTTTATTCCCAATTACCACACACACGTCGAGCGCAAAACAGTTATTCATCTCATTCGTTCATCCAGTTTTGAGAGTGGTTGCTGCACAGATTGACTGATTCATCTGTGTCTGTGTGCTAAATGATTCATTGTCTCCTCGTGCACCAGGATCTCAAGGGCATCTGGGAAACCGGCCAGCATGTTTTTGCTTGTCTGGCATGCAGCAGCTTCAGAATCTGGATTCATCCATGCAGTCTTTTGTTCTTTACAATAGTAAAAAAATTAAATTAAATTAAAATTATGCAACTGCAACAACGAATTTACGTTGAAAGATTTGTCAAAACTCTTCTTTATTTGTTTTTTTGCTAATTATTCTGCTTTTGTAATTAGTTTAACATCACCAAGGCTTATCATCAAGGGTGGAAGTTTTCTCATTAAGGCTTTCCTGTCATCTATTTTCTATTGACTGCATACTTTCCCACATTGGATTATTTTTTGTCTACAAGTACACTTAAAAAATACACAAACTTCAAGTAAGTAATTCAAGGACAAGCTTTAAATCAGATAAAAGCACATTTCCTAGAAGAGCTGTAATTTTGTTTAAAGGTCACCGTGTGAAGTGTAGGGGGGGAATGCACGTTCGATGTAAATATGTGAGCTTAGAACATGCCTTCACTTACCCGTTCCACCGCCCTCGCCACATTTTTCCTGCTGAAAAACAAATCCTACTCTTGAACTTTCTTTTTCATCTTTCATTCATGTTTCATTCTTCTCTCGGCCTCATATCTAAACCACACAAAAGGGTCTGATCTCCTCATAGAATCTTTGAATAACAGAGGGTTTTCCTGCTGGAGGTTTAAAGTGTTTTAAGTGGAGTCTTATGCCACGTTCCCTTCAAGGAATGATAGACTCTGAATTGAAAGAGATGTTATCCACACGTCACTGCCAGATCCGAGGACCTGAAGCTGCGTTCACACCGCCCCTTTGCAAGTCGCGTTCAAGCAGCCATTTTCAATAAAAAAAAATCTGTACAAATATGAGTAGTGCACGTTTCAAGCTTCTGTGTTCAAACTCTAGCATTCACGCATCGCTGGGCAAGTTTCTACGGCTGTTTTTGAGCTCTACGCCCAAAACACGCAGCTATTGAACGCACATTAGAATTCAAAGCAGGTCAAACTTTGCCCAGTCAGATTTGGTAGTGTTGCATGAAGGGCGTCCCTTTTCATTCACGGAAGTTCCAACCGATTGTAAATTGATCATGGAGGAGAATTTCTTAAATGCAGTTTGTACCCAGCCAGAATCATATGACTTCAAATGTTCATATATCAGAATAGAGCTGTGAAAGAAAAGACCAGGAGCTAAAGTCACAAAGTTTGCACTGATTTGACATTTCGCACCATGAACTGGTAGCAACAGTCCGTGTGCTAAACGAGCATTCATGAACAAACGTCACTTTCCCGCTGTGAATGTACACCAATAATCGGAGTTCGACCTGGGTATTTTGTCCGTAGACGATCGTAGAAACGTGCGTGGTGATACGTGAACATGAGAGCTTTGAACGTGGAAACCTGAAACGCGCATCTAAGCATGCTTACGTAGACTGTCCGCTTGAAAGTGCGTTCGTTGTCTAACATAGCCTAACAGTAATATATATAGTTGCTTATATGTCTGAGAATTTTAACTTTTTTGTTAGTCATTTAGTGCGTGTGCTTTAAGTGACTGGAGCACTGAAGAATTTTACTTGGAGGTGCACAAATGAAAAACATCTATGTATTTATTCATTCCAGTTTTAAAGACCACAGACACAAATGGAAATGCATACCAGGAATTTATTTGAGATCAATTTGGGACTTTATTCCAAAATCTCTTATAAGCAGGAGTTTGTCCAAAAAGCCCACACCAGATTACTGGGAGGTTCCTCTAAGCTTTTGGGAATTAAACAAAATGTCTGTGCTTGCTTTGGTACCACGTGAGTTCCCAGAAAAGTAGGTCAGTCAGTAAGTCAGGAGTTGCAGGGGAAGGAGTGTTCAAACCCAGACTAACTCCATTACCTCATCCAGGATTAGTGTCAACAGGCCCATCCATCTGTCTAGAGCCATCCCTGTTAAAGTGACCTTCCAGAGAGGGGTCTGCTTGGCTCTCCGGAACCACACAACCCGGGAGCGACGCAAGCAAACGTCCACACAATTAGGCGTACAGTGAAAGTAGCAACAAAAGGACCACTTCCTGTTTCATGTTGAGCGGTGAACTGAAGTGGAACAACAGGAAGCTTCCTGGTGCAGTCACCTCACAAACATCTCGCATGTAGGATCCCAGCCGCAGAGAGCAGTCACAGCAGAGAGTGCTCCACACCAAAACCAGTTGAAGGAAACAAATAGGAATCAGTCTTGTTTTTGTTTTTTAATCAGAAACTGAAAATCACCACATTTTGATTTAAAATCAGCTTCAGCAAGAGGATAAATCATTTAATTATTGATCAAAGTGTTGGATTTTTCTTCAGTTATTTCACTTTTTAAGTTATTAACAAAATAACTTTTGACTGAACAGGTTAGGTTTTTAGCCCTTCTCGTTGTCCTCCATCATGTTCACACCAACTGTCTCCTGATGGTAATGGCAGGCCAGCATCGAGGTCGAGCCTTTGTTTCAACAGCAACTCCTGGTTGTTGCAGAGCATCAGAAAGCTGTCTAATAAAATCAGTTGAAAAAGGGATTAAAGTGTTCAGTCTAATAACAGACTTTGCATCTAGAACGATCTGCCTGTGCAATCAAAGGTCAAGCCAGAACCAGGCTGGTTTGTTTTGGTGCTGCTTTGCTGGTAAAATCGTGCAGAAATAAACTGCTACCAGCTGCAAGTGTCAAAACAAACAAAGTGCGCCAACGTCTTAACTCATCATCACCACTTAAAGGATCAGCTACATCACAGTTTCGTAAAACATTCTAAAAGTCCGCAATTTCATAATGTCAGAGTTTACTTCTTACTGCTTCCACAGTGATGCAATCAAAAATTGCACAACAGATGTTCTAATCTCAAATGAATATATAAATACATAAATGTAAATGCACAAGATATGTTTCCTTTGTCAGAAGTTAAAACTAAATCAAATCTTGAAAGTATCTATAGACACCCTTTCAAAAATTTTACTCTGGTACCTGGAAATCTCATGTCTAAAGAAGTCATGTGTTGTTAAAAAAAAGTTGTATTTGAAGTTTGTGTATTTATGCACATTTTCCCCCATTATGTTCTATTTTAAGCACTACAACAGTTGAACTATTCTTTTTTGGACCATAATCACTTTTAAGCAAGACCATAATTACACATTTTAGGATAAATTTGTCTTGAAAATTATATGTAAATGTCAGTTTCCTTTTAAACTTCTGTCCTGCTGTTGTTGTTGAAGGCATTTATAGCCTACTGTGTTATGAGTCAAATAAAGCTTTCCATTTTCCTTAGTGAAGGCAAGTTTGTTTCTTAAAGTATTACTCACAAAACCTTGTAAAGTAAATAAAAACGTGGTTCACTAGAGATATTTCTCAAAGTCCCACTCCGATCATCCTCTGATCTCTTTCAAAGCGTTACCAGTGGTCTTTTAATTATGATTATGCTTTTTTTTAGCCAAAATTTTAAAAAAACATTGCTGAGAGTTCTCTGTTCGCGCACTCTCCCACTGGTGAAGCCCCTCGCACCACCAATCTGGCATTAGCAGAGCGTTACTTTGAGCCATCCAGTCGCTCAGCTTTGAGCCACATGCCAGCTCAGATAAGGAAAATGAAGACGTACATGGATCTAGTCATCTGTAAATGGATGCATCAGCGTGTTTTCTACCTCACAAATCAGCTCTTATTCGAACTGCATTTTTCATCTGCTTCTGGTTCACAACAATTTGAATAAAGAAATACTCAGAAATGCCATTTTAATCTTAATTTTCTTTATTTATGTCCTCCGTCACCATCCTTAATTGTTCTCTCCCTTTTCCTTTATCTGTTACCAGAACTTTTCTCCATCCAGTTGCTGGGAGCAAAAACTGGACATTTGTCACCGTGACGTCAACTCGTTTGCTGCACTGTTTGGTCATCAGGCGTCGTCTAAACAGGAAACTCACTAAAGGGAAACAAGAACAGAAAGTTTCCAACATCAAAACCTAGAAAATGAACAAACATTGTCCAACAGTTAAACCATCTCACTGGAAATACTGCATTTCAAAATAATGGTCGACTTTTCTAAATTAGTTCTAAACAAATGGTTTGTATTATTTTAGTTTTTATGTACCTAATTGTAGATCATTTTGAATTATGTGTGAATTACTCATTTTAAAACAAAATGTCAACAAAATGAGAACAAGATCTTAGAAGAAGTTGGTTCATCCTAATAAATCCTCATAAAATATAAATCTAGCACCCATTCTTAGAGCATAAATCTACATTTTTGTCTCCAAAATAATGAGAATGAATGCCAGTCTAACTTGTCACCATTCAGTAAATTTTAAAATAACATTTTTCAAATTAAACCAGCACAATTTTATTCATCTATTTTTTTGTTTTTTCTTTTGTCAAGAGAATGAAAACAAATGATTTTGGATCGTTTCAATAATAATTTCCTTATTTCTGGATCCTTGCTCCTAATGAGACAAAAAATAAATCTCAACTTTGCTGATTTGGGGAAAAACTTGGACGGGTGTAGATCACGGATCTGCAACCTGCAGCTCCAGAGCCACATATCACTCTTTTAGCCTTCCAACGTGGCTCTCTGGTTAAAATAAAAAGATGTTTAATTTTAATACCAACTGTAAAGTAAAAAAAAATCATTCACAAACAGTTAGATTTACTAATTTCTGGTTGAGATGCACCTCAAGAGGGAAATTAACAGTGTATGTGTGTGTTTTTGTAGGTCTTTTTTAAATAACTGCTGACATTTGCTGCATTGAGATCATGTGACTCAAGGGGTGTCTTATTTTGAAAGGAAGTCATTTAAACCTCTATTTCTTATTTAGAAAAAAGTCTGTTTTTTCTTTATGTTTGTTTTATTTATTATTTATTCTTATTTTGCTAAAGGGTGAAGTCTTTGGGTTGAAGGTTGCAGACCGCTTGTGTTGAGCAAAGATACGTTAAAACAACTTCAAACCTGGTCAAATTGATGCAATGTCTAAAAAAAAGGTTTTAAATCTTTGCAAGTATCAAATAGTTTGCATAGCAGGGCTCACGTGAGCAGAAGTTTGCAAAAAAAAAAAAAAAAAAAAACAAGGCTCTTGATTTCAGGGCCTGTCACAATAAAAGTTGCACAATGCTTAGGGACTTGCTGATAGTAAAGAGCTAAAGATTAAACAGCAACACTATGAGTGAGGCCAACTGAAGGGAAAGAGGTAAATCTGTAAACAGTGACCGAGGAGGAGTCAGTTTACAGGAAGGGCCTCCTTTCTCCGGCCTGCCACTCAATCCTTCCTGGCCTAATCCAAACTCCTGGACGGGGAGGGAGGAGGGTGGACCGCCGGCTGCATGTGAGCTGTCGCTCACATGCAGCCATGGCTCAACGTGTTACAGTAACACCTTTACTAAAAGTAAGACGAGCTGTTACGTAAACCTGCCCCAGGCAGAGGCAGGAATCCGCTGAACCTCAGGCAGTGAGCGGAACAGGGTGATCAGGCTTTTGGAACCAAGCAGAAGGGTTTCAAAACATCAGCTGTTGTTTGTGATTTCTCTGTCACTGCTTTCATGACGCGTTGATCTGTGTTGCCCCCAAGCAGCAGAGCCGCCTTCACTGCGAGTAACCTTCCAGAGAGACATGTGAGTGGGCAGCAGTCAGCTGTTTCATGGAAGTCTGCTGCTTACGAAGAACCAAAAATCCCACTTCTGGGATGTGAACAGTGAAGTTAGAGATTTGGTGCTGTTGCTTTATCTGAGTGGGTCTGACTGATGTGTCTGGAGTTCAGACAAACAGGAAGGACAGCGTGCTGCACACAGGCTGCGGCAGCGGAGAAAAGGAGGGCTAAGCTGGATTTCTCTGACTATGTGGGTCACCAAACCTGAACCTGCAGTCATCGCACAAACATTTGTGTCACGAGCATCAATTGCTCACATGGTTCAGTCATGAGGAAATGGATTCTTGAACTGCAAAACTTATTCCCACATTCTCACCCTCTTAACTAAAAAAAGTTCGCTTTTTCCTCAAACGTTAATCATTCACCAGTTTTAGTTTCATCCTGACAAGAATTGATTGCATTTTTCAGAAATGATAGTAAAGTTGGAACGCATTGTGGAGAAGAAACCAGGTCAGTGACCCTTTACGTAAGATAACCAAGAAGTGGCCACCGCAGTTCTGGAGCAACGGGCAGAGAGGAGAAAACGGCTGGGAAAAGGAGGGAAAGAAAAGAAAAGAAGAGGAAAGGACGGCACGTGAAGGCAGGAAGTGTGTTGTCTGAGAGCCATGTGCTGAGGCCAGGCGTGTGAGTGATCGGGGAAGTGGATCACGTCACTGTATGACTCAGAGTGGAAGAAGCCACGCATACACACAAGCAGCCTCATTCACATGCACACAAACCCAGACGTGCAAAAATCCACCATCGTGGCATTAAACAGTCCAAAAATAGACGGCAAACGGGCGGGAGGAGCTTCCACAAACCTGGAAGGGGGAGAAATAACACCCAAAAGTACAGGAAAATGCTGATGATTCCTAAGTGTTGACATCCTTTATCCTAAATTTAGCCTTTATTGATAGACTAATAACTTAGTTCAAATGTTGCATCAAAGGTCTGATTATCATCTGATCATTGTTTGATTGATGGTAAAAAGAGCTCTCGCTGGCGGGACTTGAGGGAGGGGGCCTTGGCTTGCCCCCGGGGCCGGCTCCCTCTCGGCTCCTCTCTCTTTGAGTGTGGTAGGGAGGGTGAGGCTTGGGGTATCAGCTCTCGTAGTGATGGGGTCATTGGGCTGAAGAGACTTTTGGCCTAACGCTTGTGGGGGGCGCTGGGGGACGCTTGTTTTAACATCGGGGGTCAGTCAAGAAGCTGTCCCCGAACTGCCCTCCTTTCTCATACGACAACTCATTAGGAATAAAACCCCTGGAGCCAGTCTGAAGAATAAAATGAGAGAAATCTGAAAGAGAACACAACCTCTGCAGTTTCATTTGTTTGTCCACTGTGTCGCATCAAATGCTCACAAAACCAGCAAGATCCGCCATGTTTCAGCGAACTTCTAACGGAACTTTGTATCTCGGAAACGTTAGTGTCTCTTCACCTCTGTATCAAGCGGTAACCGCTGACGCTGGCTCCTCCAGCCAGAATGCGTCCATGTTTTCTCTGTGCACGCTTTTGCTTTCAAATGCAATGACGGCAAACATAAAAGAGGTAAACAGTGGCTGCAGAACAAGCAAGACCAGTTTTAAACATGTCACTGGGCGCTGCAGCAAATGTTGACTTCATCCAGTTCATTTGCATAAAGTAAAGTAAAGCTCTGCTTCAGTTTCACTTGAAAACAAAAAAGAAACTGATTTTGTTTCCTATGTGCACAACACATTTTGGGTTGCAATTCCACTGTAGTTTTATATTTATATTTGTGCATTTATATATATATATATATATATATATATATATATATATATATATATATATATATATACTAGGACTGTCAACGTTAACGCAAGCGATTAATACAAAAAAAAATAATCCCACTCGCGAAGCAACCGTCATGCGTCAATTTCTGATCAAACACACTTCATCAAGTACAATCCTGATTATAACGCGGTCACTTACAAAAAAAATATTCAATCAGTTTTTAGTACTTTATTCTTGTCAGACCAGAAACACAATGTTTAAAAGTGCAGAAACACACTGTTTGTTTCTTATGTCTGAACACCAGCATCTATGTTTTCTTGGAGTAAACCTGCAGACATAAACGTCTTTACAGTTCTGATTATTTTAGTGATGATGTGTTTTGTTCACACAAATTATACTTCTGAGTTAAAACTTTATACATTGAAACATTTCAGACAATAAAAATGAAGGAAAGCCTTTTCTCTGGCCCGTTTTTGTTCAAAAGCTGCATATTGTTGCATGAAATGTGACTTTTCATTTTAAATTTGAATTTTAAAACATTGTGATTAATCATGTATAATCACAATCCAAAAGTGTGATTAATCAGATTAATTGTTTTAATCGATCGACAGGACTAACATATATATATATAAAGAGAGAGAGAGAGAGAGAGATAATACAAATAATATATCTTTTTTTGTGGACAAAAATTGGTCATTCTGCAATTGTACAGGAAATATGCAGAATACAGAGATTTTGAGTACATTCATGAAAAAATTGATAAGAATCATATAAATTGCAATTACAGAACAGATTAGTGGACAAATATTTGTCATCACAAGCACACATCTCACGATGACGAGTGAAGCTCTAAAATACAGACGCATACACACCCACACATGCCAAATGCACACTAAAAACCTTTGAAGGAGTAAAAATAATGGATAAAAGGAAAACTGCAATTATTAAAAAACGACTAAGACCCCAGAGAAAGAAGCAGGGCTCTTTACCAAAACACAACAACACAAACAAAGCACAGCTAAATGAGAAAACAAAATCCTCGTGCAGGAGCTCTGTGAATTCTGTACACGTTAACGTTTGCTGGAGATCCCAGGATCATGTCCCGCCCAGAACCCGGGTGAGGATCTGAGCGGTGGAAATGTCAAAACCACCTGTGGCCGATCTGTGATTACACTGAGCTGGCTGCACGCCCAACCAAAGTAACGCTAGCAGAAAAGTTACTGTTCCATTCATTTAACTGCAGCTAGCGGTTAGCCGATAAGCTAGGGTCAGCTTTCACAGAACATTGTCATTGTTGAGTTTCTGTCTGTAATCCTTTTAGCCACGTTCTGCAAAATGCAAACCGTTTTTTTTGTTTTTGTTTGTTTGTTTGGACAACTTCATAACTTTTTTACTGGAACGTAATAACACCGGCAAACAGGAACTCCCGCTTTTAATTTAGAAATGGTTTTCTCTAATTTGATTGGTTGGATTGTAGGATCAAACCAGCGTGGCCCTAATTTGATTGGATGTTGTGCTGACATGTCACACGCATGTAAACAAACAGAGAGACTGCAGCGCGGGTTTGGTCAATATGCTTTGTAATCTTTGGATTTTAGGAAAATAGCAAGTCTTTCCGAGTCAGAGGGCTAAAGTTCGAGTCAAGTCACAAGTTATTGATGTTAAAGTCCAAGTCGAGTCTAAAGTCGTCAATGACTCGAGTCCAAGTCGTGTTACTCGAGTCCACACCTCTGCAAGAACGTATTTTCCTACCTTAAAGTGCCCACATTTTACAAAACCAACCCACTTAACATGAAAAACATGCCGTTCTGAATGTCAAAACAGATCTGTTAATGAAACACAGTCTAAGCATCAACATTTTATTCCAACATGTTCTTTGTTTGCTTCCATACTCATGAAAATGAGCTCATTGCATCTTTAGTGACAAGATTCACCAAACAGAGGATTAAAACTTTCTAGAGAAAGAAATCTAAATATATCAGAAGAGCCATTAGTGTGTGACCACGGAGCGGCTTTGAGGCAGCAGTAACCATAGTGACGAAAAGTCCCGAGAAGCTTCCTGCGTTTGTGTCAGAAGAGTATTATAAGTGTGGAAACATCTGAAAATATGTGAATGCGTATGTAGCTCATGCGTTAGAGTGGGAGAGAATGTGGGTTCCCATCAACACCTTACATCTTGGCTTTCCTTGTGCAGAAGGAGAAGCAGCAGTGCAGGATGGGCAATCAGAGCTTTGCACACCTCAGAGTCTGACTAACAAAAGCCGTTTTCCCCTGAATCGCTCCTGTGAGTCGATGCAGCTGAGCGCCTTCATCAGAGGAAATGTTACTCAATGTTTTCTTCATCAGTCATTATTTTTTTACACAAAATGTGCTCCCATGGGCCAGATGTACAGAAAAGCCACAGAAGAGCCACTGTTGCTCCAGGTAAATCATTGCTTTGTACAGTAGCTTTACTATTCAAATGATCTGTGTCCCACCTGCAAAATACACCTAACGTGATGTCATCGGACCTTGTGTAAACAATGCTGATGGTTCACACGTTGCAGATGGGAGTTAAAGCCAAACTGGAACGCCGTGTGTCTGAAGTCCTATCAACAAAATCTACAAAAGTGACCTCTGACCTGCCGCATTCACTCAAAAAGTGAGCATCTGATTTTCTCAAACAGGTCTGCGGCGGTGAGGACCAACATCCAGCAAAGAGTTTCCTGCACGCGGCTCACGCTCTCACAGCGGGCATGCATATTTCATGAGGTAGTAAGAGATGAGGGCCAGTGTTCTGATTCTCCTCCAGAACTGCTGACCTATGCAGTAACCCAAACACACAATGTGCAGCAAATCCTCATCTACAAAACTCCCATAACATTGCTGAGTGTGCATCTGCTGCTGCCAAGTTCTTGGCCTTCAACAGATTCAACCCCTCGTCTTTTTTTATGCTACACATCATGGACTGCATTCTGTGGGGTAAACAGAAAAAGGAGGATGTGAAGTCTGGGTGGCGGGAAGATCCCAAACTCTAAATGTTTGTGTTGAATATTTACACACAACAACTGCTTAAGAAAGCAAAGCTGCAGATGCAGCTCACGGAAGCCCACTGCATCCACGTGGTGTCCTCACGTCAGCGCAGGTTACAGGACGGATTCTTCCCGCTGAAAGTGCAGCTCTCTGCTGCCATCTACTGGATGTTTGGAGGACCGTGTGAGCCAACATGCAGCGCTCACAATCACATCAGAATCCAGTTTGAGGACAATTTCGGATTTTTTTTCAGCATGAGATTATCTCAGAGACACCATGCTACAGGATTTTCAAAACAAAATTGCACCTGAAACTAGAAATTCAGCTGTTACTGAACTAAGTCATTGATTCTGTTTGGGAGGCAGATCCTTTCATTTTCTTGACCTGCTGCATCCCTGCTGGGGTCAAAGGGCTGCTGGAGTCTGTCCCGGCTACTGTTGGTTGAAGGCGGGTACACCCTGGACAGACTGTCAGTCTGTCCCAGGGCATACAAACACTCATGCATGCACACTTTAGAGGAATCAATCAACCTATAAAGCATGCTTTTGAACTGTGGGAGGAAGCTGGAGCGCCCAGAGAAAACCCATGCATGCATGGGAAGAACATGCAAACTCCACACAGAAATGACCCATATGGGATTTGAACCATCTGGGTTCAAATCCCATCTTGCTGTGAGGCAAAAGCACAAACCTCTGCACCACCATGCAGCCTTAGGAGGTAGATACCATCTCAGTTTAACCGTAAAATGTTCCTGTTGGGTTGAGCCTTGGAAAAAATTGGGATTAAAAATTCTATTCTATTCTATTCTATTCTATTCTATTTATTTTTTCTTTCTATTCTATTTTATTTTATTTTATTCTATTATTTTATTTATTCTATTGCCCCTGCGACAGACTGGCGACCAGTCCAGGGGTGTCCCCTGCCTTCGCCCATGTGTAGCCGGGTTAGGCTCCGGCAACCCCGTGACCCCGAAAGGGATAAAGCGGATTGGAAAATGAATGAATGAATGAATGAATATTCTATTGCTTCGCTTTTTGGATTGACGTAATCCCTGGAATGCTTACTGCGGGGATTATGTCAACATATCTTTGATGCAACATCTTGCTCACTTTAAGACAATTAGAAATGTTTCACTTTGCTGGAAAAAAAATATGAACTGTAACAATCTGGATCATAAGCATTCTGGATTAGTTTTCTAGTTTGTTTAAATCGGCGTTTTTCTTGCAGTGTTTGTGTTAATCAGGAATCTGCAGTGCAGCTCTTATATCCCCACAGTATGAAAAAAGAATGCTAATAAGAATGCTAATATTTAATATCCAAAGTGGGTTTTTAGTTTTGGTTATTTTGTTTTATTTAACAATTATAGTCATTTATGTGTCTCATTGTTGTTCAGAGTTTTTTTCCAGACTTGTATTTACATGTATGGGTAAAAAAATGGATTCCACACCAAATATTGTTGTGTTTCTAATCAAAAGGAAAAGGAAAAAAAGGATGATGGTACGCCAAAGTCACAATGATGGAAAATGTCTGGTTCAGTTATCTTGCATTTTAAATTCAAGTAAATCTGCTGCAGCAGGAGGATCTTTTTCAACAGAGTGGGTTTTATTTTGAAAGGAACTTGTGTGGGCAGCTGTCAAAAATAAAAGAAGTTAAAACTATGATATGTAGAAAAACATAAAACTGCTAATATTTAATTGTTGTATGTCTAAAAGCTACATGTAAATAAATAAATGGCTTAATGACCACAAATCCATCAAAAATGTGGCTTTTGTTTTTTACTTTGCAGCTCACTGGGTTTCGGTCAGTAAGAAACTGACCCAGTTGGTGTAAATCCTTCAGCTGTGAATTAGAACACATGATTTGAATTTCGTGTTAGCTGCAGTTACTACAGGCATCATGGAATTCCCATTCAGTACCAAAAGAAAAGTAAGTCCATTCTAATTCATCTATAATCTCTTCATCTGGAACTCTTTATTGAGAATATTTTTCAGACACAAACTTTACTAAAGCCAAGTTTGGGATGATCAAAGTAATTCAGATATTCAAAGTTTTAAACATTTTTCCCAGAATATTGTAACTGCAAAAACCTTGTAGTCCTTGTAAGACCTGCAGGGGTCAGCCACTTCACAACCTTGAAAGTTTTAGTGAAACTTTCACAATAAAAGTCCGGAGTTAGTGTGAATTGAAAGTGAACAAAGATTTAATCGTACTTACAGAATTTACTTCATCCTGTTCTTGGTCACTATGTGTAAATTGACTCTTTTATAGAACGTTTAAAAGGATTTTTAAAGAAATAGTTTTTGGAATTCCCTTCAGAAAACCTAATTAGAAGAATCTAAATTGGTCTTCATACTCTTTTTAAAATGCAATGATTAAGAATATATAAATCAGATATACAAATGCATGTTACATATGTTATGAGGTTAATAAAGCAAAAAAGTTGCATAAAGTATTCAAGCAAATCAACAAAAAAAAACACTGGTCGTGCTGCACAACCATAATGCTGCAGGTAAGATCTGCGTTTTAATTAGAATTATAGCACAAAATACGAGCACAGCATGTGGCTCATGACATAGTTGTATAATTGTGATGAACATGTGACACAACAGATATCAAAAATGGATCTGTTTGAGTTTCTCTCATCTTTAGACTTCCTTTTTCTTATTTTCTTATTTATTTTCTTATATACAAGGACCGTGCTGCCCTACAATGGGCTGCCAACCTTTACCAGAGGGTACACCGGTGCTGATCTGTGGCGGCTGGGATAGACTCCAGTGACCCCTGTGACCCTGCGCTGGACAAAGGAGAGCTGGATAAAGAGAGGAGACTGACAAAATCTACACAAGCTCCCACAAATCAACCATTTCACATCATATTTCCTCCTTAAAACTTTAAAACCGACTTGTTTACATTTCTAATGAATCAAATTAAATTGAATCAAATTAAATACAATTCCAGCGTTTTTAAAACATATTTCATCCAAAAGCAGCAAACAGTGTTAAAAATATTCGTCATTTATCCACTGGAAGGATTTAAAAATGCATAAATTTTAAAAATATGATCCTTCAAGGGACAACCTTTAAGGAGCTACTCTGTAAATAGTTTTCTTGGTGGGAGTTAAAGTGAAGCATTTCTAGTTAGTAATGATTATTAAAGGCTCAAGTTCAGTTCACATCATTAATATAAGTCAAATTGCATTTGTGTAATAGCCTTTATATCTGGAAGATTGGGAAGGAACACTCCAGCAGGAGCATCCATCCATCCATCTTCTTCTGCTCAACCGGGGCCGGGTCGCGGGGTAGTAGTCAAAGATGCCCAGACTTCCCTCTCTCCGGCCACTTCCTCCAGCTCCTCTGGGGTGACCCTGAGGCGTTCCCAGGCCTGCCGAGAGACGTAGTCTCTCCAGTGTGTCCTGGGTTTTTCCCAGAGTCTCGGGAACACCCCCAGGGAGGCGTCCAGGAGGCTTCCGGACCCTGGATGTGCCTAGAAATTCTGTCCATAAAGACTATGAACAGAACCAGTGATAAAGGACGGAAACCCATTGTTGTTCCTGGATCTGAGGTTTAACTATCGGCTGGACTCTCCTCTCCAGTATCCTGGCAAAGACTTTCCCAAGGAGACTGAGGAGTGTGATTCCCCGGTAGTTGGTAGTTCTTCACTACCTCCATTTTTTGATCCAAAATTAGTGTCATTATTGACAAAGACTAAGAAATCATCAATACAAGCTTCTTTAAGCTTTGCAAAATGAACAAAAAGAATATTTCCTAATGAAATCTTGCTTCTGCTTCTGCTCTGCTTCTTGACCTTAGCCAAAATCTGCACTCTTATGTTTGAAAAACTCATGTTTTAAGAAAATAATCTTGTGAGATCTTACTAAATTCCAAATGCTGAATCATAAGTATTAAGGACTAAATTCATCAGAAGTTTTGTGGCATTTATGTAACAGGTGCGTTGTTTTGTTTGATGCAATTCCACCAAATCAAGTGAAAATGGTTCAGTTCCGTTTTATACTTGTAAATATGTCCTGTTGTCCCTGGATTTGCCACCTTTCTAAAGTCTTTTGCCCTCCTCCTGCCCTGTCTCCATATGCAATGTTTTAGCTCCTCTTCTTGCCTAATTTACTTCCAGTTATATAATAAAAATATTCAGTTTTTTCCATTTAAGGTGAAACAAAATTAGGTGGAGTCCTGGATTAAACGGTGTGTTTGCGAATCAGCAGCATAGAGCATGAAGGGTTTAAAGATAGAGAAGATAAAAACATTTGTGTTCAGAAGTTTACATACCCTGGAAGAAATTGTGAATTCTAGACAGTTGGTCTGGAAATATGAATGATAACACAAAAACTTCTTTTCCACTCATGGATAGTGGTTAGATCAAGCCATTTATTGGTAAACAGCAGTGTTAATTCATGTGTAATCATGATTTGTATGCACAAACATGTCAGAACGATCAGCTCTTCTGAAATCTGTGTATCTTCTTTTGAAACGAGCACAGAAAAAGTTCAAATGGAGAGCGAAACATTTTTATTAAGAGGTAATTAATACAGAATGGTAATGCACATCCAATTTCAGGTTAAAAACGGTTTGTTCCTTCTTGTTTTACATGGGACAATTTAAGCAATTTCAGGTTAAAACAGATAGCAGCTTTTACACGGTTTCCTGTTTTTGCCATCAACCCCTTTAGACAAACCGTGGGATTAGGTCAGGGGTCTGATGCCCCTGCTCCCTGAAGGCTCTTCAGAAGAATTACAGCTCAGATTACATTTTTTCATTTTGCAAACACTCCCTGCAGCTTCACCTGCAGGGAAAGTTAGCGCAGAGATCACTACCATTCCAATTCACAGTTCATTATCACAATTCAATGGAATTTCACCTTTAATGTGAGATTTTCATCATAAATTAAGTATTTTATTTTATTTTTTAAATACAACAATTACAGAATAATTGAAAACGCAACCATTCTTAACTTTTTTTGTTTTTAAAAATCATTTTCCCACCAGGTGAGAGAAACCAAATGATGCGACGTTAGGAAGTGTTATCCAGTTAAAGTGCTAACAAGCTGAGTGACAGGAAAGTGACAATAAATACAAAAATTTACAACATTTGAAGTGAAAAAGGTCAAACTAACACTACAAAAACACAAAAAACAAATAGCTCTTATTTTTTACAAAGTCGCTGCGTGCATATGTCCTTTTAGGTGAACCGGGCCTCTGCCGCCGCCCTGAGCTGACCCGCCCGTCGCTGTGAAGCGCTCCAGGTGAATGATGATCTCTGAGAATGTCAGAGACAATCCTCCTGTCATATGGCGCCAACACCGCGTTACCCAAGCTGCTGCCTGATCCCTTTTAAAGCGGCGTGTTAATGACACTTCACTCGGTTAGTCACCTGCATTCAGGCGTACCTGATCCATTTCAGTATTAAATGAACATTTCTCACGCCTCCTTTTCTCCTCGTCTGTACCTTCACCGTTTCTCCTCAAGCCGAGGTTTCGTTCCCATAAAGTGCTTCAGCAACATTTTGTCAGTCGCCAAGGCAACCCTCCATTTGCATCTCTTTTGCAATCCAAAAGCAGCTCCACAAAAGCACGTCTCTCCTGGAAAAGAGTGCCGTTTTCACCGAGAGCCCTGCGAGCTTGGCTCCTCCTCGCTCCAGGGGATCGGAGTTCACTTCACGAGCCGGCTCAGACTGGCCGTCGCCCTCAAAATCTTCTTCTGACCTTTGCGCTGCTGCCGCAAAACAAAGTCAAAGTTGGCAGCAGTGGACATGGCGTAGAAGACGTTGGCCTTGTCTGGAATGACCAGCTCTGAAAACAGAAAGACAGAAGAAATGTCAATTGTGCCTTTTCTTTTCCATACAATATACTAGTCGATTTGAAAGATCTTCTCTGACCTTTTTGCTGAGAGATGACCTGTGACAGGATGAAGTTCTGCCCATCCATGTGCTCCAGGTTATGCTTCTCCAGAGCTCTCTGAATCACCTGAGCCGTTTTGTCCTGACTGGTCAGCTGCATCACACAAGAACCACAAATGCTACATAAACAAAACCGTCTGGAGAAGACTGGCAGGAGAGAGGCTGTTCCTCCTCCTCAAGACAAGTTTTCTAACCAGGAAATGGGTCTGACAGTCTACAGTTTATCTACATTAGACACACACAGCCACAAAATAAAATGTGCTTGACAGTTGTGTCTTTTCTTCTTGTTTTTTTTCATTTTATTGATTTGCTTTTATGCAGCATTTTAGTTGAGATGAAGTCTGGACTTTTTATTTTGATATTCTTAATTGTCTGATTCTCCTTCTGTGTTTCAAATTAACCTCAATTTCTCCACAGTATTCAGCCAAAGGGATCTTAAAAGCTTCATTTGTTTAATCTCATCCTAAATTTCTGCTGCAGTTCTGTCTCTAACAGACGTCCGACTCTGGAATTTAAAAGATTATATGTAGGAACCATTAAAACATGATACAGATTTTTTCTGTCAACTGTCAAAGTGGAAGCTAAAAAAATCGGACGCCAACTTCAACCTCGTCCGACAGATAAATACAAATACGGTCACTAAAACGGATTTTTCTAAATATTATAATAAACACGAATCCACGATTTGAACAACTTTCTTAGCAGCATCCTTGTTAACATTAGACAGTCGTTTGCTGAATATTCAGCATTATTATTGTGGTCTGTGGGAACAACTGTCTCAATAAATCCATATTTGGAGAAAAGAATCCTGGTTTTTATCTGTTAAATGCAGATTTATTTTATTTTGAAGTCAAAGTTTCTTTTTCTGCTTCCTCACTGAATCTTTTTGTCCAAAACAAACTTTCTAAACATTTTGTTTTGGTTAACTTTGCTAGCTTGGGGTTTCAGTTTAGCACTCACAGCAGCCTCTTTAAGAAAGTGGTGGATGGATTTTCGCCACGTCCCCGGACGGCTTGAAACGTGTCAAGAATGAGTCTGATGGGGAGACTCCAGTTGTTTTCCAAAATAAAACTTTTTTCAAAATCAGATTACAAATAAAACAGAAAAATGTAGGTTGTTTTTTTTTTTTTTTTCCTGCGGCCCGGTACCAACTGTACCATAGACCAGTACCGGTCCACAGCCCGTGGGTTGGGGACCACTGTTTTAGATTATCTGAATTAAGTATACATTCTTTTATTGATCAATTCATCTCAACTGACCAGGACTTACTGCTGATGAGCAAGTCTACATCATTACACTTCCACCACCGTGCTTTCTTAGTGTTTCAGCTCAAATCGTTTTTTGTGTTCATTTTTTTTGGCATAAAGTGTTTTTTTAGGTGTTTAAAGGGCAATGTTCCACACAGTTTATGGTATGTTTAGAAACAATTATGAGTGCAGTGTTCCCTCATTATAACAAAGTTCACCTTTCACAGTCTCACTATTTTGCCTTTTTTCCTGCGCAATCTGCATGGGCTTTTTTTGGCATTTTGCACAGCGTTGTGTTCTGTGTCTCGAGTGGCTGTCAATCAATCTCCTCTGTGCCATGTCTCTTCGATTGAGAGACTAAATTGTATTTATTTTTCAATGGTGGTTTGAACTTAGAGACTTTAAAGGAGAGAAAAGAGTGAAAATGTTCATGTCTGTGTGAGAAAAGTGTAGTGTGTAAAGTGTGTAGTCAGGAGTTTTACACTGAAATTCTACTTTGTGGATTTCACCTAATGTGGGATTTTTTTTAATGTAACCCCTCCAACAAAGCAGGGACCACTGCATTTGGTTTTGCTTCTAAGCCTTATGCTTGCTTTGCAAACCTTTAGACTGAAATTCTTTGTAAACTGAAGAAACAGTATTTCATATCAGATGGTATGTCATTGATTCAACTATTTTCATTTTCTTCATAACAAACTGATTTCAATGGAAACGTAAGCATGGCTCCAGGTGGGAACTGACCAGGATGCTTTTGTACATGTTGCCGTTGTCCTGGCCCAGGTCCACGCTCACCCTGATGATGCAGGAGTCAGCCCCCTGACGGTTGTACACCGGCAGGGAGGTCATGGACACAGAGCGTTTGTGGTAGGGGGAAGGGTGGGGCTTCAGCGGCGCTCTGCCTTCGGGTGAAACCATGGAGGAGAGGTCGGTGCTGCTGTCGGACGAGGAGCGGGAAGGGGTGGGAGAATCCAAAGCGGAGGCCGCGGAGCAGCAAGAACCGGAACAGGAGGACGTGGAAAAGGTCTCGGAAACGTTGTTGCAGGAGCTGTGGAAGGACTGCAGAGGAGGAGGAAACGTGAAGCGTGACCGCCTGCTATTCAAATCAAACATTAGATACGGCGCAGTGGGAAGGTTTTTCGAGAATGATTTGATTGTTGGGTAATCATAACCGCACAGCAGGTCAAACGTCTGAAAGTCAGCTGAGGTCATGCCCCACTGAAAGGCTCTCGTCCGGACCTCACTGCAGTTTCGATGGCCCTTCAAAGGCATCTGTTGTGACGGAAGATTATGCAAGATTCCCAGCATTCAAAGCAGTTCTACTTTACTCGCCGCTTTAATGCTTCGTTTAAGCGCTCAAAAGAGGAGGGCTGTTTGTGGAGCGTAAACAGAGAAGGTTATTCTGTGCCACAAAGACTGCCACTATGAGATACACTGACAACAAAGGAACACAAATGAGAGACAACCAGGCCAAAGCAAACACAGAGATGCTGCTGTTACCTGCAGCCTCATGGAGCAGCTCGGGGAGGAGAAATCCTCCATCTCAGATCCACTGGAGCCGGAGGACGAGACGCTGATTTGATCGGCAGGGACTTTTTTAGTTCCGTCGCTCGGCGTCAACAGCCTGAAAACAAACTGTTGGTGAGATCACTGCGGCTTTACGGGCACAATTTTGTGACAAACATGCAAATGTTTTTGAGCAGAGGAACACTGGAGGAACGAACGGCTGGCAGCGCGAGACGCAAAGTGCAAACTTTGGGATGCGAGACACTCACGAGGAGAGTTTTTTGGTGAGCGAGCGCTGGCTCCACGACGTCGGTGAGCACAAGTCCACCGGAGGCTCCAACTGCCAGGAGAGTTCATGGCTGCAGCACAAAACACAGCAACCCATCAACTGAGGAAACTTTAGAGAAAAAAAATAACCAAACTTTCCAACGGCTCTCCTCACCTCTCCTGATCGCTGAGAATTTTGCTGCTCTGCAGCCAGGCAGCGATTCTGGGATGAGAGGGGAGGCTGTACTGGGAGCAGCAGGCCTGCATCACACGGATCTGCGACAGGACGTCAAACTCCTGCAGAGACGGAGATGTGTTGACGGACAAAACATGGGGATTGTTCTAGGAGACGTGGAGGAGGACGTGTTCAAAGAAAACTTCACAAAAACAACAAATGACATAATACTTTGTCATACTTTGGAACACAGCAGGAGATTCAAAAGGTCCTTAAAGTCCCACTGCGATCATCTATTGAGATATTTTAAAAGGGTCTCTTTTCATTATGATTATGGGGTTTTTAGGCAAAAATCAAAAAAGGACAAAGTTTCTGCAGAGTAGCAGGAGTACATTAGAAATTTACCTCTGAGATGTGAACAAGACCGTTAGCGCAGAGCAAGCCCGCCCCCTTTCCCATCATCCCTTTTTTTTAACACTCTCTCCTGCTAGATTTTTGAGATTGATAGCTTTCGAAGGCAGAGTCTGGCTGAGGCTAGGTTCGAACCTCAGTACGAACACATGCAGGTGTTCGCCAATGCCAATTTGAACCAAAATTTAAGAAATTCAAATTTTCTCCTTTTTTTTAAAATTGTATTTTATTAAATAAAAAAGAGGAAGAAGGACCCTAGTGGAAACAAGTTTATAACTTCCTAGTTATAAGTACATCCCTTCTTTAGTAGTAAATTTGTATGAAACATGTACTGTACTATTAACTGTACTTTATTATTATTAACTGTTGTTCTGTACAAAATAACTAATAAAACTCTCAATCAACAAATACATAAACAAATTAAAAATCAATAAGTAAATAAACCAGTAATAGATGTCAGTTTTCAGTGTATTCAGTCTTCTATATCTGCTGTATTCAGATTTAAACAACCTTATGAACACAGTTCAATTAACAGTGTTACATCTGAACTGTTATGTACAAAATAAGACTAAAATTTGACAATTCTTTAACCTCAACCAATGGGTTCTTCTGCTCTCGTCTACTTCTTCTTCCTGGACACTTTACAGTGCTTCCTCTCCAAAGTTTACTCTTTAAATTACCAAATCAGTGATGGAGAAACAAAAATCATTGACCGTTTTTTGATTTTGTCTTTCTCATTAATTTTCAAACATGTCAATCCTGGTCAGAAGGTATTTAAAGTAGCCAGTCACCCACTCCTTTGTTTTTATAGGAGAGTTCAAACTGTGGTTAGTAAAAGAACGGGCGCTGGTCATTGGAGGTCGAAACAAGCGTCACTCATACCAGAGATCCCCCCCCCCCCCCCCTTTATTTTTTTATTTAAAAAAAAAATGTTTTCACCTTTGTGTTGTGCTGCCTCTGTTTAGTGTGAAAGAACAACACACATAGTGCTGGATCCACTAATGCACAAACGCAGTCGGGTTGTTATGCCAGAACTACGCCAAAGAGCTGCCGACAGAGAGTCACAGCAAGTCTTTTACTACTACAACCCTGACTCAAACATAAATAAAATAACAGTATTTTACTGTTTATGAGGCCATATAATAACGTATGTTCACCTAATTTCAATGAACCAACTCAATGTCATGAGCACTTTGTCTTTTCGTTTGGATCTCAGTGTTTTCCAGGAACATCCGCCCCACTTATCAACACAAAACACACTCTGTGGGGACGGAGGGGAGGGGGGATGCAATGTTGAGAAGAGATTACCAGTAAAACAGCAGGATGAACAGTCGCAACACATTTGAAAAACACTAATGCCTAAAATAATTTGCTCAAGTTAAGAAAAAAAATAATTAATAAAGAAAACCAAGAAAAAGAAAGAATTCTAGACATCTTTGATCCCATACCAACTGTTAAGCACAGTGGTGGAAGGGTAATGATCTGGGCTAACTTTAGCAGCATTAGCGGTCTCTGAGTCAAGCATGAACTCAGCAGCATAGCAAAGGGATTCCTGCCAACTCATTTCATGAATCAGTGACTGTTTTCGTGCATTAAGGTGCACTGTGGGTTTTGTGGTTAAATGGAACAAGTCAGGTGTTTTCATGTCAGGAGTTTTTTTGGTTTTCTTATGTTAGAGTTGGACCAGACTATCCTTCTGTTAAAACCTTTGGACCTGTTTTCAACCTCGAGCCGAATAATGAGGACAAAAGGATGCATTTGGAATTAAAGAGGAAGCACTCACCCTCCTCCTCTTCTCAAAGTTTATGAGTCCATCCTGTCAAAACATGACACTGGTAAGACTTTACAGCACATGCGTATTGGACAGAAAACTGCTAACAAGCAAACAATGCAGGAAGAATTTACAGCACTAAAGGTAGTAAAACAACGCAGCTCCTGAAAAAAGGGAGTTGAGTTTTAGAATTGATGTCTATGAGTAAATATTGATGTATCAGTAAGTAAATCTGTATTTTGGCAGTTTTTTTCTTTTCTTTTGTTGCATTTATCCAAAAAATGGTCATCTTAATAGATATTTTCAGCATAAAAGGATATATTTTTATATTATATAAACAATAAAAAAATTAAACCAGTTTTATTAAAATAAAAAAATACATATTTGAGAAAAGAACTGTTAAAAATATTTTTTTAAAAGTGGATGGCCAGTAAAAAAAAAGTGGTGTTGCTTTTAAATTTAAAAAAATAATTTAAATTATATTTCAATTAATCCAAAACAAATTATTTAAAATTATAAATGTAAACTAATAATAATGGTAGGTGTTATGCACAATTTGTAAAGCCGTGTTAAAGAGTTTGGTCGATGCCTGCATTTATTTTCAACTATGAAAAAATATATACATTTGTGTTTTTGTTTTCAAGTAGATGCTAAATTAGAGGTTTCTTTTAGCCAAAGTGGCTTAATGAATATTTGCATCTATAAGGTTAAAAATAAAATTATTCATGTTTATTATACAAAACACTACACTACTAAAAATGACTGTGGCATCTTTACACACATTTCTTTCAGGGATATACTGTAGACGTCTACCCTCATCGCTGCCAGAAAGAGCACAAAGAGTAAGCATACCTCCAGAGTGTCAGGCAGCGCTGTATCCAACATGGTGAGCACGGACAGGTACGTGCCCAGGTAAGGAACCACGCCCCCGGAGGTGCTCTGCCGGCATGAAAGCGTAAACTCATTAGCAGCAGTTTCTTTGGTTTCTGCCATCCTTGCATCAAAAGTCACCGCAGTGCAGTTGGCTCACATTACAGCGCAGAAGAATGTGACCCAGAAAAAATAAAAAAAATAAAAATAAAAAGACCCTGGGCCGAGCTATTATTATTACAGTCCCATAATCCTGTTGACCTAGAGTCATCTGATACCTTTGGAGAGCAAACTGCAGCTAAACATAGATTTAGGCTTTAGCAGTGCCAGGAACTCCACCCAGCAGACCTCAAAGCCGTATCACATCACAAGAACTCACAACCCAGCTCTGGACAACTTCTTCAACACAAAAACGTATATTGATTTTGTTCTGTGCAGCAGCAGCCCTAGACTGACTGTTTTTGCAATTGGCATCACAGTGGGGGGGCCTCCAAAAAAATGAGGCCAAAACTTCTTATAAAAAAAAAAAAAAATTCAAAATCAGTCTACAACCACAGCTAAAGTTTTGTTGACCTTTGACTTTACAAACAGGCCAACATCTTGAATTTGTAAAAAAGAAATACCGTACCAGGTTGCTCAGACATTTTTTTACCAATATATTCTGAGAGTTTAATGCACGAGTTGTGGATAACCAAAGGGGTTGCATACAATGCTGCTTGGGGCTTTTATTCTACTTGTTAAATGATGCAAAGTTGTCAAAATCCTGCAAACGGTGGAATCTCCAGCTTACCATCTGTCTGGGGAGCACGCACTTCTTGGAAATCTTTGGAGAAACGTTCTCCACGGCCCCCTGAGTTCCATCCTGTAAGAAGGGTCAAAGGTTAAGTTCGGTTAAAAAAATGCTGCATTCAAACAATGAGTTCTGGCTCAATTCAACTTTCATCTTTCAGAAGAGACATCGATTCATAAAACCCCAAATCCTCTCAGGAGCTGTTATTGATGTGAGTGTTTACAAAGATGAAAGGACTCTTTGACAAAAGGCAGGGCCTGAAAAGAGGGAATTATTTGCAGATAAAGAGATGCTTTTGTGACGCGGTGAATGCCTGTTTGTTTGTACAGAAAGACACAGGACGCGCGTGACACAATGTCCTAAAGACAAGTCAGCGGAGAAGAAACACCATGTACTCCAAGCCTCTCCTGTTAAACATTTATGAAAACTTGTATTAATCATTAAGAATGGAAGTCTGTGTACAGCAATCATTATGTGAAAAAGTAGTGGAGCCGCACTCGAATGAAAGTTCGGGGTACAAAACTCATCAGTAAGTAGATAATCTGCTTTTAATTAGATCCTTTGACATTTTTGTGTCTTTAAATTAAAGATTAATCCCAAGAACTGCAGCCTGGATCTCAATAATAAAGTATTTTCTTCTTAATGTGATTAGAACATTTACAAGAAACTGAAGTTTATTTTAAAAAATTAAATCCCTTTAAAAAAAAAAAAAGCTTTTCAAACAGGTTTTAAACCTCTTCACACTTTAAAAAAGTAACCAGTTCCCTCCATCTCAGCCCAACGTTGACTAGGATCATAGTCTAGTTTGCTGCTAGTGACTTCTTTCTGGTTCACAATGCTTTATTGATAAATTGAAGACATTTCTTATCTGTCCGTTTGTTAAATCTGAGCATGTGCAGAGTTTCCTTTTTCTGTGCAAATCTGAATTCTTCCCAAAAAATAAAAAAAATAGACCATATTAAGAAAAAATATAATCCAATAGGCCCAAAATATGCATGACGTGCTAAAAAACATCCAAACAACAGAAAACCTGAGAAATCTTTATTTGAATAAAATCAAACCAATGACTGGACCACACAGTGATATTGGTGGGATAAGAGGAATATGTCACTGAGCCTTTGACTATAAGTTGTCCCTGCATGATGTCAGTGTGCTCAAAAATATAGAAAAATCTTAAAATCAGAATTTATGGGAAACCAAACTCTGTAGTTGTAATGAACATTTTCTACAAAAGCTTTAATGTCAACTTTTACTCCAAAAAATGCATGACTAAATGCAAGATGAACCCTTTACTGACTTTTTATATATATTTATGTATCTTTTTGTGCTGTCACAAATTACTAAATTCATATTCATATTTTATTACCACAAAAAAATTGGCCAGATGAACTGAGATCTGCCAGTGTAAATCCGGTTTTGTTGTTTTACATGCCGAGTCTTCATCCAGAGTTAAAGTTGCTTTTGGAGCCGGATTATCACTTGGGTTATTTTTTTTATGTAACTTTCCCAGAAAACAATAAAAACTGCTGCACACCCCCTGGCGTTGGGAGGAAACTATTCGAATGAATTTGTTTTTTTTCATGAAACCCACATCGATATAGAGCCAAAGAGGCAATAAATGATTGGTTCTGCTTAAAGACACATCAAACTGCACATTTGTTGATTTTATCTTCAAATTAAAAAATGTTTTTGTATTCTGCAAAGAACAAAGAAAATCTTTGACGAGAGATCAGTTTGCATTTATTGATCAAAAATACGAGCAGGTCTGACCCGCTGGTGTGAGGTGCAGGGAAACTTTTTTTAAAACGACATTACATCCATTCGTTATAAAAATGTAATAATTATATGCAGAACTAGAAGAAGAGTAACACACAGTTGTATAATTCCTTCATTCTATGCTAATCAAATTTCAGGACATTGGTAGTAATTGAAGCTAAAATAAAATGGAAACCCAATAAATGAGAAAAACTATTCAACACAAAAGGTTTATAAGTCATTTGGGGGGGGTAAAACTGTGGAACAATAAAATTTCATAAAAGAATGAACCAATAATAAGCTTAACAGCAATATAAGAAAAATGAATAATATTTAATGAATATAAATTAGAAGAAATGTTAAAAATGAAGACAACATGCTTGGAATTCTGGGTAAACTAGTTCAAAGAACCAGAAGGTGTCATGTATATAAAGAGTAAAGGAGTGGGGGGGTTTAGGTTATTCTTTTGCTCACTCTCTATGAAAATATGCAATTATTTCACAGTTGATTTATAAATGTGTTTCCTAAACATCAATATGCATTAATAAAGGCATAATAAATAAAGGCAGGAACTATGCAGCTCTGGCTGTTTTAAAAATAAATCCAAAGTTTAAGGAAATAAATTTATTTTCATCGGATTTAAATAACAGGATTGAAGTATTTTTGCACAATTTGAACTTTGAAAAATTAACAAAACACGTCAAATTAACAAAATGTTCCTTTTGTTGTGTGTTTTTTATTATAATGTAAAAAAAATTGTTTTTTTTCTTATAATTAATATTTTTTTTCTTTTGGCTGCTGTTAATTGCTGCTACCCAAAATGAATAAAAAAAAAACAAACTGTGCCAAATTAACTTTAAAAGCTCAAAAGAAAATTGTTCTTGGGTTCTCCCGTGTTAAAACTTTATTTAAACGATGTTACCGCAGCAACCCTCCTAAGGGGGAATAAACAGTTGTCATCTGATTTATATGAAACCACTTACAGTCTGTCCCAAACTTGAAGTTACCATGGCAACGATGAAGGTGTGGCTGCGTAGGTCTACCAACCAGAGATATAAAATGTATACTTATATGAACAGCTGCTATAGACCAGAGACTCCTCCGAAAAATAAACACGTATTTGTTTTGGGTTTTTGTTCCAGCAGATATTTGTACACAAATGTGGCATTTCAGCTTTTACAGGGCAAAGTTCACGCCAGCCGTCGGGTCGGTAAACAGAGGACTCACCTCCGCCACCAGCTCTCTGTTGGTTAGAACGCAGTTCTCGTCAGGAAAGGTGTCACAGAGATTATCAAACGCCGCCATGCTGTCTCTGCAAAAACCAGCACAGTTGTTTCATCCCAACCTGTCATTTCAATCATTAAACGGTTTGACACAGCAGCAGCGGCGTTAAAGATTGACTTTCTGTTAACACTCGTTGGCCTGCTTGGAAGCCGTCTTACAGAAAGTAGCAGAAACTTTTGCAACACTTATCCTTGAACTAACAGGCTCCATAGGCCGTGACCTGGACTAGAATCTGGGTCACGAGTGAGACCTGTAAATTCTCTATCAGTGCCACTGAATTCCACTAAACAATGGTTTAACGTTCTCATTAAACGGCCATCTTTGACAACAGCTACCACATAAACCCAGGAAGAACGAACCTGCTGACCGCGGCCCAGGTCTTCCTCAGCCTGTAAACCGCATTGGACTGCAGCGCAGACAGGATCGCCTTGACGGAGGAGAAGTTCTTCAGTCGATGACAATCCTGCACAAAACAAAAACAAACAACAACAATCAGTTGTTCTTCTTTTATTCTGTCGAACATAAAGTCTTCCAACTGGGATCTCGACTGACCTGTGCCACCTTGATCCACTTCTCTATGACGCGCGCTCTCTGCACCGGTGAGGTGGTAGACCCGCGGCCAGGGTCCACAGGCTGGCAGAGCAAGGACGCCATAACCTGGTTGGTGACGGCGTTGAACTGCGTGATGGTGGCTCGGATGGTAGGAGACATGTTCTCCTTCTTGACCCTTTGCGACCAAACGCAACCCAAACATTGGTAGAGCACCACTTTGACGAAAAGAGCCTACATTAAAACAAAAAACAAACACAAGTCAGCATTTATGCAGCAAAAACTGGAACTTAAAAATGAAAAAAGCTCCTCTGAGGTACCGAGTCCATTCGTGTGAGCTGCTCAGCGATGGATAAAGCACTGAAATCCATGATGCCGCCTTGGTCTGGAGGACTTTCACATCCAGAGTCTTCATCGGCAGAGCCTTCCTCGTTCTGCTTGACATCAGCAGCAGCAGACCCGCCGGTCGACTCTGTTTCAGAACCAGCACAAATATTTAAACATTTGCACAGCAGAAGAAATAAAACAGGCATGTCCAAAGTCCAGCCCGCTTGGCAGTGCAATTACGTGAAAATTGCACGATTGAACCTGAATTTATTTTGAGCGATGAGCATGCAATGACAGAGAAAATGATGATGGAAACGTATTTAAAGAAGTTAGAGATACCCAACTTCACACACAGAGACAGCGAGAGCGTTAAGACAACTGGATAGAAAATACAGCAAGTTACTGGAAAGATGGGACTAATATCCAGGGGCGGCGCTACAATGTGGTGTTGTGAAGTATAAACCTGGATTTAAGGGCCAAACAAAAGCAGATTTATTTGTTTCTGTGAACAAACTACTTGTTTTTCATTTCTGAATAACTATTTGTGTTATTTTTCTGTTCACATGGTTTAAATTTAGCAGTTGAAAACATTTGACATTTTTCAAACAGGCTTTTTCTTTTCTTTATTTCTGATCTTGAAATATGAAATTCACAGTAATTTTGGTAAAAACTGTATTTAGGTGTATGTAAGTACTGCAATCAAATTTTCACGAAGCCTTTTATTTGCATTCAATGTTAATATTAGGACAGATTGCTTGGCACACATTTTCAGCTCATCAAAACTGAAAGTACTTGCCAAAATTTTGGACACCCCTGAAATAAAAGCTCCTTGAGTAAGTTACCCTGTTTCTGAAAGCTCTTGAGAAGCTCGTCGGCTTGTCCAGCCAGTGAGCAGAAGTTGGGCTGGCTTCGCATGTCGTCATGCACTGCAGAGCTGATCCTGAGGTGGTCAAGGAGCAGCTGGAGAGCTGGGTGCAGCGGCGGGTCTCTGAAGTCCTCGCTGTACTCGTCCAGCCATGTCTGGATTAAGGTCAACAAGGGGCTGCAGAGGCAGAAGAGGCGTTATACTTTAACCACGTCAGTGACACTTTAAGACAAAGTCATCCGGCTAAGTTTTACATTCTAAACTCTTCAATCAGCCACCAACCTTTTGCTGTAATCAGCATCCTCAAGATCTGAGCAAGTGCTGTCTCTGCAAGAAAGATTACTCACAAAGATCAGAACTGCAAAGTGTACGGATTGCTGTTGCCATGTCAACAGTTTTTTTGATTATCGTTTGTCGCTAAGATGCTAAGTCTGACCTGAAATCCTGCTAACCGCACTCTAAAACCTCGCTGAGCATAATTGCTGCTGTTGAAAGCCTCGAGATAATAAGCAGCTGCTAAGCCCTTGTCATTACATCTATGATGCCATGACGCTGGCATGTTCTACGCAGGGATCCTTCCACAGACCGGTGTGACGGTTCAACAAAGCGTCATCTTCTGAGAATCAAAGTTTCTGGAATTTTCTGAGCGATCAAACCACCCGGTGGACCCAGCAGCTCCCTACCTCTGGAAGAGCATCTCTATGAGCTTTGTGGTACTGGTGAAGGTTCTGTAGGTGGACAGGAAGATCTTTCCAAAATCAGGCTCCTGGCTGCTGCCGTCCAGAAGATGGTTCACAAGCCGCTCAAGCGTGGCAGCTTTCAGGCGCCGCACCTTACAAGTCCGGTACTGGATGAAAGCAGAACAAAGACCCGTCTCCTCCGGGTTTGGAGAGGTGGAGACGGGCTCCCGGCGCAGGGTGACCCCGTACACGACCCCATCCTCCGTCTCCTCACCCCACTCCTGCACTGGGTTCTGGAAACAACAGAAACCAGTCCCAGCAACATGTGGGTCACAAGCAGAATCAAAGACGAAGTGAAGCTTGTGGTTGTAACATTAGAGGTAAAAATAGCAGTACACATCACAGCCGGTGCGGCGAAACTACACACAAATAAGTGATGTAACAGCCCGCAGAGTCCTACACTCATCCCACATGAACCACAGAAACTACCATGTACTTCCATCAGCTCCCCGTCCAGATCTGCAGACATGGCAGAAACCACCCACGGTGGTGAAGACAACACCTGCAGGTAGCACAGCTCCCACAGGTTGATGCAGAACCTGAACTTTCAAAGAATCTTGCAATTTGACATGAATGTTTATGGACAAACGTGTTCTGGACGGTTAGCACGTCAAAGCAACCCAGAGGATTCAAATCACTGGTCTAAAGCTCAGGAGTGTTAGTTCCTTTAAAACTGGTTTGATCAAAGGTGAAGGGCTTATCATCCTTCTCTCAGGTGATCTCCATCACACAGACCAGCAGCTGCAGCCCTCATTGCATAATGAACCCTAGTTCTGCACACAAATGAGTTTTTTTCTGTTCCTCCATGAAAGATCTAAATCATTTTTGGCTGCAAAGCATTGTAGAAAATTCAACAGTTCATGTCATCTGAAGACGCTGATTCAGCAGATCTCTGTCATTGTGCTGGGTGGGATGTTTCTAGCATTTTATGACCTCAAAGAAAAACAGCAACTAAAATTTGCTTTCATTTTACAGCTTTACAGCCAAGTTTATTGTGCAAATGTCGAGCATTGTGATTTACTGTGACATAACTTGAAATGGGTAACTTCAGCCAGCTCTGCGTGACTGCTCTTTAATCCATGCAAATATCCCCCACAAATCTATACTGATGGGAATCTGCACAACAGCTGCACGGTGCATTTGGACCTCACTTCTATATACACAAGAGTGTCCCAGAAAAAAGCTACATTTGTTACGAATATTCTTTTAAAAATTATATGACAAAAGCAGAGAGGAAGCTGCGGCTTCTCCACAGGCCAACTGATATCCAACTTTTGGAAAAATGGCAACCGAGGGAGTGCAAACAGGTCAATCTGTCCAAATATTATAGATTTTTTTGTTTGTCAATAAAGTATTTATGCAGTAAAATAATAATGTATCCACCAAAACAGAAGCTCTGCTTAACTTACAGTTTTTAAATTCCAAACCCATGACTGATTAATTAACTTTCATTCCTCACAAATTTATCATTTTTCTTCAGTTCATAATTAACAAAAGCATCCTGCAACCTGTTTCAGCTTCTAATAGATGATCTAATTAGCTTTTAATACTTTAAAATATTCTTAATGATAAAACAATTTTTAAAAACATGTTCCCAAAAGTGTGGTTTTTATCTAAAAGCTGGAACATCTTGAATTTGAACAGAAAAAGTCAGCTCTCAGAGGAAACTCATCTCCAGGAATTCATGTTGTGAACAATAACATTGAATCCTGGCAGGAATTTAAAAAGTGAAGATAAAAATATTTTTACAGGTAACTCTGACAAATACGTTCATCTTTACATTTGAATTTGTATATATATATATTAAAAAAAATAATGAACAGAATTCCTAGAGGCTAAAAATTCCAAAACAGCACATTATTGTGGAAGACAAAAATGCAAGTACTTTTTAAAAGTCGGAGTTAACAGTGATCCCTGAGCAGAAACAGGTTTGTTTCCACGCCTTTTTCCAGCTTACCATAGTTATTTCCAATTTTCCCATCTCGTATGGTCTTTTAGGAACTGCAGCTCTCCATGTTGAAAGTGAATGTAATCTTTATCCAGCCAGAACCATCTAAGGAAGACTTGGTGGCTGCATGTTGGAATTATCGCTTTTAACTGAAAAGGGAAAAAAAAGTTTAATGTCCAACATTGGTCATTTCCTGTGAAAATTCGGCGCTTCCAAAAGTTCCGGTCCGCTTCCTTGGAGTTCCAACAGAAAACATTCGAGTTCTGAGAGCTGACAGCAGCCCGACAGACTGTGAGAAAAGCCGGGAGCCTCCGCCGAGATCGAGCTCCCTGAAACGGTCTGCTTTTATACAGGGGGAGGAGACTGCCCTGAGGGGCGTGTCGTCATCAAACCGGAAGAACCAAACTAACATGGAGGATCTGCGGGGACAGATTCCTAAACGTCACTGAAATATTTTTGATGTTTTGAATAAAAATAAAAAGAATAGCATAAGACCATAATATTAAGAGTCAACATCACGAAGAGAGCAAAATCATAAATAAATATATTCTAATCAAAAGCATGTGCTAATAAATAAAAAGATGAGTCAGAGGTTAAAATTTGGGGATAAAAGTATACATTTATAATATTAAATATGACAAAAAGTAAAAACAAAAACAATAAACTGGAACATCCGAAGACAAAACAGGCATATATAATAAGACATTAAATAGGCTAAAGTGCTAAATCTTTGAACTGCTTGTTCAACCAAACATTTGAAAAACTCAATTGAAATATTATGTGTAGGCCTATTACTCTTTCTCTTCCAATAAACATTAGAAAACCCCTTGTTTAGTTTAGTTTTTGTAACTATGTTAAAAGGTAAAACACTTTTTAAATGAAATTATAAGATAAAAACCAATCATCGCAACAATAACCTGCTAAAGATATGAGTTTACCAGGCAAGACCAAAATGCATTTAATGGTTGAAACAATATTTTACATTTTCAGAAGAAGACAACTGCAAGGAACAAAACAAAATAATGTTTTATACTAAAATACTCATAAATCTGCTGGCATAGCGTAGTTGGTGAAATATTGATGTCATTTCCTGTTGACTTCTAGGTGGTGCTGCTTGGTAAACATTCCTGTTTTTACAATTACCCCTAAAGCAACAGCTAAATCTAGCATTGGATGCAATTAAAATGCATGCAGCAATTAATTTACATCAAATGGTGTTGAGCAGTTCTATGCTTTGCCTATCTAGACCCATAAACCAGAAGCAACTTTACACACTGTCGGGGTCGTCGCCATTTTGTCTGACGTCACTGTGAAAAGGGTCTTTTGTAGTATATTTAACAAAAAAGTAAAGATTAAGCAAATGAGGCTGCAGAAATATGGCCACCTTAATGCCAGCAGTATAAAGGTAAAAATCCAACCTCAGAATATGTCATCTTACAGATTCTTAATGAAAAGCTCCACTCAAAGCTGAAAGATGATTTCATCAGTTGAACTCATAATTACCTAACACATGAGTATCTGCCTTTTTTTTCATTCTCATGCTGTAATACCACCATTAGTGGAATAAAATATTTAGCTGTAGCTGTAGCTGATGTAGCATTCAGAAAACATAGCTAATAAAGAGTAGATTTCTTTGACTTTTCGGAATGTTTGACTTCATGTTTGAGCTCCACACAGGTCTGAGCTGGGACAACAGCATTAGAGAGGTGCACTTCAGACAATACCATAACTCTGGAATCTGTGGTTAAAAATTTTGACCAACTTGAAGACCATAAATGAACTATTTGCTCCTGTTGTTTTGGGGCAGCAGCAATGCTAAATGGCCAATATGCCTGATTTCTTTGCTCTTTTTTTCATTATTCTTGCTGTGTGCATTTTTTTCTTTACTTCAGTTCAAACATTGAGGCAAGAAAGGCTGATTAGCCTCTACAACTAAAGTTTAAAGTATGTTTAACACTTGTTCTACTAATAATTTACAAAAAGCAGACCCTTCAGAGGTTGAGAGGCATTGTGCAATTGAAACTACCTGAAATGACAGAACACAATAATATGAAAATTAGCATTAGCCTTATTCTGGGTAATTCAAAAACTGTGCTAACCACAACAACGGCAATCACATGAGAGCAACTTGAGATTCCGAGTAGTTGCTTTCTTTATCAAAATAAATCTTAATTAACACTGAACAGCAGTTTTAAACACAGCTTGATAGCATTTATCAGACAACTGTTCCACATTTCAGTCGTGTCCAGTTCACTTGTTAACTGCTCTTCTCTTCATTCTCATACTCTAACATGTTTGATTGGATTGGAAATGGCTTATTTCAAGCAATCAAAGTAAGAATCATTTATACCCATACAAAGACGTATCAAACATAGGATAAAAAGGCATAAAATTGATTGAAAAATACACATGCATTCTCCAAGTAATTAATGAAACAATTACTCTTACATAAACATATCTGTTCAGAACACAACACTATTAATCATTAAGATTGTCTCAAGTTCAATGGATTACTTGAAAGGGAGAGGTAGGAAGCAAACTTACATAATCATCCCACCCCTTTGTGGACTCTCGCTTGAATCTGAAAGCCCTGCTGTAGTTCCTTGTAATAGTGCCTCCTCTTAAGATCATAGGAAAGTAAAACCAGATTTCTAATGGACTCTTCTAAATAAATCAAAGTTCCAAACTACAGAACTTTGGATTGACACTTGAGTCATTTAGGAAATAAGTTAACAAAATGATTTTTTTTTTCTTTTTAACCACAACTTTTACATGTCAAAGTAGATCAAGTGTGTTTGTTTTTGCTACATCTTGTGCTCCAGAGACAAAAAGTCATTTTTAAAATTCTTAATTTGGTGTCAGGGTTAGAGTTAGTAAACAGAATCCTTAGACCTAGGTTAGAACATGTTAGTCATTGTTGATGGTTAAGTTTAAAACTTGGAACAGTGCAACACTGTGGTATTAATAACTAAAGGAAAGTTAATCATAAATTAAAATGAGTTTGAAGTATTTTGAAAGATTCAAATCAACATACTGTTCAAAAAATATGTTCTTTTTACAGCTGTCTTCTTTTGATTAGTCGTTTTTTTCTAGAACGAGGATGCCAAAGCTTTGTCCTCCTTGGAAGAAATGAAAATGCGTCACCGTGTGCGGCATGCCGACTGTGGGTGTCACTACTTTGAGGAATGTTCTCGCATTGCAGCACCTGGTATCTTCTGAGCCACATTCTTCATTTGATGCAGAATCTTCAGCTTTGTGTGTTCAGATTGAAGAAGTCAGACTACCAGTATAAGTGTAAATAACCAAAGCAGCAGAGCTGATCATTCTCTGCGTGTTTTAGTCGTCCACGCATACACATAAGCTGCCAGTAAACAGGTTCTACAGATCCAAACCTCAGGTGAGCAGACACATTCTCCAGAACCGTCTGTCCAGAGCCATGCTTTCGCTGAGTTTTAATCGTAAGAAAGGCACATTTTTTTGGCAGAAAAGCACATGACTGCTACATGTGCTAGGAAGGTGACAGAACAGATTCTCAGATTCTTCAGATAAAATGTGGACAAAATGGACATGCTTTTTTATTTTTGCCGTTTCTTCTAGGGTTCTGGTAATCAACATTAAAAAAAAAGATTTTCACACTTACACAGTACTTAGGAACTTCTAACTTCTTCATCTGACTTCCTCGATGCCTGCTTTCCCAAGAAACATGGAAGGATGCCCTGCTGTTCTGTGAAAGGCTAATTCTCTGTCCTGCATACGGCATGTTGCTGCCATGCATCAACTGATGCACTGTTTTCCCTTCACTTAACACATTTATTTCAAGCTTTAAAATAGTGGAATAAGACAATAAAAGTATTAAAGTATTTTTATCTGCAGTCGGGTCAAATCTCATTAGTCATTTATACAATAAAGTTTCCATGAAGACCTGCAAAATTAAATACATGAATAAAAAACTTTAAAAAGATGGCACAGTGATGTCTTTTATTGTCTTTACCATTCAAAGTGTTTCACCATTTTACATGAATTTTCCTATTTTAGTTTTTGTTGTTTAAATCCATCCATCTGTCTTCTGAGCCTGCAAATCCCCTTCTAGATCATGGCTGCTGGAGCCTATCCCCGCTACTGTTGGGCAAACCCCGAGCAGGTCGTCAGTCTGTTGCAGAGCCACACGGGGATGTTTTTGGAGTTTCTGTGAGAGAAAACTGCTGAGTGCACCAGGAGAACATGAAAACTCCACACATTCCAGTTGGGATTCAAACCAGGAGTTTGAATTGACTTGAATTTTGTTTGAATTCATTTCGCCTTATTTTCACATGTTTCTGTGCTTCTAAGCACTTTGAATGTTCTCCTTGTATAAAAGTGCTGCATAAAGCTGCTTCAGGGATCACAGCTGGAAGGAGGCTTAGAGGAACGGAACTAAAAGAATATCAAGTGACTAAAGAGCATATCAAACACTGAAAAGTCAAAGCTTTTCTAAAGCAGCAAATATTAGTGGAGCAAATGGTGTCAGTGAGAATAAATGAAACAGAGGGGTGTCCAAATCAACGCAGAAATGAATTCAACTCCTAAACCAAAATGTGCTTGTTTGGCTGGAATTTGAAGGCTTTCATTGAGGATTGTTGGAAGGTTTTTCTGAATGCTGCTCTTTTAAAAGCTCCATGTGACCGTCAGGGAACATTCAGAAATCCCACAGGAAAATATTTCAAAGGTTTTCTCCAAAACACTGCAGGGTCAAACATTTTCTTTTCCTGGTATTTCTTTCCATGCATACAAAAAAATAAAAATCAACTGGTTTTAGCACAGATTCTTTTTTTCCCCTTTTCTCAATTCTTCCCTAAACAGGCAATGAAACAGAAACGACTAAAAATCAAATAAGTAAAACAACCAGGATAGTTCAAGGAACTCTGATCTCATTGGGACTGTTTTTAATACATTTTTATTCAAATGATCTCATTTTTAAAGAGGAGGCTGTTTTAATTCGATCTGGCCATGTGTGAAAAAGTAAATGGACTTATATTTCTTTCCATCTGAATTGGTTTCACAATTTTCTAGACTTCTTAAACGTGTTTTTCCTCTTTTCAGTGAATACCTTTAATCGGGTTATTTTTATTCCTGTAGACAAATGATAGAGGGAAAACAGAATGAGTCAGTGCTGTCTAAATTTATTAGAAAACTTTCCTAAAAAACAGATTTAAGTTTGACAAATAAAAAAAAATGTAATCAAAGTGACTAAAAACAGATTCATTTTGTGAGCATTTGAAGAAAGCATTGTGAAGATGAGAGTCTGTTCCTTTGATCCGATGCAGGAAAAGATGGCCGACTGAGACACAAAACTAAAACTAATGTCATAAATTAAAGATTGTATTAGACTGCGACACACAAAACACCAGATGGTGCATGAATGTCATTTTGTTGTCAGATTTGTCCACAATACAGGACAAACCAGTTTAACACAATCTTTGACTTTTAACTCAGTCAAAGCAGAAGCCTTTTTCAGCTGCTCTTAATATGACCCCATGGCAGAGAGCCTTTTTTTCATGTCTGAATCGTTGTCAGATGAGCATTTGCCACAGGCAGAGATCCTCCCTTTTCACACGTTAGAATAGGAAACTCAGAAAATCATTCATGAGGGTGCAGACAACAATAGTTCAGGGAGTCTTCACTTTAGTCTCCGCGGTTCAAAAACATCCCAAGTATCCGGTGTTTCCACTCAGGTATGGTCGGACTGTGGCATGAGGCACACGTGGTTGCAGGCAAGAATGCAGACGGACAGCTCTTTACCTGTTTAAAGTCTCCTCATCCAGTCTTATTTACAGTATGCTGTAATAAGAGCTTTTCTCCACACAAATTGTGTGGTTTTTTTTTGTCATTCTTCAGAAAAATGAATGACTGTCATTGACTGTTTTCACTTTGCTGTTATATTTTCTTGCAGCCTAAACAGCTTTAAAATGCAGTTTTTGGATCAAACCCTGCAGGTCACAAAGACCGGCTGTGGGCAACACCTGTGACAAAACCACATTTGGTTTCTCTCATCAGGTAACCACATACGTCTTCTGGGTTCTCAAGCAGCTCCAGTTCCAATATCATGCTCTGAAATAACTCCAGGTTTGTATATTCAATACAAGCTCAAATGGAAAACAGAAGCCCGTATCTGTGTTGCCAGAAAGTGCTGCGTTATTTTAGATTGAGCAGGAAGGGAGTGGAACCGGCAGACAACACAGGAGTCAGCCTCAAGGTTGAAACACCTCTAAAGATCTGAGCTCAGGGGGTGGTTTTCCATGAAGAGCGGAGAGATGGGAACGTCTCTGAAAGCACAAAAAGCTGCTGCCACGTTTTTGTCACAGAGATCTTTTGAAAACGGGTCTTTCTGGTTCCTGTCCCCATGACAGTCACACATCCAGGAAATGAAGGAGCTGAATCATTCCTGGTACACTCTTTTGCTAAATCCTTTTGCCCTTTGAGGACATGTGATTTTGTTTACGTTGTAAACAGCGAGCAAAGACAGCACCTCGGGAGTTTCAGCTGCAGAAGAACAACATCGGCCTTCAGACAAACCTGCTTTCAAGCTCCACGACTTCAGCTGCATCTGTCTCATCTTTCAATGGATTGTTTTTTCTACCTTTCTTACATACAAACAAAAATGATGTGACTGATTTAAGAAGTACACACATATATAAAATGTGTTGAAACGTTTTGCTTGCTAAATTTTCCTTATTTGAAACAAACAAGTCAGAAAAACTGGCTCTTAATCAAAATGATTGCAAATTAAACTGCGTTTTGAGCTGATTGTTTTGCCAGAGTGTTACCAAGCATCAACGTTTCAGCCTTCAAACTCAGTGACACAAAGCGAACACAATTTCAAACAAACTTAACACAGTAAAGTTTGGATTTTGATCAGGGGAGTTTGAGTTTACAACCAGTGTAAATAAAGTTCATTCATTCATTTTCCAAACCGCTTTATCCCTTTCGGGGTCACGGGGTTGCCGGAGCCTAACCCGGCTACTCATGGGCGAAGGCAGGGGACACCCCTGGACTGGTCGCCAGTCTGTCGCAGGGGGTAAATAAAGTTACAAAACAATTTTGTAACAATTCTGTGTATGGCTGCCATCTTTAAAAATGGTCACCCTTTTGGATTTTTTCTTATGGCAAACATGCTTTAAAGAGGGGATCCTAATACACACCCATGGCAAATTTGGTACTTTTGCCACAAAACGAACAATTTTTCTGAAAGACAAACATAAATGGCTCCGCTACTGAGAGTTCAACCTGCAGCAGCACTTCACTCTTTGAGAGTCTAACTCAATTCCCCAATTTGGTTTTTAAAAGTCCTCTGAAGGCTGTAAATGTTGTTATATTTATTCCTTTAATTTTTTCTCATTCTCCATATGAAAAGTGCCAGAATTTGTCTTCTTAAAAACTTTTAAACCTAAAGTTTGATGATCGATCCAAACCTTTGTTAGTCAAGTCCGTTTCAGAATGTTTCTGTCTTCTATGGGGTTAAATTACGTTTTAGGATAGTTGTCACATTTAAAGAACTGCTTTGTACATCCTTCTGCACACATTTTAATTGAATTCCTCGTAAATCATTTCATCATCAATTCAGAACATTGACTGTATATAAGAACTGGACTGAGTGACCTCTCCCCCTCACTTTCCAAACAGGAAGTACCCGCTGGTTCCAAGAAGCCAAAATCTTAGACTTCTATAGAGAAGCAGCTATTAGTCACATTAGTTGAAAAACCATTCTTGTTTTGATCCCTTTAACATGCTCTTGATGATTCTCTTTTTCCAAGTTATAAACTGACAAACCAGATATTTCAGTGAACGTATGTGGTCTCAAGTCCAAAACGTTTGACTAACCCTCTCCTGAGCTTGCTTTCAAGTGGCAGAGGCGTGAACTTCCAACTTCATGTTCTTTTGCATGTGAAGCCCACTGAGACAGCTATGGCTGGGCTATTTAAATTAAATTGTTTTGAACAAGCTTTCACTTGATTGGTGAGAGTGGTTGCAACAGAAATGACTCAGACCGACTAGGATCAATCACTGCTTATTGGTTTTGTCTGGCTCCAACGTGGCAGTGTCTGCATTGAGAGAGGAAAAATAAAAGGCGACTAAATTGACTATTTGGTTGGAGACTAAAGCGAGCCATTTTCTATGAAAGACCTCACACTCAGTGCAGTTCTTATATACAGTCGACGATTCAGACGCATGTGTAAATATGAGGGGAGGGGCTGGATTTACATTTATAAAATAAAAAAAGAAAAACACTTTATTTGAAAACTCAAATACAATAATATTCCTTTCACATCAGCTTATAAACATATTGACCATTTCCATTTACAAACTTCTATAATGGCAGCTAAAAGTATCAGAAAAGGCACCGGACTTTACAGAAACTCTCACTACTCACTGTGATATGAGAAAAAACAAAATAAACAATGGCTTTGGTAACAGTATTCAATAAGAAGCATAAAACTTACTATACAGATCAAGTTTAGCTTTAAGAAAAATTACAACAGGAAGTAAAACAATTTTAAAACTCTTTAAAACATGTAAATATTTCAGATTTTTTGAATAAATTTTCTAAATAATAAAACAAAAAGATGAAAAACTCGAGTTTCTCACCTAAGAAACAAAGAAGGTAAAAAGGCAGGTGTTTGTTCTAAACTCTCCTGTAGAACAGAACAGCTCCGCTAACTTCCTAAAAGCAGCTGCTGATCAGATAAAGTTCTTTACTGAGCAGGCTCAGCTTGGTTCTTTTTCAGGATTTTGCGGAGGCTTTCAGGCATCAGGTACGGCTTCTCTGCAGAGCCGTCGTTCCTTTCAAGGTCCTCCACTGGAAAAAGATTCAGTAAAGGAGGAATTAAACCAAATCTTTGCCTCTTAGAGGTTCCCATTTTAAAAAAAGCCTCATGAAAATGGCCATCAGCATCTAACTGTTCACTTAACATAAAAAGGCACCTAGCTTTTAAACTAGATCTCAAACTATAAAGACATTGACATTTGTAGTTTCTTCATTGTAAAATAGAATACAGTTTTGTAACGGGCTACAAAAGAACATATCAAAGTGATGACCAACAAAATACACAACTTTCTTTCCTTCTCATCCAGACTGAAATATGGCTTAAAGTGTTTCAAGAAGCAGAGCTTTGTAGTGACAAGTTATTGTGTGGTTCTGGAGTCTGTGCAGATACTCCAACCACACCAAAATGTGTGAGGAAAAGTACAGACTGCCGCCAATGCACTTCTCTAAGCGGTTTCTACTGACAAAAGGCCACAGTCCATCGATGACTGTAAAGCGCTTTGGGCCTTCGAGGAAGGTTTTATGTGCAGATGTTATATTTATTGCAAATGAAGTCAACATCCAGCAAATTTACATTATTTATCCCACATTATAACTCTGTCCAGCCCAATCATACTGAAGTGTTAACATTGCTGTGGTTTAATCCAGATTAAATCCAAACACTCTTGAGCATATAAACATATTTATGAATAATTTAGATTGTTACTGAAATATAATCTTAGTCTATTTTAAGGGGCTTATATCATGCATGTGTTGTTAAGCCTTTCAGAGTAGACTACATAGATATGATCACATTTTACCATTTGCACACAAAATAATTTATTTTGAAATACGAGTTGTTTTTGCGAGCTTTTCTTAGCCAGAAATAAGACGCCTCAATCTCTGAGGTACCGCCTTTTGCTACTTGTGGGTGTCGCCTATGTTATGACGCCAACCTAGAGCCGCTCTCGGCAGTGAACCGTTGTCGTTTCTGCAGATTAGGTGTAAGAGGAACAACTTCTTCTCAGGAGAAAGTGGGTGTTTGAGTTAGCCTGGAAGGGGCTGTTCCCCCCACATTCATTTGAATGAATGAATCAGAGAACCCGCTCATTTTGTTGAGGCTGGTGCTCAGAGAGCAGAGTTTTAGAGGAATGCTCAGAGATGCATAAATGGACCAAAATATGGTTTTGTTGAGGAATTAGCTTCTTAATACACTTGAAATCTCATCAAAGTTGATTTTCCATGACATAAGCCCTTTAAACTGGATTATGTTAAAAATGTTTTTGCACAGAAGCGAGTATTGTTTTAAATGCTCCAATAAAATATGCTTTACACCTCAGAAGATACCAGACCTCACCTCTCTGCCAAAACAAAGTGCAACCGTAAATTTCCCTCTTAAAACCCCTGTTCTGCTAAACTACACCAAGCCTGGTTGATACAGAGGTTTCCTAAAAGCGGGAAAAGGCGCGCCGCATCACAGTGAGGACAGTCCGGTTAACCCTGGTCCTCTTCAGGCCTGGTCCAGCTGCTTTGGTGTTCCAGAGAAGAGGATGCATCTCCAGGCTTGTCCTTCCACAGAATCTCACCAAGACTTGTTGACATGTAATACGGCCTTGCAGGTGAACCGTCATTGCGTTCCAGGTCTTCACCTGATTTGTGTGTGTGTGTGTGTTTGTTTGTTTGTGTTAGAGGGTGGAACAGGAGTTTAGTAAATTAACAGAAAAGGAGAGTATAAATAGCCAATTGCAAATAGGAGGAAATGGAGGAATATAAGAAATGTGAAAAGGGGAAAGAAGACAAAAAGAGAAAAAGTCAAAAAGCGAGCCAGCAAAAGCACCCACAAGCAGATTCTGAAAGTTCATCACCGAGCAGCCACCATTACCAGGTTACACATTAAACACAAGAACAACAAGCCAGTATGTCAGGTTAAAAAGTTTAAGAGAGGGATGCCACCTTCAAGCAACTTTAGCTACAGACAGCCCAAAAAGCAGATTCAGACCACTTTAAAGAACCGTCACTGTAACACGTTTGTTTCTTCTTCAAACTATAGCAGCAGGGATGGTCACTTACAGAAACAGAGGAACAGGGTGTCCACACACATGGCGTAAACACTGAAGAAACCGCTGGCGATGAGGTACGAGCCAATCACTACAGTCTGAGGGAGCAAACAGACTTCTCACAACCAAAAGCCATGTCCTTCTCAAAAATTCTGCAGGAAAACTTTTTTAAAAAGGCCTGGAGGAAGCTTCAACGTACCAGGATGGGAACCCAGTAGTAGTGCAGGTTCGGCGCCGTGTCCGTAAAGGCCTTAACTCTCCCAGAGAAGAAAAAGAAGGCAAAGACTCCTGTGGAAGCCAAGACCATCCAGCTCATTATTTTCTGTTTATTACATCATGACTGAAGCGCCACAGTGCAGGAAATAGACTCACCTACGAGCCCAACGACCAGCAGTTTACCCAAAAACAGGAGAAAATCTGTCACTTTATCCAAGACAGCAACCCTGAAATGTTCAAAATGTTTATTAGTCTGAGAAAAAAGATTAACAAATCAAGACTAAACAATAATCACCTAAGCAGGTTCCTAAAGAGCAGGAAGAAGGCATCTTTGGCAGCCGTGCAGAAGTTTTTGCCATATATTGCCACCTAGAGGCCAAATGCACATATTGCAGGCAGGTTAGTTAGTGTTGGAAAGAAACGAGAAAGGTAAAATGACAAAAAATGTAAAAAAGGGGGGGGGGGGGTCTCCATGGTAACAGACTTGCCCAACAAAAGGTTTCAAAAAAAGCCTCTAAAAAAACATAAGTACAACAAGTGCTAGAAGTTAAACTACACCAAGAGAAGTTAACCATCAGCTGGACTATGAATGCAACCACATTTTCTGGTTGTACGTTTCTTAAACACAATCTGATGATCTTAAACACAATCTGATGAAGATGGTATTTTTGGTGTTTAACATGTTCTTGTGGAATTTTCCTCATGGAGAATATTTACAAAGGAAATTAAGATCAAATTATATTTGAGTATTTCTTTATTCAAATTGTTTTCAATCAGAAGCAAAATCCGGTTTGAAAAAGGTTGTATTTGTAACGTGGAAAAGCCGTACCACAACCTCCCTGCTCTGCTCCATTCTGATGCATCCACTTGCAGACAAACAGATCCATGTACATCTGTTTTATTCGTCTGGGCTGGAATCTGGGTCAGAACTGAATAGATTCTATATTGGTCACTATTTTTGTTGCATCGCTAATATTAGGTTGGGGACACGAGAGGCTGTAAGTTAGCGGGAGAGAGTATAAACAGATGGCTGATGGGAAGGGGGGGCTTACTCCACGCCACCAGTCCCGCCCAGTGACAGGTTTATTTATTTTTTTAAGTTAAAACGGCAAAATTATAATTAAGTCCACCAGGGACAAATTTTACAACAGATCAAAAGATGATCGTAATAAGTCTACAAAAACTTCAACCAACTTTATTTGATTCAATCAACTGAGCTGGGGGAATGTCTTGCTGGAATATCCCTTTGTAACTTTGCATTAAAAGCACTTCCCACTTACTGTGGATCACAAGAGTAAAGGATTTTATGTTTTATTCACGAGCATAGATGATAGAAAAATACAAATTAAATCTGCACTTCATGCCAGCCATTATTCTGTGAGACAGGTCCGGTTTGGGGTGTCAAAGCCCCTAATGCTAACCCTTGGAAAACCTATCATATTAGTTCATCTACCCATAGATCTATCTTCACCTTTGATCTATAGTATTTATTATTATATATAGTTATATATTTAGTGGGTTACTGATCCTGGAAATCCGATTCTGAAGATCTCGCTGGCTTTATTGAACAATTCTTGTGCGTTTCCTGATCAAACTAGCAATAAAATGTCGTGATCCATTCATGATTTGCAGACTTCTAGTAGAGTATTTATCTGGAATAATAAGCTTGAACTATAAAGCGTTGATCATAATAAGAATAAATTATATATCCGACACTGATCGGGAGACAACATTCGATTGCGATCGAGCCAACCACGTGATTGGGCACAACTTCCAATCACATGATCAGATAGACATCCCTAGAATACATCACATCAGCTAGCATTGATTATTCTGTAGTTTAATTTTGATTTTAGAAGAAAGTGTAATTTTTTTTTTTTTTTGTCATCCAGCCCGCTGCAGTACAAAGTATAAAAGATCTGTTTTTTTTCTAACTATTGGTACTTAAAGCTCTTTACACTCCATGTTCACAGCAACAAAAGAGGGAGCAGCTGTGCAGCTTAACCTGATCTGCCAGAAGCAGCTACGGCATGGGTGTTAAACTCAAGTCCTCATGGGCCAGCCTCCAGCTGGTTTTCCAGAAACCCTGCCTTATTTACTGCCAACTGCCTGAACCAGGTGTGTTTAGCCAATTAGGAGCTTCAAGGAGGTTGGTGGGAAAATATGTGGGACACTGGCCCTCGAGGCCTGAAGTTTGAAACCCCTGAGCAAAGGGTTCAGTGTCTGCCCAAAAACATTTTGGATGGTGGACAAACAGTCAACAGACCAACAGTGTGTAACTGCATCCGTACCATAATGTAGGCGTTTCTATTCATGAACTTTATGATCTTCTCCAGGCACCAGAAGCAGCACTTCAAGCAGCACAAGAGGAACTTTGCAAACTTGTTCTGGGCCCCTGAAGAGGAGAACAGATAGAAACATCCAAACCCAAAAGATTATTTACATTTGAGCCCATTCGGGCCAAAGGCTCAAAGCTTCATACCTTCTACACCAGATTATTTTTAGGACCCACCTTTAAGTTTGTGGTCCAAATACTCCAGCAGAACCCTGATGATCTGAACGATGGAGAGGATGAGGGCGCCAAACGCCAGAGTCCCTGTGTGATACCTGAAACCAACAACCTACTGGTTCAACAGATACTGGAAAAACAAAAGAAAAAAAAAAAAACAACCCACAAACCTGAGAGATCTCCCCAGAGAAGAAAACACGGGAAAGGTAGGAATGTCTCCCGGCTTGGAAAAAGCCCAGTAGTAGGAGGCGAAGGCACCAGCTAAGGTCATCTGTCCCAGAGCAATGACAAAGTTGGCACACCAGAAGAAGAGGAAGACGTTGTAGAACTGTAAGGCGATCAGGTATTTGTGATAGGGCGTCTCTCCTCCATAGAAGGCAAAAAGGCACTGGGAGTCCGGACAAGCGTTTTTCTCTGGAGAATCTGAGTAATTCTGCAGGAGAATTTGACCAAATTACCTTCAGGTTATCATTTCTATGTCTAGGTTCTCTATAATCCACCAAAAGCTAGAAACAATTGAGGAAACGTACTGCCGGATTGCACGTTTGTCTTGAGTATTCACACACAGACTCATTGAACACTTTGTAGATGGGTTGATTGGAGGTCGACAAGAAACTGAAGGTCAAGTCAAGGTCAAGAGGATCAAAGAATGGATTCGCGCAGAAATCGGAACTTCCAGGAAACTGAACACTAACCCTAGTGCCTTAGCACATTTAGATACAACAAATTAAAAAAAGCTCATTCCAATAGTCTGACTTCAATAACTAATGTTTTGTAAACTCAATTTCTAAGCTGTATTTATACATTTCTTAGGACAGCTACAGTAAACAGAATAGTCAGACTTTGAAGCAGAAAATTCTCATATTCTGCAGAATTAATGTTTGTCATAAACAAAAAGGAAAAAAAATAAAAAGTTTGGTTCACAGGGCTCTAGAATACATTTTTGCACCAGTGCATCTAACTTTCTTAGGTGCACCAGTACAAAAGTTGGGTACGCCTACCTTTTCGACCACTTAACCACCATTTAACTTAGCAGGTTTACATGGTCACTTTCATTTTTAATTGCTGTCAATATTGGCATTAAGACTTGAAAATTATTAACTTGCAAGCTAGTAAACATTTATTCAAAATACCATTTTGATAAATTACATGAAAAACTTGGCACCCCCCCCCAGAGGGGCTGTAAACCAGCGGGATACAGGATAAAAGACTTCATGAGATATCAGCATGGGGTTACTTTACACCAACAGTCCTATCCACAACTCAGAGGTTTTTCTATTGAACTCCTGCTGCTCTGCAGAAACTGTCCTAAAAAACGACTACGGTTTTTTGGTTTTGGCTAAAAACGACAGAATAATAATGAAAAGACCACTGGGAATGCTTTGGAAACGGATCAAAATATAGTTATAAAATGGGATTTTAAAATGCTTCACAGAGATTAAAGTACTAAAAAAAAAAAAAAAAAAAACTTTTCAAGGTTTTGTGATCAGCACAGAGCCGATCCAGTATCACTTCATAGGTGTGTCCTGAATTCAAACATTCTTTAAAAACAGCAGCTGTGTTTGGGGCAGCAGTAACATGTCATACATGTTTTTGGTTTAAGGCGCTTTGTGCCAAATAACTGTCTGAATTGTCTGAATTTGTCCATCAAAATGATGGACAAACATTGTCCAATCAGTGACATTTCCTTTTTTTAACCCTTCATTTTGATTTCTGATAACTACTTTTGTTTTCAGAAACATTTTTTTTTGGTTTGTGGAATTTTGTTTTGATTTCTAAAACTTGTTTTTTTACTATTGTTTTGCTTAATGAATGTCGTTGTGAGCTTTATAATGTTTTACGTTGATTGATTTGTTTATGTGATTTAACCTTCAGGGCCACCATAGTTAAACACCAATAATGTCGCAGTGACACCGGAATAACTGGCTTTTTGACATGCCGTAAATCTTTAACTGTTACGCAATCACCGTAAATCAACTAATTGATATTTGAGCTGGATTATACGCAGATTAAATATTTCCTTGCATTTAATGTTTTGGCTTAAAAAAACAATAATAATAATAATAATAATAAAAGGATACACAGCAGTCACTGCCCAATAGGCAATGACTAAGGCCAGGAGAAGGAAGGTGAACAGTGGGTAGAACAAAGAGCACATCACATATCCAATGGCTCTGTAAACACAAAACACAGTAATGTCAGTTATTACGCCAGACATTATGTAACATTTTCAAATAAAACAGAATAAATCTGAATGAACGGAATTCACCTGCTTGCTTCCTTGATAAGAGCGATGGCGATGAGGATCCTCTTCCTCAGGAAGATGAGCAGGAGGATGATGATAACTTCTACAATAGCCAGGATGATCACTGTGGACAAAGGGGGTGGAGTTTGCATGAATGCACATCTACCTTAAGCCAGATCTTAACTTTAGACAACATGTACTGACTGAAGGCCAGCCAGGTCTGCCTGAGTTGCAGGTAGACGGCGAAGTCAGTCTGAAAGCCCAGTTCCTGGATAGTGACGTTAGCGCCCGGCTCTCCCTTTAGGCTAGCATACTCCATGTAGCAGTGGACGATACCTGAAAACCAGAAAGTTCTTAGAAGAGAACAGCAAGGAAGAGAAACTATGAACTAAAAAATGAGACTTCTGGTGATTGACTTTAATAAACTTCAACTGAAGCAAAAATAAGCTGACAAAAAAACTGACGTACAAAACGCACAACCATTGAACGGGCGTTGAAAGTTTAACATGTTGAACTTTAACCAATCAGGGACTCAGATTTGGTAGTGATGTATAGATGGCGTTCCCTTTAATTCATGGAAGTGCCAATCATTTGAAATTTGATCATGAAGGAAAAATGTATTGTGGATTTTTGTCCTGCTGGAATTATGACACCAAGTCTTTCATATAATCAGAATGGAGCTGTGAAAGAAGAAGCCTGGAGCAAGAGCCACCAGATTTACTCCGCTTTGACATTTCACACCAAGCCTCTAACTGTGATAACACAGTTTTAGACTTTATCGCAATCTGATTTATATATGTTTCAAGCCTGGCATTTCAAATGAAAGCCCTAGTAGAAGTCTGCACATCAAATGGATCACCACAAATTTTTGTCCCAAAAAAAAAAAAAAAAAGAGCAGAATACGGCAGCAGTTTGAGCAGGAGGAGCACAAATACAGTTCTGTAAGGTTAGCAAGATATTCACAGACTGTGAGTTAGGGGATCCAAAACTCTTAAACATTTAAAACTGATAGTGTCTCTTGCTTTTTTTCTTAACGCAAACAATGAACTACAAAGAGATTTAAAAGAAAAATGATTGGGTTTTTGTTTCTTTTTAATGAGAACAACGCTGCTGCTGCCAACACTGAGACGCTGCTGAGTGCAAGCTCCGGGAAAAGACAATTAAACATTTTAAAAAACTAGATCAATTTATAATATCTAAAAAAACACCCAAAACTCATAAATTGTTACATTGATACAAGCTAGTCACCTGGTTTCTAGCTTTCTAAATAACTAGCAGAAGTAACAATGCAATCCCCAAACTTTCTCACATGACTAATAACCACCTATTTTATTCATTTATGGTTACATTTTGTTCAAGCCATTTCACAGAAGTGCTCTGTTTAAATGTAAATTATCTGGAAGGCCCATCAGTTGTGGTGCACACACACAACCCCTTCCACGAGTGCTGCTGCATTAAAGCACTACAGCAGTGGGGAATCTGCCAGACAGTCTGAAGGCTTGTGGCTGAGAGGGCACTTTGCAGGAAATTCCAGGATTTCATATTTGGAATTTCTTTTTCAAACTGGAACAGATTCCATGGCTCATGTATGAAATGACTGCTTTGTGTGTGCTGGTGGTGTCAATGCTAAATCCTAAAAATGAATCACCAAGTGCACATGGGCGGTGTCACTAGTTCACATGTGATGAAATCTAATCAGCTCCTAAAACTGATTCAGATTTAATCTTCTTGGATGACTGAAGAACTTCAAAAAGGCAAACTTGTGTTTTTGGCCTTACCGTATCCTATCACCACAATCACCAAGGCAACCACGATCCAGACCATGACAGCTGCCAGGAACCGCATGAGGATGATGAAGAGCAAACTGATGATTGTTGCGATTGCCAACCCTCTGCAGAGAGAAGCACAAAGAGGAGCCAGGCAGTGAATTGAAAGGAGCTCCAGCACAGCGAAGGGGAAAAGTGGAGGACGGAGGACTCACATGAGGATCCAGTACCAGGACTGAGTGTAATCCTCAAAGATTTTCATCACCACCTGACGAGCCTCAATGGCCACGGTGGCATTCCTTAACAGAAACAACTTTTTCTTTTTTGTACGTTCATTTCAGGCTCATTTAATTCTTCTAAGTGCAATCCTAACTACTCACTTGGCTCCATATAGAAGATCCTCAGCTGGGATGGTGTTTCCTTCTCCATCGTCCACCTTCTCCTGGTCTCCCACAGTTACTTTGCCGTTCTTTGAGCGCAAAGATGGAAAACACCTTTTGGTGACTGAAGAACAGCAAAAAAGAAACTCAACATCTGCAGCAGGCCTCTAGAATTCCGTTTGAGCACTTCGTTCCACTCACAGTTGTTGCTGGGAATCAGCATGGCAGGACAGAGACCTTTCTTGAGGATCTCTGGGACTCCCTAATAACAGAAAATCAAAAGCAGGTCAGAAAACAAACAGTGCTTTAAAAAAAAATGTAATTAAATGTGAACTCACCATTGAATTAGTCACACCCTCCTGGCAAAAGTTTTTGTAGTAATCAAAATCGTTTTGGTTGGTGTACGCAGTGAGTAGGGTCATGTACTTCTCAGGGCACTTCTCCACGCACATCTACCAGTGAACAGCAGAGCAGTCACATCAGGTAAACTTAAGGAAATCAGTGCTGCTAAACACTGACGTGGGTTGGGGAAGACTGATTGTGAGCAGTTTTTAAAAAACTACAAGAATGACGGCCATTTCAAAAAGTTCAACTGCATTGACTCAGACCTGAGTAGTCGGACACTGGAACTCCAGCAGCACCATGGGACTGGCACACTTAAGGATGTTAAAGTAAAACAGCAGCGGCTTCTTTCTGTTGGGTAACACAAAAAAAGAAAACTGTGGAACTCTTAAAGACACTGATGAAAATGGTGTTTTAACATGTTCTTGTAACATTTCTCTGATGGAGAAAAAGATTGTAGTTATGACAAGAAATACACTAGAAAGACCTCAATCTCTCTGCTCTGCTCCATTCTGATACATCCAATTGAAGACAAATAGATCCATGTACGTTTGTGTTCCTTGTCTGAGATGATATCTGGCTCAAAACTGTACGGCTGGATAGCTCCAATATTAATCGTCAAAGGAAGAGCAAGGCCGGCATGACAAGAGATCAAAAACTAAAATCTTTGCAGGCGCATGCGACGTCTGGATAAGATGGAGTTTGGTTCCTCGACCCTCACCGCTATTAAGTAGCTTTAAAAATGATCAGGTGTGACACCACAATTACCAAAATGTCATTGTCAAAAAGAAGAAAGGCTGACATGGAGGGCTGAGCTTTCCAGAAAAAATTAACAGTTTTATTTATTCTCGAAGCTGAATGCAAAACCTGTGTGTTTGCCATGTAACCAACAAGTTACAGTGCTGAAAGAATAAAATTCGGCGCCACTATGCGACTCACTATAAAGAAAAGTTTCACCATGTGCAGGGGCAGTCAAGAAAAGAAGATTAACCAACTATTAGCTGGACTGAAAAACAGCAGTCTGCATTTACTGCAGCCGTGACGTCAGTGATGGAGCAGTGAAAGCAGGCTACTGTTTTCAGAAGGTGAACGTGAAAAAAATAATTGCATGCTGAAGGTTACAGAAGTCTTGTGCCCCAAAAAGCAGCCGACCTTTGCCAACAGAAGTGTGTCAAGGATTACGACTGTAGATACAACATCTCTCAGGAGACTTGGGCAGCCAAATGATGGACAAAATCCACACATTTATTGATGAAAGCAATGACATCAGATATTACAACAATGCATTTTTATTAGAGGTGTTCGAGACTTTGACTGTCACTCTGAGTTTCTTGAGTTGTTTCAAATGATGGACACAACAACTGAAGTCAGCACTCTCATTACACATTTTTTTTGCCTCAAATACAAAAGGGGTTTATTTAAATATATTTCTCATGTGTCTAAAGCTACATAAACCCCCATTAAAAACAGAAACATCAGTCCAACAAAAGAGGCCTTCAGCTCTTTTTTGTTTGCTAAGCTGTTGAATTAAAGAATAGTCTTTGTTGGGTAGCATTCAACAACAAGCTAATAGAAGTACAGTAACTCAGACACTAAACTTCCCATTTAACCTCCTCTTCCCAGGGTCAAGTTCAAATCCTTAAGCAGCATTTTAATTCAACTGAAACCTCTGAAGATTTTTTTTAAGTTTCAAAAATCCAGCAGTGATCTGTCAAAGACTTGACATGGAGGTTTTCTGTACCTAAGAAAAAATAACTGACACCCACTTTCATGAAATATTTAAACTTTGGAGACATCTTTCCAAATCAGATCTTCCTTCTAAACTGCACAGGAAGTGCAGAGATCCTTTGTTTACATCACATCCCAAAAATATGACTGTATGTATTTTGTGGTTGTGACTCACAAATGACATGAGTTGCAGCTACAGAGTAATGGTTGAGGAACTTAAGTTTGAGAAGCCCTAAACCGCCGGGCTTCCCGTCACATTTTTTGAGCACACAAAACAATCAAAAACACTTCTCAAGGACAGACAACAACCCACTAAGCAGTTTTCTCACAGCATTTTTCTCTAGAACGTCCAAGAGTTTGGAGAGAAGTTTAAAACCACAGATATGAGAATTGAGATTAAATGCCAGAGTAACAAACTGAAAGGCTGAGTAAAGACTCCCCCAGCAATAGAGCTTCAAAAATAAAAAGGACAAAAAAAAATTAAAAATTCTTCCTAGAAACATTAAAGACGGGATGAAGGGGAGCACTTGAATGTGGCTAAGATGCTTTATTTACTACTTTGTACTTCAATCCATGCTGTTGTACTGCGACACAGATTGATGTCATTCCTGTACTCCCTCATGTGTCTTTTCTGTGCGATTAGCTTCACCAGATTTGTGTGGCTGCTGCCCACCACTGGACAACATGTTTTTGTATGTGTTGCCTTCCACTACCACTTTCCCTTGGGATCAATAAAGTATACAGTGCATCTTGGAAAGTATTCACAGTACCTCACTTCTTCCACATTTTATTATGTCACAGCCTTCATTCAAAATGGATTAAATCAATTTTTTTTCCCATTCCAATCCTTCCTGAAAAGTTATTTGAAAAACATCCCATAATGACAATCAGTGTTGGGTAAGTTACTTCTAAAAGGTAATTTATTACTTTACTTAGTTACTGGATCAAAATTGTAATGAAATTACTTGACTCATTAGATAAAGTAATTCACTACTCATTACTTTATTTTTTTTACCAAACTATGCACCCCCCACTCGCCCCTGCAGAGCGCATTGAGCACAAACTCATTGATCAGGTGAGTGCAGCTAAAGAAAGAAAGAATTAGAAGGGTGAATTAATAAATAAATGTCTTTAAGTCCCAGGAAGGAGATGACTCTTGTTTTTCACTCCAAAGAGCAGTTTTAGAGTCATTTCATTCATATCAGACATCAGTTCACAGGGCGAGTCTCTGCTCTGCCGCTCACCTGCTGCTCTGTGCAGATGACAGGACTCCTTTCAGAACAGAGCGTCTCTTTGGAAAGCACCTTGACATTACTTTGACCGATCCCCGACTCTGAGAGCACACGTGTGCGTGTATGCGCCAGTTACTTTGTTTTGTTTAAATTAATCTGTTTTTTTGTTTCATCTTACAGAGAGAAAATGTCAGAGCCTACAAAACCTAAGTAACGAAGTAACGAGGGTTTCTATAGTCCAGTAACTGTTATTAATTACCAAAATTTGAACTGTAATTCGTTATGTTACTCCATTACTGATAAAAGTAATTAAATGACAGTAATCTGTTACTTTGTAATCCTTTACCCCCAACACTGATGAAAATGTTGAAAAAGTTCTTTTGAAATTGTTGCAAATTTATTACAAATGAAAAACCTGAAAAATTTACATACCGGTAAGTATTTACAGCCTTTGCTGTGAATCTCTAAAGTGAGCTGAGGTTTCTTCTGTTTCCATTAAGGAACATTTAAATGTTTCAGCTGCTTCATTGAAGCCAGCCTGTGGTAAATCCAGTGGATTGGACCTGATTTGGAAAGGTACGACCCTGTCTACATGAGGGCAGGGTTGACAGTGCATGTCAAAGCACAAACCAAGCAGGAAAGAAAAGGAATTGTCTGTAGAACTCAGAGACAGGATTGTCTTGAGGCACAAGTCTGGGGAAGGGTCCAGAAAAATTTCTGCTGCCTTGAAGGTTCCAACGAGCATAGTGACCTCCATCATCCATCAGTGGAAGAAGTTTGGAACCTCCAGGACTCTTCCAAGATCTGGCCGGCCATCTAAGCTGAGTGATCGGGGGAGAAGGGCCCTGGTCAGGGAGGTGGGCATTAACACAATGGTCACTCTGTCAGAGCTCCAGCATTCCTCTGTGGAAAGACGAGAACCTTCCAGAAGGACAACCATCTCTGCAGCACTACACCAATCAGGCCTGTATGGTAGAGCGGCCAGACGGCGGCCCCTTCTTACTATAAAAGCACATGGAAGCTCATCTGGAGTTTGACAAAAGGCGCCTGAATGACTCTCAGACCATGAGAAACAAAGTTCTGTGTTCTGACCAGACCACAATAGAACTTTTTGGAGTGAGTGGCACTCCAAAAGTGGCCAGTTGGTGAGTGGCCAAAACCATCCCTACAGTGAAGCATGGTGGTGGCAGCATCATGCTGTGGGGATGTTTTTGGGCAGCAGGAACTGAAGGACTGGTCAGGATAGAGGGAAAGCTGACTGCAACAATGTACAGGGACTTCCTGATGAAAATCTGCTCCAGAGCGCTCTTGACCTCAGACTGGAGCGACGGTTCATCTTTCAGCAGGACAATGATCCAAAGCACACCGCCAAGATAAGGAAGGAGTGGCTTCAGAACAACTCTGTCAATGTCCTTGAGTGGCCCAGCCAGAGCCCAGACCTGAATCCAGTTGAACATCTACGGAGAGATCTGAAAATGGCCGTGCACCCACGCTTCCATCCAACCTGATGGAGCTTGAGAAGTACTGCAAAGAGGAACGGACCAAACTGTCCAAAGAAAGGTGTGCCAAGCGTGAGGAGTCATATTCAAAACCACTTGAGGCTGTCGGTGCTGCCAAAGGTTCAGGAACTAAGCATTGAGAAAAGGCTGTAAATACTTCTGTACTTATCATTTTCAGGTTTTTCATTTTTAATATATTTAAAACAATTTCAAAAGAACTTTTTCAGCACTGTCATTATGGGATATTTTTCAAAGATTTTTTTTCCAGGAAGAAAACTGATCTAATCTATTTTGAAATAAGGCTGTGACATAAGAAGTGAGGTGCTGTGAATACTTTCTGGATGCACCGCATCTCTATTAACATGACAGTCTTCTTTTGAGTAAGGAAGCGGACTTGAAAAATCTCCAAAGGCATCTCACACCCCAGACACAATTTGTTTAGACTCCTCCCCTCAGGTTAGCATTTCAGAGACAGGCACCACAAACAGCTTCTTCCCCTAAGCCTCCTTGATGCACTCTTGACCAGTCAGAGTGCAAAGACCACAAACATGAGACATTTTTATTTGCCTTAAATATTGTACATATCTTTATTTTTTAATACATATTTATGCTTCTTTGCGCCAGAGTCAACTCTGTACTCATACTTGGTCAATGAAGCCAATTCTGACATCATGCTCAACATTTTAACTTCTGAATGACGACACAAGAGCAAACTGAGCCGATTATGAACATCAATTGATCTGCAACATCCCAGCTTTTAGCAGCCTTTCCCTTTTTTTTTCCAGAAATGGAGGGCAGATAAGTGAACTGTATCAGCCTGACTGATAGATTAAAACATGTTGATCTCAGCATTGTGTTCAGAGAACCAGCTGATTTGCAGTTCTTTTATTTCTATTGCCCATAAAACACCAGCGTCTTCAACTGAAGGAAGCAGTGACTCATTTGCAAGGAAGATGGGATCTACTCACTCCAGCGGGGTTCCAGCCTGCCCGCAGAACTGCCCTCGGCTGTCTGTGGGGTAGATGGCTTTCCTGGGGTCACCTTGGGACCATGCTGAAAGGCACAAACAGTTACACAACCTGAGAGGTGGCGGCTGGCTCGTTGTTGTGTTCACGGAAAAGCCTTACCTAAAATTCCTACTGCGATGTACGCCAAAACACAAATGATGAAGAGGATGCAGCAGACGATGTCTGTGCAGCCCCTGAAAAGAAGAGCAGTTAGAAGAAGGAGCAGAAACAAGCCGCGTTCCTGGATGGCATCGGTATAAAAAGAGGAAGCTCACCTGTTCTCAATCGGACCCTTGAAAGAGGGATCATACTTCCGAGGCTCACCTATCAGAGAAGCAGAGCATTAATCGGTCTCTGGATGTGATAGATGAAAGGCCACAGCTTTTTTTTTTATTCAAAGATTTGAGGTCACAAATAAGCGCTCCTCCGCCTTCCTCCCATTCTTTTCCAAGATTACTTTTCCTTCCAGGCGTGACATGCCTGGCAACCCTAAAAAAGTTCCTCTCTGGTGAGGAGTAACTCCTTACAAGAGAAGTTACTTGGAAAACTAATCAGACCTCGTGTTTTTTTCCACTTGATAGGATTATCAAGCAATTATGTTGACCTATCCTTAATTTATTTTAAACTACACATTCACTGGAGGTTAGAAACTTCAGTGTTAACATCTACACGTGTAAAAAGTAGAAACATTTTAAAGAACATTTCCTGTTAAACAGTTCAGATGTTTGTAGGTCAGTCACATCCTCTGCATTGCTACATCCACTGACAAATGCATAACATCTATGTGGCGCCTCAGCATATTAATTATGCATGTGCTCAATAACATAATGCTGCAGCTAGCATTTAGCTCTCAGGCTGGTGGACAAGGCAGCTTCATGCCAGTGGAGTCATGGAGGGAGGAGTCACATTTCATGGCCATGTTCTGACATGACCCCTTCCGACAAGCTTCACAACTTCAACTATTTAACAGAAATCCGTTAAGATGACATTAAAGAAGAGAAACACTTAAAGAATCTGCTTATCTTTGGAGAAAAAGCTTTGTCCCGCAGCATGTGCAACCCAGAAGCATATGCAGTGCCACACCTGGGTAATCAGTTACACTTTGCATTTCCTCATAAACAAACATGTTCAACTTCATACTGCTGATCCAGCAGCCACAGTATCACTCCGGCAATACACTAAAAAGATGTTTTTCTCCCAAAACAAAATTAAAAAACACAAAACAATAACTAAATCATTTTGATACAAGTCAAAGCTCAAAGGGAAGTTACCGTTTTTGCCATAAAAGTCCTCATTTTCAGCCATTTTGAGTTTGTCCTTCGAGCTGAAACTGAAAAGTATAACAAAGCTTTGATACGTCTTCCTTCCCCGTCTGTGCTGGAAATCAACACTGAGCGGATTGTAAGAGCCGCTTTTGTGAGGGGTGAAACCGGTTCAACCCGTCCTTGTCTCCACCTCAACTCAAACTTCCTCCTCCTCCTTCTCCATTCACCAAACACTCCTCAACTGTCCCCTTCACACCTGTGCATGATTAGTTACACCCCCCCATCTACAGAGCCTTACGTGCTGGCGTCTGACCTCTGCAAGAAGATGGTAGTGAAAGCAGATCCTGGGAGGAAAGGGCGGAGACTTCTACTTCTTGTAGTTTAATGGCAAACTGCACCAACGACAAGGTGAATTTCCACCACCTATTGTGCAGCAAGTCAGAGTAGGGGACTGCCTAACTAGTCTATTAAAAAAAACTATATTCTCCACAACAGTCCAATTCTCCTTAAAAAACCAATAACGTCTCAATTGAAATTCCACTCCCCTCCCAAAAGTCTCCTCAAACTTTCCGTCAGGCAAGGATGGAGATTGCTTCCTGATCCTGACATGTTTGTTTGCGTCAATCGATTGGTTTCAGGTGTGTGGACACTCTGGCATCATCAACATCAGTCACATCAACACAAAGCAAAAAGTATTCTGACAGAAACAGAAACTGTTTCTTCTACATTCTTCCAGTCTTGTGAGCACCCTGTCAGATTGTCCTGGAACAGATCAGAGGAAAAACCTACTTTTTTTTTCCTCCATTCTTCATGACCGGGAGTTGTGCATTTTACTATTTTGCTTCCACAAGCCGACAGCAATCAGAAGAAAAGTTCAAGCACAAGTTGCCAACTTCCACAAGAGCAATATAGAGCAGAAACAACTCAAAGTTTCCATCCATTCAGTTGCGGTTTCAGAAGTGAAAAAACAACACTCTTTTTATTTTGCTTCAGAAAAGCACAGAAATGTTAAGGTGGAACTGTGGTATTGGGTCAAAACAAAAATGTTAGTTCCTGCAGTCATCTGGAATGAAGGGAGACACTGCAAAAGGAACCTCTGTTATATTTTCTTTATAGTCCCCCTCTGATCAGCTTGTGATGTGTTTTAAAAGCATTCCTAGTGGTCTTTTATTCATGATTATGACGTTTTTAGACGTTTTTTTAAATGTCAAAGCTATATCCCGATAAATTTGATGCAACCTTGCCCATTTGTTTTGGACAACATAATTCAAAGTTATCTCAGAAAACACTTGCAATCAGCTTAAGTCCGACCCTAAATATTGCCATATTTCGCAAACCCCCAGACAATACTCACACCACACACATTCAAAACAATGTCATTGCCTTTGCCTTTCTTATTGCTCATAAAATAATCTTGTTGCTTTGGAAATCGCTTCCATCGGCATCAATCAAATTCTGGTTACGAGACATTCTGAGTCTTTTTCATTGGACTGGTGGGTCTTTAACAACACCCACCTTATGTCAGATGAATGAAGTTCACTTCGATTCTAATCTGTTTCCTCAATTGTTCAGCAAACTTGTACATTGATAAAAGCTTTCAAAAATGATATTTGTACTTTTGGAAGCTGAAATGTGTTTTAATTATTCTGCAGATGTTTTTGTAGTGAAGCAGTGATTAAATGAAAAAACTTCTGCTTTTACAATTGCTAATTTGATTTAAAAGCTTCTCAGATTTAAAACAGATAAGAGTACATTTAGGAAAAAACAGAATATTATTTTTTAAAGAAATTATAAACAAAATAATTTCAGATCATTACTTTTTTATTCCATCTAAATTACAGCAATTTGATTTGTTTGAAGACATTAAAATACATATTTTTAAAAAATCAGAATTTTTGGGGGGTTTTTACTACAAGGTTTTTTTTTTTTTAGATAGGAAATAAAGTCACATTTTCTGAGAAGGGTAGAACAGGTTGATGTTTTCTCAGCGTTTCACACTTCCAACACAAGACAGGACAGTATACATCAACTTCTCAAAAGTTTGACACTAAGCTTTAATCTATATCCTTCATGAAGTTTCTTCATACAGCTAAACCTTTAATTACTCCAACACACACAACCGGGGCGGATACTGTAGCTGTTTCTCCAGAAAAACTCTGTGTGGCACAGTATGGCTGATGATCTTTTTAAAAGTTTTTCAAATTACTCTTCAGAGTTTGAATTTTCCATAACTCATCGTGAAAAATCATCAATGAATTTTCAGTCGTATGGTTCCCGTTCGACTCGTTCATAAACCTCTGCAAACTTCTACAACCTCTCATGCACACTGCTGCTATTAGCAGCATTTTCTGTAAAGCTACGTTCACACCGCCTTCAGCAACAAGCCTTCAAGCAACCACTTTCAATGAAAAGTCTTTGTAAACAAGCGTATTTGTGCATTTTGGGCTTCCAAAATTCTCGCATTCACGCTACAATTTTTTTTGGGCTCTACGTACAAAATGTGCGGCCATTGAATATGAGTTGAAAGTTAAAACAGGTTGAACTTTGACCATTCGGGGGACTTGTATTTGGTAGTGACGCATGGGTATGTGATATACAATATGAATATATTAGGCTTGAGGGCGCGGTTAACAAAAAAATCTCTGTTGCTAAGGAAATCCAAAAATGTAATTTTACAGATTTGTCTAAAAAATTACATAGACCTGTTTGTCATCCCCAGGCAGCCAAAAAATAAAATGGTTGCTATGGAGATAAAGCCCCCAGAAAAGATGCCATTTTGAAAAAAAGTGTTGGAATTTGTCATGTGCAGCTCTGACCAGGGTGGCAGGAGTAGAAGGGGAGAGTGAGGGGTGTGTAGCCTGTGAGGGCGGTCAACAGAGGGTTAGGGGCTAGGTAGCGCCTGTAGGTCATACAATGTCGCTTGCTGCTTTAATTTTATTATTTTTTTCAATCTCCAATCAAGTAAAGTACAAAGTATGGTGCTGTAAAATTATTGAGTAGACTTTTTTCTCACATAAAGTTACTTCAGTAGATGTAACTTGATACTATCAGGATCTGATTACATGAAATTACTTCTGGTAGTAACTAACTAAAGGCTGAATGTCAATTTTCATGTTTAAAACAAACCTAAGTTATATTTTTACTTGCAAACAGATGTAAATAATATTTCTTTTTTAATAAAGACTCATTTGGACTAGTGCAGAGTGAAATTACAGATGGATTTACTGATGTGAGAAGTGCCTCCTCTTCATTAAAAGGTTGAAGCTGTTTCTTTCACGCACAAGCACAGAAGCACATTTAGATGTGGAAAGCATGAGGGGAACTTTCTTCAGTAGCGGTTAGGTTTCATCATCAACCAACCCATTTTGGAAGATTTTCTTGGGATAAAAACATGGTGGACAGCCAACTATTGTCACCAACATCACAAACAAAACAACAAAAGCTTATTTTAAGAGCTAATAATAGCCATGTTGTAACGCTGTTCCAACCACATGAGGCGTCCCATAATATGAAATAAAGTTGAGCCAGCCTGACTTGTTGAAAGGATTGTTTTGCTTAGCTGGGCTCTATACATAGCTGTCAGCTAAAGTTCCTGCTGTTCTTTCATACCAGTCCGAGGAATGTGGCAGCAACTGGGACATGATTATCCTCGGTGTGCTCCCAAACTTTCTCAGAGTGCTCCTACTCTTTTTCCCTATGTGAAACAACAACAAAGAACGGTTCCAAACCCATCAATTAAAGTTGTTTTTAAGTAGCTAGCGCTTAATTTGCATTCGCTCACGAGGTCTGCAGCTCTATTAAAACTATTTTCTAATAAAAGAAAATTCTCTGAGTTTTCTTGAGTACTCGAAAACCCCTAAAGCGAGCTCATGTCGCGGTTGTCCGTATTTTAAACTAGATAACGTATAGCTGAAGATAACGCTAATGAGCAGAAAAAAACAACAAAAAAACAGTTACCTCGCTTCATGATGACCCCAGCAGCCCGAACGCTTCAGCTTGAACGGAAGGAATACGAGCCGCTGCTCGGAGTTTAGGTTGTTTCGTAAAAGTCCGCTCCGAAATCCTGACTGTCTCGAGGCATTTAAAACAGAGACTTTAGAAATGGGTTCTGACCAATCAGAAGGAGGAAAGATGTGACTGACAGTTGTTTTACCCAATCAGCAACCGATAGAGGACGTCCACTGTTGGACCCTTTGCTGTACCGTTAACTAACAATGTTGATTTAATAATGGTGTGTGCAAAAGTTTGGGCACCCTGCAGAATGTATAGTTTGCACAGCCTCCATTGGAAAAGCTGAGACCTGACAGTGTCATGGATTGTTCACAATCACTGTTTACAAAGTCCAAGGATTTCAATCAGAAAGATTTGAAATAATTTGAGTCATCTGACTTTGCCCCAACAATCAGCATCATGGGTTCTTCCAAGCAGTTGTCCAGAACAATGAAACTGAAAATAGTTGATGCTCACAGAGCAAAAGAAAATAGCAACGCCTTTTCAGATGCCAGTATCCTCTGTTCAGAATGTCATTAAAAAATAGCAGTAAACAGGAACAGTGGAAGTTAAAGCAAGATCTGGAAGACAAATCTCAGACAGAGCAGCTTGCAGGATTGTGAGAAGAGCAAGTCCAGACCCACGTTTGACTGCAGCATCCCTCAATCATACTTTGGGCTTGAATTGCAGCCAGCGGCACAGAAAACATTTCACAAGACGGAAGAATAGACTCCATTAAATTTCAGCAAATGTTGGACACTAACTTGATGCCATCTGTGAAAAAGTTGAAGAGAGGATGGCTCGACAAATGGATAATGATCCTCAACGCACCTCCAAATCACGCCATCTTACATTAAGAAACTGAAGGTTTGGCAGTGGCCTTCCCAATCACCTGACCTCAACATAATTAGAAAATCTTTGGATAGACCTGAAAAGAGCAGAGGGTAACAGACATTCCAGAAATCTCAAAGGACTGGAAGACTTTTGGAAAGAAGAATGGATGAAAATACCTCAAACAAGAATTGAGAGACTTTTGGCTGCTACAAAAAGCGTTAAACTGTAATACTTGCTAAGGGGGGGAGCACAAAGTACTAACTCTGCAGGGTGCCCAAACTTTTGCACACACCATTATTTTGTTTTCTGTTAGTTTGAAATGGTAAATGATGGAAATAAAGCCTCATTTTTTGACATATTAAAAGGATGTCTCATCTGTAAACTGGTGCCTTTAGGAGATTGTTCTTTCTGCACAATAACATAACATTTTACCTGGGATGCCCATTAAAAAGCAAAATAAACGAATGTGATTCTTGCTGTTTTTAAGACAAAAAATATGTAAATGTAATTTTAGTTTTTTTTAATCTTACAACACTAAAATTTCCTGTTTTGACTTAAAAAAATAGCACAGTACAATACAATGCAAGACAGATTATTTTAATACAGAAAAAAGTAAATAATCAGTTAAATTCCAAAGATTATGAAAATATAGAAAGTAAATCCAAAGTAATTCAGAAATATAACATTCTAGTAGTAATAGCAGAATACCTTACAGGCTATTAACAGCAGTTTCTTCACTCTATAAGCACCACTCAGCCTGCGAAAGCAAATGGAAGAGGCTTTTTGTGGCACGCCAGGGAGCTTTTACACGTCCATCAAAAACTACCAGCTGAATGACTGGAAATGCAGAATTAAAGTGTTACAAATTGAGCTGTTTGAGTTTGGTGACTCTTTTGAAAGAGTTGTCTTCATCGTCTAGGTGTCCCCCATCGTGTAGGATGACCCTCATGGTGAGGAAAAGGACAACAGCTGATCTGAGGACCAAGTGGTGGAAGATGAAAAAGGAAGAGTGCTGTTTGGCTTTTAGGAAGGAGTTCAAGCAGACTATGACAGATCAGGTTCTTCCAGATAGTCAAATACTGGTAGCTACAACAAATTTTATGAGGCAGACTAGGAGAAGTGCGTCATTTGAAAGGAAGAAAGGTGGTGGAATAAGGGAGTGTGTTGAGAGGAAAAGACTGGCTAAAAAAATGAACAGACAACATTATGGTGGAGGCCATTCAAAGGGCGTATTAGGAGAGAACAGAAGTGGAAGGATGTGCATTAACTTAGGATTAACATAGGCAGTAGAGTTAAGAAATATGGCCAAAAAATAAAATATCTGATTTTTTCATACCAAGTTTCTATTATTGATTTTAATCTATTTTTTCTCCCTCCTTTTAAATTCTTTAAAAAAATTCCAAATGACAGAATATTTTTAACAAAGGCTATTTTGTTTTAACATCTCCTTTGGAAATATGCTCAAACACAAAGTTCGACTTAACACAAGCTGTAAACATGTTTGTAGATCAATGCAGCAAATGTTTTGTGAGCTACAGCTAGCTTAAGCATCTTATAAAGAGAAACACTTCTTGTCTGTTTCAGGAAATTTGTCATACTCCAACTTTTGGCAGCTAAAACCTTCAAAACTATAGGTGTTGTTTGAGAGAGGAAGTTACAAAATAACAAAAACATAAGATAAAAACAACTGTTTTAAGTGAATCTGATTTCTGCTTTTTTTCACACAGTCTGTGAAGTGTAGTATTTTCTAACACAAATGAGTTGTCCCCTGCGACAGACTGGCGACCAGTCCAGGGGTGTACCCTGCCTTCGCCCATGAGTAGCCGGGTTAGGCTCCGGCAACCCCGTGACCCCGGAAGGGATAAAGCGGATTGGAAAATGAATGAATGAAATGAGTTGTTTCTTCTCTTTAGCACAGCTAAAAAGTGCCCCTGTGACCCCTATGACCCCTATGAGGAGGGGTGTCCATCCATTGACATATACAGTGAGGGAATGAAAATTATTTTCTGTTTTTTAAGAAGAGAATGAAATCGCATAAAAATAATTAATAAATAGTATGAACAACTATTTAATGTCATCTAACAGTAAACTCAAATGAAAACATGCTGAGAAAGGAAGAGGCTGCTCTGCTTGCTGCCTCTTTCGTGTTTGCTTGATGCCAGAGTCTGCCGGGCTGACTTTACTCCGAACAGCAGAAACCCAGGAAAGCAGAGAGCTGGGAAAATAAAATCTCGATCTTCCCAAAAATAAAATGGCTAAAACAACAAATTCGAATTAATCGATTAATTCACAAGTGGGAAGGAACGATGGAACGAGAACTTTGGAGATCTGATTAATGAAAAAAATGGTGTGGAAACTCCAGAAGAAAAAAGCTTATGAGTCACACAGTGAAGTTATGGAAAAGAGTAGCGGAAGCTTGACTGATGTCGGAAGTTAGCATTTGTGGGCAACACTTTAGTTTGGTGCAGAGAAAGAGAGATCAGCTTTGAGCTCCTTGTTCGATGTGATGAACAAGGAGCAGTTGTGACACATTGACAGATGAGGTTAGACAGGAATCTCTGTGGATCATGATGTTTGCAGATGACATTGTGATCTGTTGTGAGAGCAGGGAGCAGGTGGAGGAACAGCTGGAGGTGAAGGTCAGCTGAACCATCTGTGTGTGGATGAGAGGAATTGGAACAGTGAGGTTACAGGGAGCAGAGGTAGAGAATGTGCGAGGACTTTAAGAACGTGGTTAACAGTCAACAGGGAGTGTGGGAAAGAGGTGAAGAAGTGTGTGTAACCAGGTTGGAATCGGTGGAGGAAGGTTTCCATCTAAAAACAGTGCTTTGACCATAACATTCGTGGCGAGCATAGAAGGTTCTTTTAAAAACTACAAATAACATTAAATAGACAAAGGAAGTTACTTTATGGACCCACTAATGAACGCGTCCCACCAAAAAGTTTTCATCACCTATCCTTATTTAATAATGGGAACTGAATTCCCAACAGCCTATCAACAGACAGAACTCCATTCCATATTTTTGATGGTACGAGAAGACAATTTTTTTATATCCACAGTTGGTCCTGACTTTGATGACTCCTGCCCATTCTGACAGTCCTCTGGAAAAAGGCAAGATACAATCTGGACAGGTCACCAGTGCATCACATGGTCACATGAGAACAACTATACGTCCTCAAACTCACTCTTAAAAGCAAATAAAAACTCTGTTAATCTACAAAACAGAATTTAAGGACCCACTCCAATGAAAAATGTGTCTTGGTGTTTTTAACATGTTCCTATAGCATTTTTCTCTTGATGGAGGACATATATAAAATAATTTAGGATCAAAACTACGTTTCTTTATTCAAATCATGATGAATCAGGAACAGATGACAAAATGTAATTTGAATAACCTCTCAGTTAAGACATGGAAACTAAAATGGGCAGGTCAGAGTCTCCATTCTAATAGGCTACATCGATTTGCTGACAATTAGATCCATGTATGTCTTTGTTTTCCTCGTCTGAGCTGGAATCTGGGTCAAAAGTGTACACCTGGATAACTCCAATATTACAGTCATTTTTGTTGCCCCCTCCATGAACCGCCACCTTAACGTGGTGGAGCGATTTGAGTGCTCAAGTGATCCCAGGAGCTATGCTGTCTGGGGCTTTGGCTCCTGGTAGGGTCTCCCATCGCAGACAGGTCCTGGGTGACGAGCCAGACAAAGAGCTGTTCACAAACTCCTTCACGAGCAGAAAAAACATAGATCCAGTTACGTCGCCCGGATTGGCGTTACCGGGGCCTCACCCTGGAGCCAGGACTGGGGTTGGGGCTCGCAGGCGAGCTCCTGGTGGCCGGGGCTCCTCCCACAGCCTCCGGTCGGGTAAAACCTGAAGGATCGACGTGGGATCACTCCCCAGTGGGCCCACCACCTGCAGGAGAGCTGTGAAGGGGCTGGTGCAATGTGGTTTGGGTGGCAGTCGAGGGCGAGTGCCTTGGCGGCCTAAACCCCGGTCATGGAACTTGGCTTTTGGGACATGGAACGTCACCTCTCTGGGAGAGAAGGAGCCTGAACTTGTGCGCGAGGTTGAGAGGTACTGGCTAGATATAGTTGGGCTCACCTCTACGCACAGTCTGGGCTCTGAAATTCAGTCTCTCGAGAGGGGTTGGACTCTCTACCATTCTGGAGTTGCACATGGTGAGAGGCGCCGGGCTGGGGTGGGCTTACTCGTGAGCCCCCAGATTAGCCGCCAAGTGTTGGAGTTCACCCCGGTAGACGAGAGAGTTGCGTCCCTCCGCCTTCGGGTGGGGGACAGGTCTCTGACTGTGGTTTCGGCTTATGAGCCGAACAGCAGTTCGGAGTACCCAGCTTTCTTGGTGTCTCTCGGAGGGGTACTGGAAAGCGCCCCAACGGGGGACTCCATTGTCCTCCTGGGTGACATCAATGCCCACATGGGCAATGACAGTAGCACCTGGAGGGGTGTGATTGGTAGGAACGGCTTCCCTGATCTGAACCCGAGCTGTGTTTTGTTGTTGGACTTCTGTGCTCGTCTTAGTTTGTCCATAACAAACACCATGTTTGAGCACAAGGGTGTCCATCAATACACGTGGCATCAGGACACCCTCGGCAGGAGATCAATGATCGACTTTGTAGTCATTTCAGGCGACCTTCGGCCGTGTGTCTTGGACACTTGGGTAAAGAAAGGGGCAGAGCTGTCCACTGATCACTACCTGGTGGTGAGTTTGATTCATTGGCGGGGAAGGAGGCCGGAAAGACTTGGCAGACCCAAACGTATTGTGAGGGTCTCCTGGGAACGTCTGGCTCAGGCTGTAGTAGAGGCAAAAACTCGGTCCTGGGAGGAGTTCGGTGAGGCCATGGAGAATGACTATTGGTTGGCCTCAAAGAGGTTCTGGCAAACCGTCCGGCGCCTCAGGAGGGGGAAACAGTTTTCTGCAGGCACAGTTTTCCGTGCAGGTGGGGAGCTGCTGACTTCGACTGGGGACATTGTCGGGCGGTGGAAGGAATATTTCGAGGATCTCCTCAATCCTGCTGACACACCTTCTCTTGAGGAAGCAGAGGCTGAGAGCCTTGGGGTGGGGCTGTCCATTACCCAAGCTGAAGTCGCTGAGGTAGTCAACAAGCTCCTCAGTGGCAAGGCACCGGGAGTGGACGAGGTCCGCCCTGAGTACCTCAAGTCTCTGGGTGCTGTGGGAGTGTCTTGGTTAACACAACTCTGCAGCATCACATGGCAGTCGGGAACTGTACCACTGGACTGGCAGACAGGGGTGGTGGTTCCCCTTTTGGGGGACCGGAGGGTGTGTTCCAACTACCTGGGAAACACACTCATCAGCCTCCCTGGGAAAGTCTGTGCCAGGGTACTGGAGAAGAGAGTCCGGCCAATAGTCGAACCTCAGATCAAAGAACAACAATGAGGTTTCCGTCCTGGTCGTGGAACTGTGGATCAGCTCTACACCCTGTCTAGGGTGCTGGAGGGTTCGTGGGAGTTCGCTCATCCTGTCCATATGTGTTTTGTGGATTTGGAGTAGGCGTTCGACCGTGTGTTCCGTGGTGTCCTGCGGAGGATACTTTGGGAGTATGGGGTCTGGGGAGCCTGACTCAGGGCTGTCCGGTCTCTGTATGACCAGAGCAGGAGCTTGGTCCGCATAGCTGGCACTAAGTCAGACCTGTTCCCAGTGCATGTTGGACTCCGGCAGGGCTGCCCTTTGTCACCGGTTCTGTTCACAGTCTTTATGGACAGAATTTCTAGGTGCAGCCAGGGTCCGGAGGGGGTCTGGTTTGGGAAACACAGGATTTCCTCTCTGCTCTTTGCAGATGATGTTGTCCTGTTGGCTTCATCGAGCCAGGACCTCCAGCATGCATTGGAACGGTTTGCAGCCAAGTGTGAAGCGGCTGGGATGAGGGTCCGCACCGCTAAGTCTGAGGCTATGGTTCTCGACCGGAGAAAGTTTTTTCCTCTCTGGGTGGGTGGAGTGCTCCTTCCCCAAGTGGAGGAGTTTAAGTATCTTGGAGTCTTGTTCACGAGTGAGGGAAGATCGGAGCGTGAGATCAACAGGCGGATTGGTGCTGCGTCCACCGTCATGCGGTCGCTGTACCAGTCCGTCGTGGTGAAGAGAGAGCTAAGCCAGAAAGCAAAGCTCTCAATTTACCGGTCGATCTATGCCCCAATACTCACCTATGGTCATGAGCTCTGGGTCATGACCGAAAGAACGAGGTCCCGGATCCAAGCGGCTGAAATGAGCTTCCTTCATAGGGTGGCTGGGCGCTCACTTAGAGATAGGGTGAGAAGCTCGGTCACCCTGGAGGAGCTCGGAGTAGAGCCGCTTCTCCTCCACATTGAGAGGAGCCAGTTGAGGTGGCTCGGGCATTTGGTTCGGATGCCCCCTGGACGCCTCTCTAGGAAGGTGTTCCGGGCATGTCCCACTGGGAGGAGGCCTCGGGGAAGACCCAGGACACACTGGAGAGACTATGTCTCTCGGCTGGCCTGGGAACAACTCGGGGTCCCCCCAGAGGAGCTGGAGGAAGTGGCCGGGGAGCGGGAAGTCTGGGCATCTTTACTTAGACTGCTGCCCCCACGACCTGGTCCCAGATAAGCGGAAGAAAATGGATGGATGGATGGATTTTTGTTGCACCGATTATGTTAGCTCAGAGTTTTGAGAGGGCTGTAAGGTAGTGGGAGGGAGTGTAAACGTAGGGATGATGGGATATCAACCAAGGCTTACTTCCGCGCCAACGGTCACGCCCATACCTCAGTGGTGAGTTTCTGATGAGCTCCTGCCGCTCTGCTGAAACTACGTCCCAGAATATGACACAAGGTTTTTATTTTGCTTAAAATCAGCATAATAATAATTAAAAAGTCACTGGGAAAGCTTTTACAATAGATAAAAAAACTGATTGGAGGCCTTAAACGCAAGTTTCCAGAAAACATATTCCAGAAAACATAAAAATATATACACTAAGTTCCCAAAGTTTTAGTAAGAAACTTGAAAAGGAACCTTTGACAGGTAAAGTTATCACAATATTCAGTTTAAATCTTGAGGTTATTTTTTTATTTGATTACTATTTATAGCACAAACATATATAAGTTGGCACAATGTAGGCCTACATTGAGAATAATTGGGGGGGAGCAATTATTTATCATGTATAATAATCACAATCAATTAAAAATAGTGTAATAAGTTATTAAATAAGAGTAAGAATGAAACATCGGTTTTGTAAAATAAAATGCATTTCAAAGTGTCATATTTTGCTCTGATTAGATTGAAAAATCAAACAAATGGACAACAGAAAATGACACGCCCCATCTAGAGATCAACAATAGTAATTGTCAAGTACTGATTGATTGTGCTTTTAGTTTTCGAGGGGAAAAGTGTTAGGTAACAAATGTGTGCCCGTTTCTTTGTGGGTTGAAGCTATATTTTAGGAGCTCGAGCAAAACAGGAAGACACTCCCCCACCAATCAGCCAATCAGAATCGTCAGCAGCAGCTCAACTCCTTTAAAGTCACCCGTCTTCATGTATGATGAAGTTATACATTAAAAAGAGATACATTTTAAATTTTGTAGGAATTTTAAAAATCATTTCGTTTTGCTCCAAAGCACAAAAACTATAGATTTAGTTATCCTGGAATTAGTCCGTTTTTTTTTTGTTTGTTTGTTTGTTTGTTTTTTGTCGTTACGTGATGACGTAGTTTGTGTTTTGACGTTGCTTCACAGTGAAGTAACGAGGGAAGACGAGCTCGGCAGTTTTTGCTTTTACGTAAGTCAGGTAATACCCGTCTGTGTAGGGATTACATAGGTAATATCTGTTTTTATTGACGTAGAGTTTATGATTTGTTTTGCAAGTCATTTTGAAATTCACTCAAATGTCTTTCGAATCAGGTGCTATTACTAGCATGTAGCCGCGAGCGCTTACCTAACTGCACCGGTTTGCCAAGCTGCTAGCATCACTTCCGTTACCGGCTGAACCGTCGTATGGTTTTTCGATGCTGTTTTAAAGCTTTAACTTCAATTTTGGATTGAAAACCAAACCATATCCATCATTAAACCAAATGAGAATCGTTGCATCCTTACTGCATGTTAGTATGTTTGCGTTGAAAGCGTCAAACAATTGTGTCAAATTTAGTATTTATTGACCCTACACTTGGTATAAGCCAACTGAAAGGGTTTTTTCTTCATTGCTACTTGCTTATTAGCAACTTAAACTATTTTTTTTTTTTGTAGTAACACAAATCATATGTCAAACAAAAACATAACCTTGACCCTAAAATTTAGGTTTTTACTGAATCATGTGGAAAGTGAATCGTTGCAACTCTAGTTTCAACCACTTTTACACTTTCATTTTGTTCAAATGTTTTCATGTTTTGGTCTTTCATTCCAAAAATCAGATATAAATGTGGTAACACAATTAACAATTAAATAATTAAAATTAAAACAATTAAGCCAGATTGTGTGTGTGTTTTTTCCAAGTTTGATCAATGAAAGAATATTTGAAAAATGTTATTAATTTGGTAAACACGAACTGCTATTTCTGATTCCACAAATTGTTTTGTGTCATATAAACTGTACCTGCATGTTTTTTAATTTTATTTTTTTATTAGTTTCAGCCAAACCTAACCAACAGTTTGAATTGATGATCATAATTTATGGGCATAAATTAAATAAACATTGATCCATTTTAAATGACCAGATGGAGATAAACACTCAACAACATATCTTGTGGGAACTTTTGCCCAAAACTTGTATTCGTCACTAAGAGTTGCATCATAGTCTGTGCAATGCTGAACTTTGCTCGCAGCTTCAGTGTTTGATGCAGTTTTTTTGTCACTCTTCCACAGGTTAATTTTCAGCATGGCGTTGCGAAGCGTGTTGCACCGTCTACTGGTCCGTCCTCACAGATGCACTCTGGTCTCGGCTTGCAGAGCTCAAGGAACTGCAGCAGCTGCCCGGAAAGGTCAGTTACTGTGATCAGATTACAGGAGCTGCAGACCTATCGCTCTATAGAAAACCTTTTTACTCTTAGTTGATTTTGAAGGATCTTTTAGATTTCAACAAATTACTAGAGAACAAGACCATTTTCAAAGGTTCCTAGAGAGTTCCTAGCAAGAGTATAACTTAAAAACTAGGGGTAAATGAGCTTTCAGGGTCTTTTCGGTGCTCTGCTCATTATTCACCACCATATTTGACTGCATTGTATTTATATTTGCAGGAATATTAGCTGTATGTGATTGTTTACTTGGGTATTAGACCATGAAGCACTTATCTGATTATCAGCACTTTTTGTGGCTCCTCTCACATATTTGTTCTGCATTACTGTTTCTTCAAAGTGCTGACAATTGTAATCCATACATGCAGAACAGCAATTGGTGGTGTTTTTTTTACTCTTCTATACATTTCCACATTTTTTTAGAAACTCTGAGCAAATTCTAAAGCTTATCTGAATGCTAAACCTGCATTTACTACTTTGTGACTTAAATTCCTTTTTATTGATGTATTCTAATAGGTATTCTTCTTTTTTTATTGAATAGATGCAGAGAATTTTGAACAGAAGGCTAAGACGCGTGAGTATACATTAAGGCAACATTTTTGACAGACTTTGGTTGTTCTAAATTTCTGAAGTTGCTCCTGACTGTGTGCCAGCTAAAGTCCAGTTCAACTGGCGTGATGCGCTGGACCTCGAGGGCCAGCTGACGGAGGAGGAGATCATGATCAGGGATTCGTTTCGGACCTACTGCCAGGAGAAGCTCATGCCTCGCATCCTGACAGCAAACAGAAATGAAGGTGAAAGGGGATCTGTTCTGACTTCTTTATACAGACTCAGAATGTTTCATTTAGAGGGGATGTGTTCAGCTTACTTGTCTTTTTTTCCCCAGTCTTCCACAGAGAAATAGTGTCAGAGATGGGAGAGATGGGGGTCCTTGGCCCCACCATCAAAGGTCAGTCTGATCACATGAAAGAGAAATATTTAATCAGTTTTTTCTTCATCTCAGGATATTATTATTTAAAAAATGGAGAAAATCTGTTTGAAAAGGATAAATTGTTGTTTTTCCCTCATATTTTAAGGTTACGGCTGTGCAGGAACAAGCTATGTCGCCTACGGTTTGATAGCCAGAGAGGTGGAGAGAGTGGACAGCGGCTACCGCTCAGTGATGAGTGTTCAGTCCTCCCTGGTCATGCATCCCATTAACGCATACGGAACAGAGGAGCAGAAACAGAAGTACCTTCCCAGGCTGGGTAAGAGCATTTCACACTCAGTTTAATGTTGTAACCGTTAAAAAAGGATGTGCGTGTGCGTTAGCAAAGACAGTCTATGGATTAAAGCAGACACGTCTGAGGAGTCCATTTTGCATTGATTTGGGATACTGTATCTTAATTTTTACACCTGATTCAATAATTAAAACACATTTTAGGAACTTAAGCCATTTTTTTGTATGGCTTGTAACATTAAAACATTGCTATTTGTGTCTCTGGTGTCAAAGCAGTGATCCAAACACAATAATTGTGTCAGAGTTTGCAGTAACAGACCTCAGACACGTATATATTTGAAAATATGCACATTTGATAAAGAGAATAAAGTCAGACAATGAAGCATAAGAGATGAGAAATAGAAAGTTTGGAAGAGCTTGTGTTCATCTACATTATTAAAATATATGTGTTGCCCCAAATTAAATAAAGAAGATTGCCATAGATTGCTGTGTTTCCACTGTAAAGGCATCTCTTCTTTCACATATTTACATAGAATCAGATATTCAAATATTGGCCTTTAGTTTTTCAAATTTTAGTGGTTACAGATCCAAATAGTTTTTTATGTTTTAACGTAATGATGAGAGGAATTACAGGTAGCTATGCTTTCACTTATGTTTTTATACAGTAGCTCCTGAACAGTTAATTCTGTCATGTTTGCTTTTAGGACAAATTTGTACTAATTATTGTTCTTAGTTGTTAGAAATAGTTTTACATAAAGTTGTAATCTCTCTGTAAATCAGTTTGGGAGTTCAACTCTGTACACTTGTTTTCTTTCCAATGTGTGGAAATCCCATGTTGTGTTCTTTGTCACTTTTTTCAAAGTGAGTGAATCAGGATATTGTGGAGAATGTAAGAGAATAAGACACATCTCATGCTGTTCTTCACCTTCAGCTCGTGGGGAAATCCTGGGCTGCTTTGGTCTGACCGAACCCAACCACGGCAGTGACCCCAGCGGCATGGAGACCAGGGCCAAGTACAATCCGTCCAGCGGCACCTACATCTTGACAGGTTCAAAGACGTGGTGAGTCCTGCTCTGTAAACGTGGATCACTGATTAAGCCTAATCCTTGGATAACGGGTTGCTTTCTCTAGGTGTACACAGATCCTTTATAAGTCTTTTACATAACAAACATATGAACAATATCCTTCTAGAATCTCAGTTCATGATTGTTGATTTATTTAAATCTCATTAAAAAAATAATCTCACCTTTGTTATTACAGAAGAGGAAGTAGGATATTCAGGAAGAAGGCTGTAAACGGGTCCAGTTCACACTACTCAATAAAAAGTTAGCTGGAAAAATGCAAATAAACCAGAAACACCTTCAAAAATAAATACAGTGGTCCCTCGCTGTATTTCAGCCCACCTTTTGTGTTTTTTTTTTTTTTTATTATTTTGGTTTTTATTTCAGCAGGGGAGGCGCTGCAAACAGCTTCGACAAACTTCCGGTGGCACACCTGACTAGGTCGCGACCAACGAGATTTGGTCGAGATTTGAAGCAACCCACAGCCGTCGACCAAATCTCGTTGGTACTTTAAAAAACAGCTGTAATTCAGAATTTGTCTCTTCCTCTTGATTTGTAGTTTAAATCAAATGTCCTGTTCCTGCCTTGTTTTTAGCTGTTTACATGGTCTTAATCTATGCGGGGAAAAAAGATTTTACAGAATAAAATCTTTCTAGTTAAAGCCAAACCCTGAGACAACCCTACATGACACATGTAACATGTACCCTAACCATAACGTGACACTTCATTCAGGATCACCAACTCTCCAGTGGCAGACATCGCAGTGGTTTGGGCTAAATGTGAGGATGGAAAAGTTCGCGGTTTCATTTTAGAGCGCGGCATGAAGGGCTTCTCCACGCCAAAGATCGAGGGGAAGTTTTCTCTGAGAGCCTCAGCCACTGGAATGATCCTCATGGACGAGGTGGAGGTCCCTGAGGAGAACCTGCTGCCTAAAGTCTCAGGCTTGGGAGTGAGTGGATCTGTTCCTTTTTTTTAGATGAAGGTTTGTATGAGATTCCACTGGAAGAGTTTCGGTCTTGTTTCCCTTAGGGTCCTTTTGGCTGTCTAAATAATGCCCGCTACGGCATCGCGTGGGGGGCTCTGGGTGCAGCCGAGTTCTGCTTCCATGCTGCTCGTCAGTACACACTGGACAGGTCCAAAACACTTCTTGTATTATCCAACACAGAGATGTCCAGGCTTGCTGCAGTGGATAACTATGACATTGGACAATGAACGTCTTTTTTATTTCTGTTTCCTGAACCAGAATCCAGTTTGGTGTACCACTGGCGAGAAATCAGCTGATCCAGAAGAAGATGGCTGACATGTTGACGGAGATCACCATGGGCCTGCAGTCCTGTCTGCAGCTGGGCAGACTCATAGATGAGAAAAAGTGAGGGAAACATTGGGATCTAAAGCTCCACGAGTTCATGTGTAACACAAGATTTTTTTGAGGAAATTTCACTCACATTGGACTAGAGTGTGGTCTACCAGCAGTTTTGAACCTCAACATAGAAAAAGTAGAACCCGCTGAATCCCTTTTGGGCTCATAGGGTTGCTGGAGCCTATCGCAACGACTGTTGGGTGAAGGCGGGGTTTCCAGTCTGTTCCAGGGCCAAACACATCAAACTTCTCACTATTGTTTCAGTGTTCTGAGTTAATCTCCACGTTTGCTCTGTTTGCGCGCAGAGCGGCCCCCGAGATGATCTCCATGCTGAAGAGGAACAGCTGTGGGAAAGCGCTGGACATCGCCCGGCAGGCCAGAGACATGCTGGGAGGAAACGGCATCGCAGACGAGTACCACATCATCCGCCACGTCATGAACCTGGAGGCTGTCAACACGTACGAAGGTAAAGGAGAGGCAGCACAGCTCCCGCCGAGTCGCTCCTCCACCCCCTCCAACAATCTGCAGCTGTTTCTGTTTCCTCCTCCAGGCACTCATGACATCCACGCCCTGATCCTGGGCAGGGCCATCACTGGGCTGCAGTCCTTCACCGTGGGCAAGTAGGAACAACAATCGGGCCTCTGCCCCCGATATTTGACCCCCGGAGTTTGAAGTCAAAGCAGTATTTGTTGAACACATTTGAGTGATTTAACTACAAACAAACCCATGATTTAATCTTATTGCAAAGCCTGAGGACTGTTGGCTGTCGCTGCTTTAGGAGTCAAACAAAAACAGGTTATTTTTCCTCAGCAGGTAAAAAAGGTTCTCCATTTTAATCTCTACAATGAAGAACTGCTTAAAATGTAGTGAATGTGTATCAAATCTGGTTTTGCTGAAATGATAAAGCATCATCACAGTCGGTTTGTGTGCGCGTGTGTGATTGCTCTTTTGTTCTTTTTGTAAACAGGAGTCTTTCAGTTTCAATGGTTCAGTGATTCTTGCACTTTACAGGCTCTTAACACTAAAGTGTTCCAAGTGTGCAAAAGACATTTAAATGAATAAACTTTAAAAAAATAAAAAACTGAATGTTTTTTCTTGTTTTACATTTTTTGTTTTACATTATTACAATTACTTTTCTTGACATCCTTCGGGTCTTAATGCATGTTCAGGCCTCGGCTTTCTCACATATGGCGCCTGTTTCTGAGGTTTCCAGATTATAATAAGACCGCCACTATTCTTTACAATAGAATTTTTTCCTTCAATAGTTGGTAGTTTTAAATTATTACCAATAAATCCATGCTGTATTTGGGGTGTATCAACTTTCTGAGGGAAACAGATTTTTTTTTTCTATTTTAACATCAATTCTCTTCCATTTTTAAGTAAATAATACTTTTCTAATAATAAATAAACGTCATTTTCATGTCACCACACTTCATTGCATTGCTTTGTAAACATTTCAAACACGTTTGCGGTTTCTTTTTCCCCCAAAACGTCCACCTCCCACCCCTGCAGCCGTGTTGGTGCTTTTTTTTTTGTTGTGGCTGCAAAACTCAGGAAAAATAATTTTTACTTCACCAATGATCATATTTACATTTTTGTGTAATTATCTGCTTCGCCGATAATGGAAGGATAACCTTGTGCATACTCGAAACAAATTATTCAATTACTACTTTTAAAAAATGTAATTGATCAAGAGTAATAGTTTTTCATCAGGTATCAATTTAAAACAAAAAACAAAAGTTACTTCAGTAAAAGTAACTGAGTAGATGTGAATCCCAAAATATGAATCTTCTTTATCTCAGCTTCAGCTACAGATCAGATAATCTTTTGGCTCCTCCCTCTTTAAATCCATCAAGGTGGATGGATGAAGGGGGGGCTGGATGGATAAAGACCTTCATCCTTTTTTCAGCCTCCTCGCATGTGTGCCGCTGTCACTTTGAAGTGAAGGGAATTAAAAAGCGGCAAATCCCCCACGGTGGCCAGTCGTGTTCTACACGCCAACTTATATAAGCAAATCACATTTTCATATGAGCAGCAGACGGTAATCTGCAGGGCGGATGTGACTCACTGAGACTGACCGCACCCTGAACGGACCCCGTCCTCTCCATCAGGGATGAAGGAGATGATGAGTCATGAAAAAAAAAAAGATGCTCTGTGGTATTATCCCTCATATTTTCTCCTGCAGACATCAGCAGCTACTTGTGTAATTAGACAGTTTTTAATCTGAACTAATCATCTGGATTACAGCGTCAGATGTGTGAGGAGCTCTGTGGAAAGGATGGGCCTGAAATCTTTTGATGCAGAAAAACCCTAATAAAAACCAAAATGCAGTTTTAATGCATGAATTATATTCTATGAGTAACTGAGCTCATCTGGATTAACAGCGTTTTCATCAGTTTGGTCCATCAGATGAGCTGACAACAGCTTCAACATTTCAACATCAGATTTTCTCTGTTGAATCCTTTAGAAGGCATTTTTAATGTCAAGTTTTGAGCTTTACACAAATATCTTACACAGCGGATGACATATTTTAGGACACAGAAAACACCAATGCTGGGATTATTTCTCAATTGAATATAGAACCTAAAATCTGTCTAATCACAAGAATACATATACACGGGAATTTAACTGAATTTATCCATTCTTAAACGGAAAAATGTTACACTTTTATGCACCAAATGAACTCATTTGAAAGATTATTTCTGCTGTGCAGTTGCTTTGTGCAACAAAAAGATAAAAGAAATCTTTAAAAGAACAACATCTAACGATGTTCAAATATTCAAAATTTCAAGTAAATGTATAAAGAAACTCTAATCTCACAACATGAAGATAAGTAGAGTTAAAGATCATCTGGTGTTTGAATAATTCCAAATATGCGGATGTTTGAACTTGAATGTTGTGAAATAATCAAAGTTATTTTAATTACAACCAATGAGTATTCAGTTGTGCAATAATGATCACTGAAATGTTTTAATTAAAATCTATTGATTTTCTTTACCTAATCTGAAATATGTACCAATGATTACTAGATTAATGTAATCCTGTGTTCTAATGATAATCAATGATTATTATATACGAGTTATCTAAAGTGTGATTCATTAATGTTTACTGAAAAATGTTAGAATTCTCTCAGATGATAATCAATAAGCTGATTCATGTTACTGTTTACTGAAATCATGAAATAATGGTTTTTGAGAATAATCAATAAGTTTTGCTTTGATTTCTAAAATGTACTGTTTTTTTAAATTATTATTTGTTTTGCTAATTGTGGTTGTGATTTTCAATACCTTTCTGCGTTTAGTGATTTGTTGGTGTTGTTTGCCCATCAGGGCCACCGTACAGATGTCTTCAACGTGATTTGAAAGGACGTAGATGCATCCACTTGCAGACAAATAGATCCATGAACTTCTTTGTTTTCCTCGTCTGATCTGGAATCTGGATCGGAACTGTACGGCTGGATAGCTCCTCTATTACTCGCCATTTTTGTTCCACTGGTAATGTTGGCTTGAAGGACTATAAGCTAGCGGGAGAGAGTGTAAACAGAGGGATGATGGGAAATGGGGGCAGACTTAGACACGCAAAAAAACAGCATAATATATTTAAAGACCACTGGGAACACTGGGAATACATCAAATATGAGCCGAGTGGGACTTTAAAAGGTTTTTGCTGCGTGCAGAGAGCCACAGTAACAGGCCTAGCCTATGGACACTGCGAACTCCACAAAGTATGCTATTTCTACACTTTAAAAGACAGCTGCTGACGTATTGTTTCATTGATATGGTCAAACATGGTGGTGGTGGTGTGATTGTCTGCTCTGCAGATTCACAGCTTCACCTTGGGCTTCATAAAAAATCTATTTTCTATTTTCAAAGTGGTCTTTTATTTTTTTATTATGATGATGACACTTTTAGCCAAAAAACTGTGTTGTTTTCTAGGACATAGTTTCTGCAGAGCGACAGGAGTTTCGCCTCTGAGTTGTGGGTAGGGCTGTTGGTCCGGAGCAACCCCGCTCCCCTTCCTGTCACCCATAACTGAGAGCTCTCTGTTTGCTAGCTCACTACCCCAGCCTAACATTAGTGATGCAACAAAATGGCGAGCAACGTCAGAGCTTTCCAGCCGTACAGTTCTGATCCAGATTCCAGCTCAGACCAGGAAAGCAAAGACACTCAGGAATCTAATTGTCTGCCAGTGAATGCATCAGAATGGAGCAGAGCAGAGAGCTTGTGGAACTGCCCAGCATATTTCATGTATCAAATGCAATCTTTTTCAAATAGCAGTTTTTCTGTCAATGATTTGAATAAAGAAGAAAAGAAGCACTCAGAAATAGTTTCAAGCTTAATTCTCTTTGACCTCCATCATCAATACAAGAACATGTTAAATACACGATTTTCATTGTTGTTCACAATCATGAATCTACTATTTATTTTATCTAATCCTGTAAAAAGGCATTTTTTTTCTGATTGACAGATACGTGTTTTTACCATCTTGGATTAAATATTTATCTAAAAACGGGGTTTCTTTTAGTCTAACTTTTAGCCATATCTTTTAAGAAAGTTGCATGACGTCAGACTGTAATATATATTTTCAGTGTAAAAGCGGATTTGGATTTCCGCAACTTTAAACCCAGAATAGCTGTCGGGAATGAGGCGACTTCTCAGTATTTTAACGAATTACTCTAAGCAGGAGTGGAGCTGGCGCGCGCGAGAGGCAACTGCGTCACACACACGGCGAGTGATCGTCCACGCGGGAGGAGCCGCGAGCTCACAAGTGCAGAGAGAGCGCGCGCACCTCATTCCGTCGCTGGGACTGGAGGACGGAGCAGCGGAACCACTGACAGATAGTGTGAGCGTCCGCCGGAGAAAAAAGATCCTCGGTGGATGTTCCCGACATGCTTGGAATTTAAAAGAAAAAGGTAAAAAACATTTATTCTGCTTATGACAAACCATATATGTTTTAATTATGACCTTATGGATATGATAGACACTTTAATAATACATATTAAACATGTGGTTTCAATATTTTGTAAAAGTTATACCAAGAAATTAATTTAAGTCATGGCATATGTAAACTAATGTTATTGTTTGTTTAATTCTGGTCTGATGCACAAACATTAGAAGCTTTTTTAAAGCCACATACTAGCTAAATACATTGACTGTTGTACATTTACCTCAGATTTTAAATTGGTAGTGAAGTAAGTAATAAATAGTAAAAAATGAAGAGAAAATAATTGTTTATTGTATTAAAGGAAATATTTATAGCGTACATATAAATGGTAATAAAAAGATGAAGTGTATTTTAAAATGTGATTTTGTTAGGAAACTGGTGTCATAGTTATTTTTTCCTGTTTTTGTGTGGTGGTTTTTTGCAAAGACCTTCAGAATGCTGCAGTCCTAAGTGAGGAGGAAGAAGCCATGAATGCTTATAACTTCACTGGCTTGAACGCCACTCATGGCCTTCAAGGGTACCCGGCGGCCACGGAGGAACCCCTGTACAAGCAGTACAAGCCCCCCATGAAAGAGCTCATCCCCCTACCCAAAGGAGTGCTGTACCTGATCATGGCTGCTCTGGTCGTCGTCGGAGTTGCCTACGCCATCGTCGGACACCTGATCAAAGATCTGGCCATTGACATTGCAGGTTTGTTTATCCAGTTTCTGCCACCAGTGCAGCAGGAAGTCTGCCTTTTCATATGCATCCATCTGCTTTCTTCAGAGTGCTTGCTGGGTCCGGCAGGTGACGAGGAGAAGGACGTGGACAACAACCCCCAGCGGATGCCCTTCTGCCACCCCCCCTCTGTGCACCCCTTCGCCCACAACGCCTTCCACGTGTGGGACCAGGACGACGTGGTCATCCCTCTGTCTCCAGACGAGAGCCCTCAGACCAGCCCGCTGCTGCTGGCCGCCATCCCCTACATCCCCTCCTTCTTCCCACACTCCCAAGGGAACCACAACCCCCAGATGCTGCTGGGGAGCCCAGACATAAGCAAGGAGGTCAGCATCCCGAGGGAGTTCTGACTCTGACCCCTCATGTTTGGATTTCCCTCTTTGCTGTGACTCATTTGCCAGGATTTGTCTGCATTATTCCACGAGATTCACGGAAAGGTCAAACCTGAGGAGAACAGTTCAAGAAACGGTTGCTCGGCTGCAGCTGACTGCAGCACATCATGTCAGTGTGGGTTTAATAAAAGAAACGCCTCTTTCCTAGTTTTTATTCAAATAAATATGACTATTGTTTACCTCGGCACTGTCAGATTAGCAGATTGTCCACCTGTTGTGCCACTTTAATCCACTTAAGTGACAAGGGATTAGTAGTAAAGTCAGCTCACCGATTCCTGAGTCTCTGTGCATTAGGAACGACTTAGCTGCAAAACTTGTTTCACTTCTAGGAATTTGTTACTCGGAGATCAAGACGTGGGGAAAAAAAAGTTTCCGTTGCAGCTTCAGACCTGCGAGGCGCCACGCAGGAGTCCTCCTCACCGTTTTACAAGGTTATTTTCAAACGCAGGTGGATTATGTTCAGGGAAAGACTGCGATTCAACCTCACAGCTCAGCTCTGGGAATTCCACGCTCTGCTCGCTTAAACCTTAGAAACACGTCAGATGTTGGGAGACAGCAGTTCAGCAGATCCAGATTATTTTCCGGTAATCTGGGGGTCATCGGGTCACAAGAAAAGTTCAGTCACCTTTGGAAACTTTATGGGGGAAAAAAATGAGTTTAAAATCTGTTTGGATCAAATGAAAAGAACCATTGAGAAACGTTGTTAACCTGAACACCCACTCCAATGAAACTGGTGTTTTTAACATGTTTTTGTTTTTTCTGATGTATATTAAGAAAATTAATCTTAAAATTTAATTTCTGAGTATTTCATTGTAGGCGGGACCCAAACTCCCTGTTCCACTCCATTCAGATTCATCCACTCGCAGACAATTAGATCAGTGTACGTCTTTGTTTTCCCGGTCTGAGCTGGAATCTGGATCAAAGCTGTACGGCTGGACAGCTCCAAAATTGCTCACCATTTTTTGTTGTCCCGTTGATGTTTGGTTGGGGGGGGTTGACGGGGTGTAAGCTGGCGGGAGGACCTAAAAACAGATGGGTAAACTCGGAGGTGAATTTGTAATGAGGTCCTGCCGCTCTGCAGAAACTATGTCCTCCAAAACAAAAGTTTTTTTATTTTGAGCACAAAAACCCCCTGCATAATCAATAGTCAAAGACCACTGAGAACACTTTGAAAATAGATCAAAATATGATTGGAGTGGGACTTTAAAAATGACAAAAGCATCAAGTTGCTTCCTATTTGAATTCTGCCATATACGTACTGTATTTTTAGCCAAAATTGATGTTTTTTTGCTCATTTCTAACCTTAACTCCAGCAACCTGCAAGATGTTAATGTGGAATGTGTCAACCGATGCACTTCTTTTGTTTTATGCTAAAGTTGAGAAAAAGAGCGACGTTACAAAACGGACTCCATGTTTTCTGCTTCACCTGACAGAATGTCACTGTAGGTTAAAAGGTCTTTTCTTTTTTGAAAACGTTGGGTTTATTTCTGATGAAACAAGCAACAGGGGGAAAAAAAGCGCTTTTTTTTGCTGGGGTTGTTAAAGAATTAAGAATCATTTAGTTCGTTAAAAGTCACATTTTTAAACAAAAAATCTTTTCTAAATAAATGTTTTAGGCAAAAAACAAAAAGCTTTAATAGTTCATATTGTTAAAAAGTTAAAACTATACATTTTACCTAATTAAAACTGAATTTTAATTCAAACGTTTCTATTCTGATGTGGAGTTTGATACACACTTTAACACATTTCCAAACAGTCACAGCAGAGAAGGTGTTAAGAAGTTTAAGAATCTGATTTTAGTTCTAAAATTCATCTGAGGTTTATGAGGAAACGAGGAGGAGAGACTTTTTAGTGCCAAACATTGATCCAAATGAGGCCTGGAGTTTGTTTCTTTAAACACGAAAAATCACAGTTCCTTTAAATAAAGCAGTCAGGAATTGGTGATGGAATCTCTTGAACCAGCTTCATTCATGGTTTTTGATGTCGGAGTCAAAAGTTCAAACGGAAAATCAACAGTTTTCCACCGAGGCCGAAGGAAGCTCAGCTTTAATCCCCGCCTTCCTGGAATCTCTTCCAAATACGGTTGAGGCCTGTTGTTCCATTGCAGACTAAACAGACTTACTGCGCAGCTGCCGGTAAAAGAGAAACCCTCCAGGGACACACATTTGAGTCCGTTTTTTCTGAATTGTTGAAGATGAACCAATTTTTAATAAAACATAACAGCAGATTTTAAAACCAGGAAACGGAAGCAGACATTCCCTGGTTTCCAAACAATTTAAAAAGTTTGAAATGCTTCAAATGAGCAGCAAACCATCAGCAGGTAAACTGGAAAATAAATCCTAGGTATGGAATACTTTTTGCAGCATAGAGTCCAGGATTACGGCTTTTACTGTTTTCTATTTAAGGTTTTGATTTGAACAAAATTCAGGCTTTTGAAAGCTTATGCAGACCTTTGCTGTCGTCATGGTTACTCCTCCCAAAATGCCCAATTTAGCAACAATAATCCCTTATGCATTTCTGGATTGAGATTGTTTTGCTGGAAGCTAAACACCTAAAAATGTATTTTTTATCAAAACATTGCAGTGAAGAGAAAAAGTCAGATTTTAAAGCTACAAAAAAGCTTTTTTTTTTTAATTTCCTTCTATCAAAGATCCTCTTCAGGGCGCGATGACTTATAAAAGACGGCTGTAACACAGTTCGGGAAGATGCTGCCTTCAGGAGGACCTTCAGGTTTCTGAGGACAAACGCCTCCATCAGCGGGAAGGTGGAGCGCCTCCTACGAAGCGCTGCGGGGCGACGACAAAACGGGTCCAGGGGGAAACGATGCGGCAGGTGGGCAGAGCTCAGGAGTCCAGCCGGCAGATTGGGCTGTCGTACACCATCTGCAGGTTCACCTTGTGTCCCACCAGTTCTCTGATGTTGTTGATGCCATATTTGATCATGGTGGGTCTGCGGGCCAGAGGAGAAGGGCGGGATGAAACAATGACAGAACTCTGAGACAAAGTTTATTTTTCCTCTGCTGGAGAGACGAGAACAACCACAGAAACTTTAGCAAGAACCGCTTCACAGGACAGCTGGGCTTCCATGAGCAGAAGCAAAGATGAAGGCTCTCATTTCCCATCATCCCTTTGTGCACGGAGCAGGTAAAAAAAAACAAAACAGAACATTTTGTTTTTTATTTTTTTACATAAAACCTTACCTCAAAAATCTGTGGGAGCAAGTAAATGACTTTTACTCTCTTTACCTGTAGCTGTGATAGTATTTAATTTAAAACAATCTTTTATGCATTTATTTGGTTTGGTTTGCCTTATTATTAAGAATACAAAGCTTTGATGACGAAAAACAAAGAACACTGATTGCAAGTGAGAATTTACAACAAGTTTTACGCTACGCGGTCAATCCAGAACTAGGTAAAAGGAAAAAATGGTTTGATGAAAACAAACGGTCACTAAACTGAAATAAAACCAACTTCTTAGTATTTAGTAACAAATATTTTCTTAAACTCCAGTCTGATGATGATGATTGATATAAATCTAGTGTATCCACACACAGATGTTTAATTATTGTGATTATTATTATTATGTGTAATTATTGGTCTACATGGGGCTTAAATAAGCTCCAACTTCTGCTCATCTCTTCATTTCTGTCAAATGGAGACTAAAAAAAGATTGAACGACTGAAAGTTTGATTACAGTCATCAGCGAGGTGTTGATTTATCTGTTGTTTTGATCCATTTCTGTCTGAAAATTGTCATTTCTTTTTATTTTCTTCTTCACTTTCATCTTGTTCTTATGGATGACAGTTTAATAACAGTAAATGTAACTCAGCGGCGTTTAATGCGGTTTAATGCGTAGAGCTTTAATCAGTGCACGAGGTCAGGCTGGGACTGCTCAGAGGTCATGTTCACATTTAACCCTCCAGAAGAAAAACTGCAGTAGTCTGGATTATAATCCCTTCTGGATTCAATCTGAATTCTTCTTCTTCTTGTTGCACCTAAATGCTGTTATTCAGATGCCTGTAAATAAAGTTCGTTTGAATTCTCAGACTGCAGTAATCCTCTTCAGAAACCAAAGTTTAGTGGGTCAGGTTAGACTGGATCAGGCTCCGACGGTCTCCACTCTGCACTGAGCAGGAAACTCACCTCTCCAGAGACAAGCCCCAGGCGATCACCGAAACGTCCTCCGGCAGCCCCATAGGCAGCAGCATCTCCGGTCTGAAGACGCCGGAGTTTCCCACCTCCACCCACTTCTTCAGTCCTGCGTGTGCAGAGAGGCGTAGTTTTAATGGAAGAGGCAGGACACGGCAACAGGAGGAGTGAGAGCGAGCTCATTCCAGGCAAGAAACGGTGAGCCCAACCGTCTCCGTGGAGACAATCCGGTTCAAAACGGTTACTCAGAATCCTCACATCTCAATCAATGAATCGTTAAACCGCAAACATGAGATTTCATACTTCTTCACAGTGAGGGAAACCAAAGAGGGACAAACTGGGTTGAAGGTAACAGTTCAAAGAAGGGATAAACTCTCACTTCTGGTTCACAAAAAGTGAAATGATTATTTGTTTTGACACACGCAGACCTGGAAATAGGATTTTATCGCATCAAAAACAGTGAAAAGAACACTTACAGCTACCAGTACTTATTTCTATGATTCCCACTGTGTACGTAGCTCAAAAAATATGATTTTTTATTTCAGATAGCATTTTTTTTGTCTGCTCCTGATTTATATGGATTGGAATGAAGAAATTCTCAGAAATGCTCTTCATATATGTCCTCCATCACCAGAAAAATGCCACATGCATTTGTTAAAAACACCAACAAAGAGATTTTCATCAGATCAGAGTGGGTCTATAATCTTTTTGGCCAAAAAAAAAAAAAGTTTTCAGTTAAGAATTGACTATATTATGACAATGTTTTACTTTAGATCAGTTTAATTAGAAAGTTGTCTTGTAACCAACTTTCAGACAGAAAATTAGCAAATAAATCATTTTTTAAACAAATTGCATCGACTAAGAAAATGAATTGATTCTATAGTTTTTTTTTTGTACTTTTAAATGCTTCTGAAATCAAATACCAAACAGAACCGGGCCTTGACCCTCGGGGAGGACCTCCACCTCACCTTCATGGTAGCTGAACACCTCCATGCTGGGCTCTGTGTACGGATTATATGCAGGTTTGAAGCGCAGCTTAGTGATTCCTGAAAGAGAAACAAGAAGTTTGTGAGTCGAAGGTGAGTATCCAGAACCACATCCATGCTTGGAATCAGACCAAGTTTGGTGAAGAACTGGTGCAGGACGCCCATGAGGTCGCCCAGCGTCAGCCCGTAGTCGGCCACCACCCCCTCAATCTGGTGGAACTCTGCCAGATGGGTGGCGTCCAAGGTCTCGTTCCTGAAGACCCGATCGATGGAGAAATACTTCACTGGAGTGAACTTCTCCTGGAGGAAGAGCGGGATTAGGATTCACATGGAACTCACACCCTCGCTTAGTGAAAGAAACGCCGTTTTTCAGTTTGATAAAGACCTTTAACGGCGGGTTATCTCCCTCTCTCTGATTGGTTGTTTAAGGAAATACTGGGAAGTAAAGCAGCAGCAGTAAAGCTCAACTGAAATGCTTTCAAACTTGTAAAAATCAAAGTATTTCTGAATGTGGAATTAAATAGTAGCCAAGAAACGCATGAAGCTGAACCTAAACTAAATAAACCATTTTAAAAATGGCCAATGTCTGGTAAGCTGTCATCTTCATTTAAGAAAATAAAAGATTTTGTTTCCACTGCTTCTTTTCCATCATGATGAAATATGTTTAAATGGTAACTGCTATTTCTTCAGCCAAGTGGAAGTAAAAATACATTTCTAAGTACAGAATCACAAATAGAAGAAACGGAAGCAGAACCTCTGAACTCTTTAAAATATTTGGTTTTACTTCATGATAAAAGAACGAATACTTTTTTCTTTTTGGTTTCGTTTGACTTTTGTATATTTATTTATGGGATTATGTTAGAAAAGGTTATAAAAAAGACAAAATTTGTACAATATTTATCTCCCCTAATAGTAATGCTTTTGTATTTTTAATATTATCAGGCAATGTATGGTTTAAATTATGCATTTTCGAGTGTACTTTAGTAATCCTTTTCACAAAATATTTCAAATTGAATAAATTATAAGCTTATATTAAATTATAAGATCATTACAATGAGCTGTTTAGCTGTAGTTACTGATTTGATCTGTTAAATCTGCTGTAAAAGAACTAAAAACTCAACACCGTTACCTGTTAAAAATTGATAAAACAACATTTTAGAGAGAAGTTTAAAAATTTAGGTCAAGAGGCAACACTTTGACTTCCTGTTTGAAGCTCATTTGAAAACAAAAGTAAATGGAACCAGGTCAGTTCACCAAGTAGCCATCAGGTGAATTAAATGTTTTCCACCACCACTATTACTAGATTTTTATACACCAAAATGTTTTTTCATCAATTTTTCATATTGAGGGCGTCACCTTTTGATTGATAGGTCAAACTCTAAACTCTACACCTGTTGTCAGGTTCGTTAGTCCTGGTTATTTGTCCTTTTTAAAGTCAATGATCACCTGAAAAAGGTGGCGATGGAGCTAAAAACACTGGCTCCTATGGAAATCAGCTGGTCATATGATCTCACCTCGTTTCATTGTTTTCAACACTATAGGTAAATAAGTTTGAGGACTTTTAGGAAACGGCCACAGAAGTGCTGCTTGTGATGCGTTTCTAACAGACCTCCAGCACCGTCCTATTGCATTATATTTGCACATCTCTCTGTTTGGGGGCTAAATGTAAGGATAGGAAGAATCCATAGGGGTAGGGAAGCAATGTGGATACAGCCTACATTTCTATGGCAACCACTCACCAATCAGGAGTGAGCTTATTGGAAGTCCACACCCCTAAGACTGAAAGCGTGCTGAGGATAATCTGTCCATCAAACTTTGCTGACATTGGACATGGGGTCCAGTGGACACCGCCTACTTTCATTGAGGGATCTGATTGGTCAGTTTCTCAGTTCTCTGAACCGTTTTTTTTTTTCTCCAATCAATGTTATCCATGCTGTCATGGCTTTTAAAGTGAACGAGGTTTTTTATGGATCTGAAAGGCCATGCAGATGGGATTATGGGACATGTGTTCCATGGTCATACCTGCTGTGCGAGCTTATAGAGCATGCGTGCGCTGACTGCTGTAGTGTGAGTGCGGAGGATGTTCTTCTGAGCCTCTTCTATCTTCCAATCATATTTGTACCTGAAAGGCAGCAGAAGCGTCAGGCGCCTGTGACTCAGCAGCTGAAGGAGGGTTGAAGAGCTGCCTCACCCTTGAGACCCGTAGCCTCCCTCTGAGTGGACCCTCTTCACCCTCTCCAGGTAGTCCCGAGGGAACTCGTGGGCTAGCGCTGGGTCTGAGACACAACCATCACAGTGAGTGATCTAAAACAAATGAGCCGGATGCGGCCTGTGTGATGCAAGATCACCTGACAGGAAGAAGGTGTCGTGCTGGTCTCGGGCGGGGTGCTGCTGTGGCTGGAAGAGCGAGTCAAAGTTCCAGAAGGAGCTTTCTATGAAGTTATTTGTAGGCATTTCACTAAAGCTGTGTTGAGAAGAGAGTTTGAGTTGTGGGTTTCATTAAGCTCTTTTCTTTTTTAAACTCCACTCTTAGGCAGCTGCTCACCCCATCTCCAGGAAGATCTGCCTGAACTGTGTCCGCACCTTCATCAGCGGGTGCAGATGACCGCAGTCTGGAGCCACGCCCATGGCCTCAAAGTTGTAGGGTTTAAACTTTCGGTCTTTCCAGCTGCCTCTGTAACACACAAGCAGCAGTGATGGCGCCACTTTAATCTACAGATGAGAGGAATGAGAGCGTCCAATCACGCTGAGAACCACGAACGGACATTTTGGGACATGGAAACATCTGGATCATTATTTAGCCAAATCCCCCAAAGATGATCACATTTATTTTTTTTAAGCCTCATCCTTCTTATAGCATCGCTATAAGCTGTATTGTAGGACGTGATCCATCAATATTGTGTTTTTGATCCTGAGCAGCAAAGTTCACAAACTCGGCTTGTTCCATCCTGCCTTTAGGATCGAGTCCACATCTTTGGACCTTTCCCCATTTTTGGATGGTTGTTTCTCTGCGTCCCCGGTCTGAGGCCCCGATCTGCCATGGGCTGACAGAGAGAGCAAGACGGAACACGACGGGACACGCATCTCATTTCGCTGAGTAATTCATAAAGAAATCCTAGACTTACGTGGCAATCATCTCAGGGGTGAGCTCCGTCTCCTGTTTGGTCAGGGTGGTGCAAAAGGAGCTTCCTCTGGTGATCCAATAAGACTTCACTGTGCTGGGAAAAAAAAGAGAATTCCAAGAAGACAAATAATAATTCTGCTATACATTTACAATCATCAGGGTTTGTCCTGTTTCTAAAAATAAGATTTTAAAGACACAAGCTTAACTGTTTTTTTTTTACTAAGAGCATTTGAACAAGTGCTGCCAAATAATGTATATTGTATATTAAACCAAAATAAACGGTTTTATTAGAAATCAAAGTGTCAGTTGTACCGCTTACAAAGCGTAAAACCACAAATGCCAACATATATCAGGGTGCTTCATTTTAGCCTCTAAAGGAGACGTGATTGTGTTTTTAGCGGGCAGCAGTGGATGCAGTTTGTTTTTCCCTCCAGACTAAGCATAAGACCGCAAATGGCAAAATTTTTCAGGTGGTTTAAGTTTAGTCCGTGAGGGGGACATAAATGTGTTTTTAGTAGGCAGCAGTGGATGCAGTTTGTTTTTCCCAGACTAAAAAGTGGAAGCGAAGATTTGGTCTGATTGCAGTACTTTAGGGATAAAAATTGTCCTAAAAACTTGATATGGAACCACAAACAGGAAGATGTGAGTCTGCACGTCCAGATTATAGCTAGAAGTGTTAGCATTGTTTGACCTAACATTGCACTAACGATCAACATCAAACACAAAGAGCTTTAGAACGATGTCCAATGGGAACTGCAGAAAACAGTTTTGGAGTAAAACTGCCTGTAGTTGGAGGTGGAGCTAAAAGACTTTTTTTTTTTTTTAACCAACAAAAGTTTATGCTTAAAAAACAAAACATGCAAAACTGTACTGTAAAAAAATCAGCAAAACAACCAGATTGCAATATAGATATCTAATATATTGCGAAGGAACAATGCATTCACTGTTTTGTTTATTTACAGTGTTCTGCGTCCTGATTGGCTGTATCTAACTGTCAATCAATCTCCTTTGTGCCGTGTCTCCTGTACAGAATGCGTTCAGTTTGCCAAATCTAAATAAGCTTTCAATCGCAGCCAGATCTTTGTTTTCATTCTGTAATCCTGGACTTACTTTTCTCTGAAGTTTTGAACTCTTGAGTTTAAACCAGAGAGAAAAGAGTGAAAATGTTCATGTCTGTCTGAGAAAAGTGGATAACGTGTGATAGTGGTTTTACAGCCTTAAATCCTAGCGAGCTAGTCTGTAATCCTACTTTGCGGATTTCACCCAATTGGAGATCATTTCTGGAACCATAAAGAAGGGAACACGTAGTATACACCAGATCACAAAAAAAGAGCTTGATATAACCTCCTGGCAGAACGCAACAGAAAAATGTGTTCAAATTTTCCCTTTTTCTAACTCAATAATAAAACTGTTGAGCTAAAGTATCAGGTTAGGGTTAAATTGCTTTAATTTAATCAGTATGTCAACTTCAATCTACCATTTAGTTTAAGGATACAGGATAAAGAACAGTCATTAGTGATGCTTAATTAAAGCTCAGACTTTCACTAAACTTTAACAAATCTCCCTGATCAAAAGAAGGGACTTTACTTTCCTCAAACAGCTTGAAAACAAGACTGAAATGCAGCAAGTTTTTAAGTGATAAATATTTTCCCCAAAAGCTTCTGATAGAGAGGTTTACTTTTTCTCCTGATGCTGCAGACCGTTCTGGATCTCACAGTAAAGCAAAATCCAAACGAATAACTCTCTAAAAACATAAAACGCACAAACATCCCGTCAACGGTTTTTTCCACCAACTCCAGCCATGTGCCAGAGCCAGGAAGTGAGGAGAATTCAAAGCAGCGGACAAGTTTTTCCTCACAGGATCAAAGCGTCATAGAGGAGAGCGGACCCTTTAATCAGCTTTATGCACCAGCGGTCGCTTTGTGAGCCAAAGTTTCTGAAGAAAAGAGGATTTTGGTGAACGACACAACTTAACATAAATACTATGGTGATCCAACACCTTAATCCAAACGGTCCCATCGACTCTAAATTACATGCCAGTTTTTGCGTAATGATCCGCGGACTGATCCTGACTCACAGTGAAAGAACATTTCCTTAAAACACTGAGCTGTAACTGAAAGATTTGCACAGATTTGCAAAATATGGCGTTCTCTTCGCACAGATATTTCATCTGTAAAACTGGTGTACATCCAACTTTACAAAAGAATGACAAGAAAATAATATTAAAGACATTTTCTTTTTATCTCAAGAATTTTTTTGATGTGCACATGAATCAAATTCTTACATTAAAGGGACATCTCTTTGCCCAATGCAGACAACGGGAGCAGATTCGTGTTTAATGTTTAAATATGTTTAAATAAAAACACAACCATTGGAAAAAAAACGGCCTTATATGGAGAAATATTGAGCCAAAACATCTAAATAACTGTGTTAGGATTGTTGTTAATCATTGTCATTTCTCACTGTCATTAAACGTATTCTTACTTCAGTGTTTGTGAGCCTGACCATCGCTTTTGTTGACCCTCCTGGACTGGTGTACAATTCAAGAGGCTGTAATCTTCTGCTGTGCTACTGTCGTTTGACAACACTAATGTAGCTGCTTTAAAAAATGCTAACATTGCACTGGTTTGAATTTTTCTACTTTTTTAGAAAAAAGATTTTGAATTACGTAAAATAATAATAATAAAAAAAAACTTTTAATAAAAAATGTGACTTGCAGTGAGCTATCCAGGAGATGCTTTAGCTTCAACACAAAGTCGCTCTGAAGAACTCAGGGCTCAATTAAAATGTGACTTTTTAAAAAAATATATTGTTAAATATCTACATTTAGCATACATTTCTAATAGAATATTTGTGGGAAAAAAAGGCAAAAATTACATCTATAAAACTCTCAATCTACTTTCCTGCAACATAGTCTAAAGAAAAGTAAGACAAGATGGGTATTAATAAAAACATGCTAAAAACAGGAACAAATCTCCAAGGCAACTAGATTGATCTTATTGCAGTCAAGTAGAAATTGATCAAATTCAGGTTTCTAGAAATTCTGACTTCATTGTAATTTGTCAGACACCTTAAAGCTCTGTAAATGTAAATATGGAGGTGTATGCAGATAATGCAAATATTTTTGTAAAGGTCTTCGTTTGGAGTTCATGAAAGAGGTCAAATGATTGGGCTGAGCACCAGATCGTTGTTAATTAAAAAATATAAAACTATTTCTAGATGCTTTGAACAGGTTACATCAGACAAATGTAACCATCGCTTTCAATAATTTTTTGGAGGATTTTCTTTTAAAGACAATCCAATCATGCTAAAGCCAACAGTTTTGTCCTTTAAGGAAATGAAAATAAAATCCTGTCCAGTCGGAGCAGCAAACCTTTCAGAGACCACTTACACCTCTGCGAGCAGCTTCCTCTTCTTCAGCTCGTTCTTGTCCTTCTCCTCCAGCTGAGCTCCGCTCTGCACCAGAAGCAGCTTCTCCCTCACCTGGTCCTGTATGCTCTCCACCTGAAGCACGAGCACACCCACATGAACGAGCTGGACTCACGAGGGCACGCACTGTCGGGCGGGGACGAACGTACACTTCTGAAGATCCTGGCCCCCCCCTCATGGGACTTGTCCACCCGGATCCATTTGTTGGACATGGCCTTGCTGAAGCCGATCTTCCCAAAGGCCAGTTTCTGTAAGAGACGAGCACAGAGCGATGAAGCTCGAGAGAGGATTCTAGAGACTGGTGAGAAACAAAAACATGTCAACGTTTCAGATGCAAGGTTTTCAGGAAGCTGTAAACATTAAAGAGTCAACTTTCAAGAAAAGTGGGAATTGCTCTGCTTCAGATATAAAAATCGGAATTTATGCCCATTTACTGCACAATGTGGACAAATTATCAGAAAAGTACACGCTGATGGGTGGCTCAGACCCCACGGTAACGGGGACACTGTCAGTCAGTCCCCATGGTAACAGGGACACCGTCAGTCCCTATTGTATGGGATGATCAACTGTGAAGCTTTTTGATCAGCTCCCTTTAAAAGTTTTTTTTGTTTAGCGCCATGCTTATATTTACAACAGAACAAACAGCAACCATGAGAGATCAATTATTTATTCTTTCTTTATCCTTTTTAACCTTATAGAACCCAGGAGCAAGATTTTGTCTGGGCTTAAGTTAAATTGACTTTTTTTTTTTTTTGTTTATTTTGGATCCCAAAACTTAACTGTGGCCAAAAATTTTGAAAATAAACATAAAAAGCTAATCCAAAAAAATTGCCAGACTTGACCTCATGGATTCTCTAGATTTAACCTCTTAAAACCTGAGGTCCACACTTTTTATTATTTTAGAATAAGTTGTTAAAACAACATTTGCATTTATTGAATGTCAGAGGTTCTGCCCTCCAGGTGGAATCTGAACTACAACTACAGGAGAAGAAGAAATTCTGAATGACAATGAAGGCTTGGAGGGAAGAGATTGGTGATTGGTGCAGGAAGGCAGAAGAAGGGATGCAGGTGGAGTTAGCTAAAAGAATGCAAAAGGCAGAGTTCACAGATTTTTGCAGAAAAGAGAAGAACACAGGACGAAAAATAATGGGGCATTAAAGTCTTTAGCCGTTACAGATCAATTTGAGCATCTAGCGGTTTCTACAGAGCAGCAGCTCAACTCAAGCAGCTACAGATCCTCCTCACCATGAGCTCGTTCTGCGGCAGACCCTCCAGAGGGATGGAGCCGAAAACCCGGGCTTCATGGCTGCCCTGCTCGGCTAACTCCGCTCCCTCTTCGGTCAGCTCCCAGTGCTTGGACGAGCGCTGTTCGGCTGAGATGACCTGAACGAAACAAACCAGAATGTTTAAAGTTGATTCGAAGTCAAACCGGATTGCATCAGTCACGCCGACTCCTGATAGCCTCACTTCCGGTGACTCTCAGCGGGGGAAAACTCACGTCTCCAAGCGACTGAAGACTCTTCACGGCTCCGACGATGACCTGGTGGTCTACCCCGATGCTGCTCGCTACATCCAGACTGTCCACGCCGCCTTCTGCCTTCTCTACAAGCCGCAGAAGCGCCTCAACAGATCCGGTGTCCGCCATAATGGGAATGCGGGACTTGACAGGGAACGGATATGACGTGACACTCCCGGAAAAAGTATAATACTCAAAGGATGAAACCACACTGCCCTCTAGTGTTCAAAGCTCAAACCGCGTCTCAAAAGCAAATGCATATTAAACATTTATTAGTCAATATAAAAATAGTAAAGTTATAAAGAAATTTAGGACAACTTTAGAACAAACATTGTATTTATTGATTTAATTATCCTAAAAAAACAAACAAAATCCTAAAATACCCTTTTAGAAAACCACTTCACAGCAAAAACATCCCTTGCTTATCATTTTCATTGGAATGTTTTTTTTCTCCAAACTCATATTACATTGACAGGATATTTTTTACTCTTATTAGTCTCAGCTTTTCTCTGCAAATCCATTCAACCAAGTCCTTTACCAGCTATTTTTGTAGTTTCATCTTCCTCCATCATCTTCTCCAAGCTAATTGCATTACCGTTGCTGCAATGTTAGTCCATGTCTGCTTCCTGTTTACATTTAAAGCAGATACAACTCTATTTTATTAGGCCAAATATAGCTTTTCCTGAAGTCTGCAGTTATTAGGTTCTTTTTACAAAAACATTAGTGACTATTTTATGAGCTCTAGAAGCCATTTCTCCCTTTAATGAAAGAAACCGTTGACCTGTCTGCAGCTTCTCACTGCACACCTTATTTTAGTCAAATAGATAATTTTGTCCATTTGATTGTTGCTGTGTTTTACAATTATCTTTGTCTGCTTTGTTGCAGTTTAGATCTGTTTCCCTGCACAGCTAAAATGTAAAATAAAAAAAGTAAATTGTTTAACTCTGAAAGCATATTTTTATTTAAATGTAAAATTATGTCAAATAATCTAAATTATAATAAATCTAAAAAAAACTGTTGTGTTTTGGACCAAAAAGGCTCTTAAGGTTGATCAACTGATGTAAAAAAAAATGCTTTTAAATCTTTGTGTTTTACAATTACATTATGATTAATAAGAAAGGGGTTCCAGGTTGTGTAAACGCTGCTGTAAGTAATTAACAGACATGTTTTTTAATAGGAAAAGACAAAATGCTGGAAAACAAATTTCAGAATCTAAAATAAAAATCATTTATTAACACAAACACATGAACAGCAACACTCCATGGGATCCACTGAGCAGAAATGTCTTCCAGAACCTTCCAAACTAAGAGTTAAACATTAGATTCGTTACAAAATGAGCCAAAATTACAGGCAATGCTTCAAAACGAAAAAAAGTTATTTACAGTATTTTGCTAGTAGTTCCATTTGATGGAAAAAAGTGGCATCACTCTTTTCAAAAGGAAACCAAAAAATATATATATTTCTTCACATTTAGAGATGTGGGAGAGAACTGCAGCAAAAAGTAGCCTAAAATTAAATATGATAAAACAGGAAGAAGCACTGACCAGACCACTAAAACAGAGCTCCGCCTGTCTGCAGCCTCACTGTGTGAGCGACACAAACACAGAGGAAGCTGCATGGAGAAGCCACAGAGCACACAGCGTCTTTCTTTGGATTCGCCGATGGACGAGGAGGGAGGGAGGAGTCTATCTGTACTGGTAGTTCATGCCGGCGTCGCCTCTGCCGTAGCCGGTGTTGTGGTACTGAGTGTGGTTGGAGCCAAATCCCTGGTTCCCGCCCCCCTGTGAGCTGTAGGTGGACTGGCTACTGAAACCTGAAACAAGGCAGAAAGAACTCAGTTTTTTCTTTAAACGATTGTTGATAAAGTTGAGAAAACTAAAGCCCCCCCACTCACCGTCGTAGCTGTAGTTTTGGTTGCTTCCGGCTCCCCCCGTCACCTGGCTCGGGTAGGCGGTGCTGTAGGGGTAACTGCTTGCCCCCCCCTGGTTCTGGCTGAAGCTCTTCTTCCCCTGCCCGTACTGATTGTACAATCCCAGACCTGTAGGGCCACTGGGCTGGTACCCCGCTGCCGGTCCAGCGCCCCCTCCTGGAGGGCCAAGAAAGGTGGCTTTCCCACCTCTGTTAATGGGGGGTTTCTTCTTCTGGGGTTTGTTCGCTGGCGGATAGCTTTGGTAAAAGGAAGCGTAGGAGTCGGGGGTCGATCCTTGTGTGGCGCCGAGCTGAGGTCCACTTGGCAGGTTGCCCAACGTCCCCGCGCCTCCGTTTGAACCCCCACTGCTGTAATCTGGGAAAAAAAAACAGACAGAGACTCAGAAAAAGCAAATGTTAATCAAAACTATTGTTGTTTGTGTCTAAATTCTGGGAAAAAAAACACAATAGAAGTAATGAATGTCACATTTATTTAAAAAAACAAAAAGACACAAATTTAAAAACAACTAAACAGTCTTTTTCCCAGACGTCTGTCAGTCAGCCTGAGTTTCATGCTGAGCAGGAGCGTCATGCATGGTGATGCAGACACGGCAGCAGCCGCTTCTGCGTGAAAGCTGCATCCTTTCCTCTAAAGCGGGATGTAAAAAAAAACGCAAAACATCTCATTAAAAAAGGGAAAAATCTCTTGGGAGTGATGTTTGAAATAAAAAACGAGGAAAGCTGAGCTTGGTCCAAAAGGTCCTCCATTAGTGGTGAAGAAGCTCCGGCCCTGCAGATCGGATCCACAGAAACACGGGCCATCTTGGGGCAACATGCACGATGAAGATCGTCTCCCAAAAGTGGAAAGACCGCGCAGAAGGCCGCTGTCGCTGCCGTCCCAAGGCTTGGCGGTGAAGGGAAGTTCTGCTGGAACACTAATGAATATTTTCTCCATTTTAATCCTCTCTACGGGACAGTTTTTCACTTTCTAAGCCTGGGGGAGTCTATGTTGCAAACTCGTGGTAGCCATAGCAGTCTGAGACAAAGTCACCTAAAGAGTGAGACAGGGCAGAGAAGGGAAAAAAAATTATCGATTAGATTTTAGCTGAAACATGCTCTGCCTTAAAAAGATGGCAGCGACACGTCAGGTCAGATTTATTTGAACTTTCTTTTCTTTTTTTTTTTTAGATTTCTCTGCTCCTGTCACGCTCAGGTAGGCAAGTCCTCAGAACAAGCTGCCAGGAGGAGGGAAGGAGGTGCTCACAAGAGGAGGCTTGTAAAAAAAAAAATGACATTCAGTCCTGTGGCTTCAAGCAGAGAAATGTAAAATGGCTTGGCCAGGCTTGTTGCAGCAAGCTGCAGCTTTATACTGCCTCAGAAGAGGAGAGCTGCATCCAACCGCAGGACACAGACATCACGGCTACTCTCAAACCAGAAGGCTGAACTGATACTGATACTCACTGTAGCCAGAGTTGGCGCTGTTCCCATAACCATAAGATCCAAAGCCACCTGGGAGAGGAAGACATGCTCATTACCGACATCCAAACACTCCTGAAACAGCTCCATCATCAGGCGAGCCGGGTCTTCACCTGGCTGTCCATAGCCGCCTCCGTTGTTGAAGCCTCTGCCTCTCCCGCGGCCTCGCCCTCCTCTTCCTCTGCCCCTGGGCACGCCCGATTCCCCGCTCCCCATCATAGCAAACGGTGGAGGGTGCTGCAGAGAGAGGTGAGAAAAACGAAACAAAAAGAAGCATTTAACGCATGTAACCCACAACACGTAAAGTCCGTGAAGTCGTCTCTCATTCTGTTATAAAGGGTTCCTACACGGTTTGTAAGTTGAATTTAAAACTTTATAAAGGCCTTTAAGGCAACGTATATGAAAATTAAGATCAATTTGCCGTTCTTCATTTACATTAAAATAATTGTGGTTGGAAATTTAAATTTTCAACAAGAAATGTGAAATAAAGAAGCTCGAAACAGTACAATAAAAAAACCTTTTTTTTAAAGGCTTTTTAAAGCATGACTTCTAACCCTGACCCCACAGAGAGCCTGCTTGTAGATGTTTTAAGCCTGTAAACGTCCTCAATACACATTTTCTTCACTTTTTTCAGACACACACATGAACATTTTCACACTTTCCTTTCTTAACTAAATTCTCAAAGTTCAAACCTTTATAGAGAAATAAATCCAGGATTATGGAATGAAAACAAAGATCTGAACAGGATTGAGGATTCATGCAGGTTGAGTTAACTCAATGCTTTCTGTACAGGAGAGACGGAAATGTCTACAGCCAATCAGGAAGCAGAACACAATGTAGTGTAAGAACAAAATGTCTGCAAAAAAAACCCTAAAAGGTTCAAAATAAACATACTGAAAGAAAACTCTGCCCTCTACAGGCAGACGTGCTCATGTTTCTAATTGTAAACACAAACATTACTCTCAGACTGACTGCAGTCCTTACCATGGACGGGCCCTTCTTCTTTTTTGTAGCCTCAGGCGCCGAGCCTTCTGGGAAAAGGCGCTCCAGAGCAGCCAGGGCCGCGTAAGCTTTAGCCACCTTTTTGTTTGATCCGGTGCCCTGAAACTTCTGTCCGTCAATCTCCACCTCCATCACGAAGCGTTTGTCGTGGCTGCCGCCAGTCTCCGAGATGAGTTCATACTTGAGGCCCCGCCTCTTCTCATTCAGCTCCATTACGGGGTTCTTGCCATGTTTCGTCAATATTGGTCCCTGCTGGCGAGCAGTCTGAAGAAAATAAAAACACACACGTGGGTAAAGCGTGCTGTGTGAGCGGAAAGGCGGGATTTTTGTCGTCACACCTCTGCGGATTCGGGCTGGTCTGTGTTTGTGGTTGCAGGAGTTTCGGCTGGACTTATGATGGGTTTAGTCTCTTCCACAGGCGTGGTTGCAGCCGGCTCTTCTTTGATCACAGGTTCAGAGGTCTTTACGTCCACTCCAGTGGGCAGACCCATGTCCTGCAGAACCTGAAATGATCAACAGAGTTACAGCTTGAGATTCAACTTCAAAACTGAACGCAGTAAAACACAAGCCAACGGGATTTTCACCTTCACGGCTACGTGCAGCTTGGCAGTACGTTTGGATGGACCTGAAGCCTCAAAGGACTTCCCATCCACCTCTACGGCCATAGTGAAGACCGGAACGTGAACCGGGCCGGTCTGGGATATCAGCTTGTACTGGAGACCCGGTTTCAGCTGGTTCAGCCTCATGAGGGCATTCATAGCTTGAGGGGGCTCGCCCTTCTCCTCAGCAGCTGAAAAGACCAAAATTCACAAGAAAAATATATTTAAAAAATAGCTGTTTTCTTAAAAAAATTGTGTTAAAGACCCACTCTGAGGAAAATTGTGTTTTTGGTGTTTTTATCATGTCCTTGAGGCAGTTTTCTAAAGATGGACGTATATAGAAAATTAAGATTTCAATTGCATTTCTGAGTATTTCTTTATTCGGATCGCTGTGAATCAGGTGCAGCCAAACAAATGCTGTTGGAAAGAAGAGCTTATTAGTGACAAAAACCACACAGAACACGAGCTTCCTGCTCCGCTCCATTCTGATTCATTCACTTGTAGACAAACAGATCCATGAACGTCTTTGTTTTCCCCGTCTGAGCTGGAATCTGGATCAAAACTGTACGACTGGATCGCTCCAAAGCTGCTCACCACTTCTGGTGCACTGGCAATGTTAGATTGGGGGTGTGAGGGGCTGTAAGCTAATGGGTGAATTTCTAATGAACACCAGCCGCTCTGCAGAACTATGTCTTAGAAAACGACACAGGTTTTTTTTTATTTGGGCAAAATCAAGATTAAAAGAACACTGGGAACAATTTTCCAATAGATGATCAGAGTGGGTCTTTAAATCTTTAGCCCAGCAGAGCAAAGGTATATGAGTGTTTACATTTCTTCTGCAGCTTTTTCTTCTTTTTGTTGGGACTCTTGTCCTCTGTTCCCTCCTCTTCCTCGATGGGCCTTTTCATTGGTGTGGTGTAAGTTGTGCTAGGCGGGATTTGCACTAAAGATCATAAAGAAACAGAGAAACATATTTCAGATCTTGTCCTAAAATGTTCCTGGTATCCATGCTGACAATTGATCAGTATGTTCCACACACGGCACAGGGTTGTTTACCTGTGTAACCAATAGGAGCCTCAGTTCGAGCCTTTTTGGGCATTTTAGAGGGAAGCGAGTCCATTCCAAGTACTTTGTGAAGCTGTCCAAAGGCTGACAGTCTTAAGGCATGCTGAGAATGGAGAGGAGGTCGTGTCAGTAGAACATTTATGGGATCAAAGATGGCATTTCCTCACAGAGCTCACCTGAGCACTAGCGGTGATGTCTTCTCTCTGCTGGCTGTTCAAATGACCAACAGCGTCTGTGGCCTCCTTCTCACAGGGATCAGAAATTCCAGGACCCTCTGTTAAAAGGAACAGTCATTTTTGTAGGTGTTTTTTAAAACTAGTGACTGTATGTGAGAACTGGACTGAGTGACCCCTCCTGCTGGCATTCCAAACAGGAAGTACATTCTGGCTCCAAGAAGCTAAAACACCATAGACTTCTATAGAGAAATAAACAACTATCTTTCTGCCATTGTTAAAATCTCAGTCATGCTCTGAAACCCTTTCTTAACATGTTCTTGATCAATCCTTAATTTTTTCATAATATTTCTTTAGTGCAAAGTATTCAAGTTGTAAACTGACCAATCAGACGCATCAACAAAAGCATTGAACGTTCAAAACTTTTGGTCGACAGAGTCTCCCGAGCCCGGTTTCAAGTGGTAGGGGTCTCCCAACAAGCTCACTCCCGATTGGAGAGTGGTTGCCACAGAAACGAGTCAAACCAACTCGAACCAATTACTCCTCAGTGACGTCATCTGGTTCCAATATGGCAGTGTCAATATCGCAGGAAAAAAGGTAACTGAATTGACTTCATTTGGTTGGAGCCAAAAGTAAACTATTTCTGTGGGTGAAGTCACACTCACACACTCCAGTTCTCGTATACAATCAATGCTTTGAAACAAAAATAAAGGAAGCATTTCTTAAGAAAAAGCCTTTAAAATAGCGTGAAAAAGCTCACCTGCTAAAAGGATTCCTGAAGACAAACATTCTAAAACTCTCCGCAGGGCTTCTCCTGCTCCCATTGGCCGGTTTCCTGTGCCGATTGCTTTCTCGCAGATCAGCTCCAGAGGCTGCACCAGCAGCAAACGGCAGAGCACGTGAAAGTCAGATTAATGAACTCAAGTTGCTAATATGTTCCCTTGCTATGTCACAAGTCACCGTGTGCCGTCTCGCATTTTTTTCAGTGCAGTTTGTGTTCTTAAGTTTCTTTTGTTTTAATCAGCGCACTATATTCTTTCTTTCTCTGCATCTTTCTCCTCCACGTCTCTTGTACAGATTCGTGCAACTCTCCAAATCTACATAAACCTTTGAACGTGATCAGATCTTTGCTTTCATGCTATAATTCTAGACTTATTTTTCTAGGAAGGTTTAAACTTTGAGAGTTTAAACTAGAGAGAAAAGTGTGAAAATGTTCATGCATGTCTGAGGAAAGTGTGCAATGTGTGGAGTGAGGAGCTTTACAACCTTAAAACATCTGTAATCCTACTTCCCAAACTTCATCTATCACAGGTTATGTTTGGAACGCAACCTTGCGATAAATAAGGAAACACTAATACGAAATCTAAACTTAATCTCCAGAAATGGATGAGTTTGGATTAAAAATGGGGCTTTTGGGGTCCCTAACTCACCCAGCCACTCAGCGGGGCCCACGTGGAAACACGAGCGCACAGGTCCCTCAGGATGCGGATGACGATGACGCAGGAGCGCAGCCCGTTGGCTCTAGCCTGGAAACAAAAGCAGGGAGGAAGGAGGGGTGGGGTGGAGGGAAGTGGTCAAACAGTTCCAGTTAAATACAGGAGAAAACATAAATAGAAAGAAATAAAAGTCTATATGAAACAAGCAAGAACAACATCCAACCAAAAACTAATGAAAATGAAGCCACACAGACTAGAACGGCTTAGTTTGATCATTGGAACACATCCAGACTCATCTGACCGTCTCTTTTTTGAAAGACCTTATTTATGATCATTTGTGTCTAAATCAACAACCAGGAGAATCTACAGCGCTGTTATTGAAAGCCAAACATTTCAGGGGGGCGGGGGGGACACTTTAAAGACCAGGAGGAGAAGGACGGGGAAACAACCTCAAAAATCCGCTGTGGCGTGGTAAAGTGGAGGATTTGTTAAGGTGTAGCTTACGTGGGCCATCACTGAAAGGTGCAAGTCAGCGGCAGAATAAATTTACGGTAGGTGCAATATTCCCTTTGGTTTTTGGGGGTGGGGGGGGTACACGGTAACAAGAACAGGCAAGAGCGTGAGAGAGGTGGAGGCCACACACCCTAGCTTTACGAAGCTGCAAAGATGGAGCAGTTACGGTGAGATGACAGGACACGGCTCATCCAAGATGGTTAGCATTTGGCCGTTGATGACTAAATGAGGTTCTTTGCAAATATGTGGCACAGAATAAACCAACAGAACAACAAGTCATTCACAGCAACACTGAAATTCCAGAAATATTGCACCCAGACACAGTGAATTAGTCCCCGATTGATTGGAGTTAAACAGCTACTGAGTTACAGGAGGAGAATCCAGGAATAAGAGCAACGATTTCCTTTCAAACAAAAGTTAGGGTTATAAAAAACTGAGCAAAGCTAATGTGCAGCGGTGTGATGACAAATGCTCTCTATGAAACAACACCCAGCTCATTGAGTAATACTACTGAGAGTACACTCCAACAGAGGAAATAAAGAAAAGAACACAATAACAAACAGCATGAAACCAAAAACTCAAAGCTACTTCTGGTTTAGAGACAAATAAAGTCAAGATTCAAACCTGGAACCACTTAGCGTGGCGTAGAGATGCCAAGGAAGTTAGGCATTTGTGCCTGTCCAGAACATCCGGGGGATCGATGACTGAAAGCGTTTCTATTGGCAGGTGGAATAAGAAGACAAGGTACAGTTTGACCAAGGGGAGTTCTGTCAGCCGGCCAGGGGGAACACAGGCAGCCTTCTCAAACCACAGGCAGGAGGGGGAGGGGGAGGGGGACCCTCCACTGGAGAACCAGCAAACAACCTCTCAACCTCCCAGTTTAGTGGGATTCAACCCATCCATTTCTAATGGTGTGAAGTTAGAAACCCTCCGGAGGAACAGACTCTTAAAGACTCACTCCAATTGTGTCTCTTTAGCATTTTTCTGATGGTGTACATGTTTATAAAAATAAGCCTAAAATTGCATTTCTGAGTCTTTCTTAAGATTGTGAATAAGGAAAAAAAAGCCATAAGAAAAAGATCCCATGTGGGACATAAAAAATATGAAGGGCGGGGCCACTTGTAGACAAAGAGATCGTCTTTTGTTTTCCTCGTCTGAGCAGGATCAAAACTGTACGCCTGGATAGCTCTGATATTGCTCGACATTTTTGTTGCGCCGGTAATGTTAGGTTGGGGGTGTGACGAGAATTAGGGGGCGGGATTGCTTCGCGCCGACAGTTCCTCCCACAACTCAGAGGTGAATTTCTAATGAACTCCTGTCGCTCTGCAGAAATTATGTCTAAGAAAACAATAGTTTTCTTTTTACATTTTAGCTAAAAACAGCCTGATCACAATTAAAAGACCACTGGGAACGCTTTTACAACAGATCTAAAGGTAATTGGAATGGGACTTTAAATAATTGTGAATTTAGTTTAAAGTGGTGGCAAGATAAAAACAAAAGTGTAAAAAAGGGAGGTTGTCTCTCCATGGCTGCTTCAGCTCAAATCACTGCTTTAGCTTCGGTGTGGTAGAGAGGTCCACTTTTCTGCTGTGGCGTTAACTGGAGGTGGAGCCCCTCCCCCTTGGCCCTGAACTGGGTACACTGCACTTTGCCCCTTCCGAGACAGAGAGCGGCCAGTTGGTCAAAGGTCCAGCATCCCTAAAAATTGACAAACTAGAAGGCTTGACAGAGAGAATCAGAATTGGAACCACAGGCAGATAAAATATCAGATGCACAAAAGGTGGGTATCAAAAACAAGTCCACACTGCAGCAAAACTGATGGCTTCAAGAGGAAAAACCAGACCCCAAAGGGGGCGTCAAGAGTGAGCGCAGGGATACGGATAAGGTCAAGGCCCAGCCCCGCTAAGAGCTCTCAATAAAGCTGAGAACACTTTGCTTTAGTACGTACACTCAACAACACATTGGGGGGGGGGGGTTCTAGACTGTTTGAGAAGGCAATGCAGCCCCTGATTTATGCAAAACCTCTTGACCCGCAGGTCAATTGAAAAGCTTCTTGTCGTTATCTGTAACCCTGGGCCTCTCCTTCTGAAGCTGTGTTCACACCCAACGCAGTTCAGGGACGTCCAGTTTCACTGTTACGCCAATGAAAAGATACGATGACGACACATTGACGGGATAAATCCTAAAAGACCAATTTACAACGAAAAATGACGCTGACTTGGTGAATTATCTGCTTCTGTCAATGAAACTGGTTCATGCAATGCAGAAGATGCATCACAGTAATTCCTGCTCGCCTGGATCAGGTGTGTTCAGTCAATAAGAAATTTGGTTCACTCAATCCAGCTAATAAGCAATGTGTAGATTAGCAAGAATCATTTGAGTCATGTCCTTCTGATTTAGCCTCAGCAGCCATTCTCCAGTCGCTCAATTGACCATTGACTCTCTCATGACTGCAGGTAATCAATAATATCCACAATCTGATTCATAGTTTTCCAGTTTTTGCAAACCATAGACATCAAAGGTATTGACCATGATTGCACCTTAAATTAGCTCAGTGCACAATGTACTGAAGTGTTGCTAGCGGTTGTGACAGTTGGCTTGCCTTCAGCATGCTGGACAGGAAGTTCTGTGACATCATTTGCAACCTGTCCATAGATGCAATTAGAAAGTCTTGCTGTGCTGTGTCTGGGGAAAATTCGGACACAGCAAATATCCAGATTCAAAATACCCGAACTTTGGCGACGAATTTGGTCAAACAATCAGGAACTTGACTTTGGCAGTGTTGATAACGTGATCAGCAGGTGAAGTTAAAACCAACATGTAGGAGCATCTGATCGTTCTCTTCCTGGACTTTTCTTTTGTGCATGGAGACAATAATAATAAAAAGTCTTCTAATTTTATTCTTTTTTCTCGGACCAATGTGGGACAGCGATTCTTTAAACTGCGTCACAGAGACACCAGCGTAGCATCATCTTTTAGATGCAGCTCCTGCAGTAGATGGTGAAGCTCACCGTACTGGGAGAATCTCTGAACGATCCTCCGACCTCCATGTCACCTGTGTTTCTATTTAACAATGACGCTAAAAAAAACTTTCAACAATAGCTCCTCCCACACGGCAGGAGCAGCAGGGTACGAACACATCTCTGAGCAAACGACGAGCAGAGAAAATGCTGTGTCAAAACAGAGGCGGTGAACGCAAATCTACCACTTGAATTGCATTTTGTGTGAACGCAGCATAAGGACCATCAGAGACCTTCGCCCCACGGCTGGGTCAAACAACCAAAGTTAGCTTCATGGCATGGTTTGCTTCTCATTTTTGCTGCAATGCAAACTGTTAATCATCAGTGATAAAACATGCAAACACAGTGGTCTCTCTTGTTTTGTTTTTTTTTTTTGCATTTAGTTCAATTCTCAGTAAGCCTTCATTTCATTGGTGACCTGATCTTTATAGGGGAAAGAAAAACCATGTCTTCAGCTTTCTGTTGTCTACCTGCCCTATACTGTATATTGGGCCATCAAAAATGTACAATTACATTACATGGAACCATGAGAGTGTCAGCAGAGCTAAAATGTCAGCATTCTTTGTCCTCTAGCTCCATTGAAGGCCCAATAAACAATATCTGTCTATCCTTGATGCCTGCCTGGCCTTCTGGCTGCAGGAAAGGCACCACAGAAGAGAGATAGCAAATTAATCAAATGAAGAGGTCTTCCTCTGTGTGTGGGGGGTTACCTCCGACAGGAACCTTCTCCATTTCTTCACGGACCAATGGGGACGTCAGGTGAATGGTCAGGGTAAGCGGGGGCTCCTTTTTGTTTTGGATGATGATCCTGGCCTCCTGGATCTCCTGGATTATCACGTATTTCTCCTCTGTTATCAGCTGAGACGCAGAAAAGGGATTACAGAAGGTTATTTTTCTGAAAGCAGGACACAATACAGCTCATGTGTCGTGTTTGCTGCAGGGAAAAACAACTCGGTTTCAAATCTAGATGTGATGAAGATGACACACATAACAGCTGTTCCCGATAAACAAGCCAGAAGTCTGGAACATCTCAAAAGCTCTAAAAACTGCTAGCATCAAGCCTCTAGAGAAGTCTTGATGCACCAACACTGAACCCCCATCAGATTTGTCAAACCTGCGGTTTTAACTAAAATCTTAAAAAAGTTGATTCCTAAAACTTTCATGACAAACTTTCTCCTGATCAGCATCTGTTTTAATGATTTTCACTCAGGTTTTAGGCCCCATCACCACTGAGACTGATTCATCAAAATAACCGCACGCAAATGCTGCGCACACAGGGGGGTGGGGGGTGCAGGGGATACGCAAGTGCTTGTGGGATGCCCACACAAACTATGCTCACATTACTAGAAATTAGGAAATTGAACAATCCGGCTGCGTGCATGTAGCATCATGTGAACAGAACAAATGGGCCCCTTGCGCAGTTTGCAGCATTTCTGTTGTCTCATGTTAGCAGAGTTGAATGTGTTGTGGTTAATTCAAGGCAATTTTAGAACGTCCCAGTGAAATTTAAAAAAAATACAAGCCTATACATTCATCTTCTTAAGGAGCAGCAGACAGAGATGCAGCAAATCCAACATCTTAGAAATAACAAGTAAGGATGTAATGAAAAATATTTATCAGTATTCTGATAAACTGACATGTTCTTAAAAGGACCCACTCTATTCACATTTGTGTTTCTGGTGTTTTTAACATGTTCTTGAGGCATTTTTTGAATGACGAACTTAAAGCGAGAAAAATTAAGCTCAAATTGCATTTCTGAGTATTTCTTTACTCAAATTGTTGTGAATCAGGAGTAGACAAAAAAATACAGTTTGAAAAAGCTTGAATTTGTAACGTAGAAGCTACAATGGCAAGTCACAAGCTCAATTCTGATGCATTAACTTGCAGACAAATAGGTTCATGTACGTCTTTGTTTTCCTCATCTGAGCTGGAATCTGACTCAAAACTGTAGAACAGATCTAATACTCCCCGCCATTTTAGTTGCACCGCTAATGTCAGAATGGGGGCGTGAGAGGCTGGAAGCTAGCAGGAGAGAGTGTAAACAGATGATGGGAATGGGACAGGCTTGCTCTGCGCTAACAGTTCTGCCCGCAACTCAGAGGCCAATTTCTAATGAACTCCTGCCACTTTGCAGAAACTATGTCCTAGAAAACAACTATTTTTAAAAAAAAATTTGGATAAAAACTGCATGATCATAATTAAAAGACCACTGGGAACGCTTTTAGGATATAATCATAGATCAAAAGATTTTCAAAGTGGGACTTTAAAAACCCAACAACAGCAGGAGAAACCTCTTTACTTTATAAAAACAACATGATCTCCTTAAACATCACCCTGCTTTAGAATATTTGTTCTCACCTTAAGCTGTGAAGCAAGGTTTTCTGCCACTTTTTTCAGTAGATTGATGGTGGGTTTCTCCCTACAAAGGAGAACCAGCTCTAGGTCCAGATCCCCCTTCAGAAGCAGACCCTTTGCAACCAAGCCCACCCTCATTACGCCACGCAAGGTGCGAAAGGCAGGGTCTTTAGGATCACTTTTAGAAACACGAGAGAAAAACACAAAAGTTAGAAGTGGGCAGTGGTCCATCTTTAAAGTGAAAACATAAAGTTCCCTCACATTTCCTTATCAGCATCTGCAGCATCACAGTCTGGTTTTAAAGTCACTTTCTCCTGTTTATCAAGCCAGTCAGAGACGGACTTTAGGGCCCGCTCTGTGTGAGAAACCATGTTCTGTACATTCTCCAGCTCCTCTTGAGTTGGATAGATGGCAGAGTGTTTCGCCATCACATGGCGGTCGTCGTTTATGAAGACACGCAGTGATCTGTGACGCAGCGGAGGAGCCTTGGGAGGAACAGAGCACAATTGAGTCAAGAAATTAACTGAATCAAATCCAAAAATGTAAATGACATTCTTAAAAAACACATAGAAAAGAAAAAGGCTACCAAGTGGACAGTTTTTGGTCAGTTTAACCAATTTACCAATTTTAACAACAACGCTTCATTACATTCAACCTAAAACTTTTCTATCTAAATAAACAGGATACTTGCATAATGTTTGACTTTTTTCACTTTAAATAGTTCATTAAAAATGTTTTAAAATATGCCTAAATAAAGCTATTATGTATATGTCCACAGGAACACTCGACAACCTGACTTGTATAAAAGAAAAATCAAAGCAGCTCAGTGCCCACATTACCATTCCAAACATTACCATTAGTGATGGAGAGCCGTAATAACTGCCGTCTTCAGTAAGCAGCGGCACTGAAAGCTCTGCAGGGTGGATCTCAATGTCTCTACATAAAGAAAACAAATAGCCAAGATTAGCCAGTAGACATAACCAGTATGTATTTGATTTTTAGGAAAAACATGCAGATATTTAGTGAGCTAACAACACATTAACGGCACAAGTAAAAGGGACTACGAAGTAAATAAATAGTTAGGACGTTGTGTTCCTCAGTGTCCTGCAGAAAGTTATGGAAAAGCAAACATCCCCAGCATGTCATATGTAAAAATAAATCTACAACAGAAAGAAATATAATTTTCTTTTAACACTGGGTAGGCCACAAGGTCCCTGATCTAAGCTTTTAGCATCAGGGAGGGGAACGGAGGTGGGGTTGCTCTGCACCAACAGTTCCACCCACAACTGTGAGATTGATTTCTAATGTTCCCCTGCCACTCTGCAGAAAATATGTCATATAATAGGACATGTTTGATTTTTTAAAAAACGTTAAAATCATAAATAAATGCCACGGGAACCCTGTTAAAAAAGATCAGAAGATCATCATAGAGGGACTTTAATGAGCCTGTTTAATATGGGTGTGATCTATGAATGAGTTTTTATGTGAAATGTTTACTGAATCTACTTAAAAAACCGTCATCAATATTTACTTCTTAAATCTACAACAGCTGTTTATTTAGTATTGTTTCCTACTGTTCTTAAAATGTAAACAAAAAAGTAGCAGTGAAACTTTTCTGCCTCATTCGTTTTAATTTTTCTCTTTGCAGACTAAAATTATTCACACGTAAAATATATTGCTGCATTTACAAACTACATCAGTTATTTTAGCATAAAAAGGGTAACATCATCCATAGATCGCACTTACATAAGTTGCTAAAACTCAAATATAAGAAGATCGCATGAATTCTTAAGGAAGGATTATGGGTAATCTAGAATTGCACGTGACAACAGAAAAATCTACACTAATATCACAAAAAACGGACAATTTGTGGCTTACAGTGATCACATAGGTTGAACATATCCGTTTAAACTGCATTGGGATTCGGAAACCAAGTAGCATCCCACAGATAAAACCGCAAACATGGCTGTCGTCTTTGTGTAGCCTTCCAACTCAACCGCTCGAATACGAAGGCCTGCATCTACTGACTCGCAGGTTAACAGAGGAATGTTTTATTTCTAAAACAGAAAACAACTGGGGACACGTTACTGTTAAAACAAATAAACACGGTGTGCGAAATTTACTGAGAAAAACAAAAAAGAGCAACAACAAAAAGAGAGACGCCATTTTATTTCCGACTCAGAGCCTGAATGAAGACAACAGTTAGCCAACACGCTTCCGACTGAAAAACAACAGGTTTAAAACAGTAAGATAAGCAGAACTAAGCTGAAGCCACGAACACAATTGATAATTAAACGGTTTCTTATTTTAAAATTAAATACATGTTTCGAAAGACTTAATAAACTGTTTCAAACACCTTAAGGTCGAGTGAAAAAGTGAGATTCCGGGTTAGCTTATCTGCACACAAGCGAATAAAAAGTATTTCTTTAGCTAAGGCCCACGTCGCAACACTTTAATAAAACCTAAACATTTATTTATATTTACATAATCACCAAAAGTACCCATAAATAATGAAATATCTAAATATGTGAAATCAAAAATACGATTCTTGCCTTGATTATGACGAGCTAGCGTGTCTTGCTCACTAGCTTGCTTGCAACAATTAGCCAAGAAAGAACACGCCCACTACATGTTCAGGGATGGCGCTGATTGGACAGAATATCCAACAGGAACTTAGAAGTGCTGAACAAGGGGTGGGGCCAGAACAAGATTAAGCATCGTTAATAATAAATAAACAAATAAATAAATAACTTTTTGGTACATTTATTATTTTAGTTATTCAGTTAATAAAATGTTTATTACAAGTTGGTTTCAGTAAAGATGGACTTGAAACCATTCTAAAAAGTAATTAATAATAGAATAATAATAATGATAATAACAACAATAATAATAATAATAATACCGTTAATGGTAAATAAATAATTTATCAATCAATATCAGTAATTTATAAAAGTAAATAACAGCAAATAAATTATTTTTGACTAATTATTTGATTTAAAAGTTATAATAAATTTCAAAATTATTTCAATAATAAATATGTTGAATCTTTCACATTTTCCAAAATAATCTCTTTAATGTTGTACAGAAAAGACTAATTATTGAACCCCATCCAGGTGACCAAGCAAAAGATTTGAATGAAAATCCAGACTGGAGTAAAGGATTTCAAAAGAAACCATTTAATACACAAACACACGTTCACTTTTCTGTACAAGATCATATAAAGCTTCACTTTTGTGCCCTCAAGACACCTGGGGAATGCACACAAATACAACACAAACATCTACATTCATGTCACAGCAACACAATCTGTTTTTCACATCTTCATGCTGAGGTAATAACACAGCTTATTATCTGCTCAGTCGTGAGCATCAGCACAAGTCTTTGACTTTTACACTGAAACAGAGCAGACAACATTTACACACTAAATTTGGACTCGAGGTGCTTTTGTTCTGCCCTGACATCATCTCATCGGGGAAATGTAAATACATCAAAGAGCTTTTCGCAAAATCTCGATGATTTTCTCTACTTAAATTGGTGCTCTAAGGGGAGATAAAGATGAATCAGTTTAAATTCTTCATGTTTAAAAGAGGTAAAAGTTTGTGGACTTTGATTTTTTTAAGTGACCCCTTTTGAACTACCAGTCTACTTTAAAGAACTGTCAGATCTGTTTTTGTTGAAAAAAGTTTTAACTTTGAGAACCCAAAATTATTTTCATAAAATTGTAGAGCTGAACTTGTTTGCGTTATGAGTCATTTCTGTTTTATGTTTGCCTTTAAAGCAGTTCAGCTTCATTCAGTCAAGTAAGCAGCAAGCTGCTCTGGTGCTGTCTTTTATACCACCTGTTTAAGAGAACTGGACTGAGTGAGTGTGACATCACCCATAGAAAATGGTTTACTTCCAGCTCCAATTAAATCAAATCAGTTTTTCAAAGTAAGGATGCTGCTGTGTTGGAACCAGAAAGCAGTGATTGGTCTGAGTCAACGTTTCTATGGCAACCACTCACCAATCAGGAATGAGCTTGTTGGAAAGCCACACCCCCTACCACTTGAAAGCGGGAGGAAAATCATTCATTGAAATTGGTTTCACTACGTCTCTATTGGATTTGAACTTCTTGGAACCAGTGGGTACAGGGGGGTCAACCAGTCCAGTTCTCATATACAGTCAGTTGTCAAAACAAGCCCATGCATGATATCACTTCTACATTTAAAAGGCAGGATTAAGTTTTGTGATGAGTTTTTCTTTGTTAAAATTGAATTCAACGTTTGAAAAAAATTTTAATTAAATTTTGTGATATTTTTAACTGTTTTGCCTATTATGTAATTAAGCATCTGATCAGATCATGTCCATCAGATTTTGTTTATGTCCTGGTTTCTTCATGAACAGTGAGTGGTTTTTCTTTTTCAAGAATATTTAGCTTTTTAAAAAAAATACGCAGGTTTATCCCATCTGATTGTAACTGGAATCATTTCTCTTTAATTTAATGAACCCCTAATGTTTGCCATGCATTACAAGTTTGTCCTTTTGTGTAAATCAGCTTATAAATGTGTGCAAAATTAGGTTTTTTAGCCTTTAGGCACCACTAAATGTGTTTTCTCACTTTGCTATTGCACTTTGAAATAAATATTAGTTATTTAATTGAAATGTGAGTCTGTTTTTATTTCTGCTGTTACTAAAAAACTAAAAACACAATTATAAGCTAGCAAACGTTTCAGATGTAAAACACTGCGAATGTTACTCTCACTTTAAACAAAAAACAAACTTATTTTACTTTATGAAGGAATCACCCCTCAAATGAACAGAGAATAATATAATATCTAAAAAAAATCTTCTTTTTTGTCTCAATTTAAATCTTTTTGATGCTGTTTTTTGCAGAGTTCGAGAGGGAGTTGATCTCCCAGCGACTGGACCGGAGGGTTTTACCCTTGAAACTGGCATTCTTTTTAGTAATGCGATAGATTCTTCTGAGGACGGCCCGCCGCAGCAGGATGTAGACCCAGGGGTCCAGAATCTGGTTCCAGGTGGCCATTCTGACACCGGTCACCATCAGCTTGCTGTAGTTGGTGGTTTTGTCAGTGTCCAGAGAGCCAGCATACGAGAGGGTAGCTGAGATAAGTCCAAAGACCTGAAACACAAACAGGAACATCTTCATGGCCAAAATACAAATTATTATGGTAACATAAATTAAATATGGTAAACATTAGAAACATTTGGAGACAAACATCCACATAAACATCGGTACTTTATATGGAACCAGCTTGGTTTCAGAATGGGCTGTTAAATGTAAATTACACAGCCTTTGTGTTGAGATCTCAATGACAATGTGAAGGTTTAGCTCCAGAAAGCAAACCTGAAGCACAGATTACAGGAGAAACTCACAAAACACTGATGACGTCACACAAAAAACAGATTCTGCTTTATGATGATTAAGAGGAGCTGTTTTAGATCCCCCTTTCTCCCTCTGCCTCTTCCACACTGGTCAGAACTGCACTGGACAAATCCAATGGCTGCTTTTCTGTTGGTTTCTGCTCCAAAGCAACCATTTTATTTTTTGATTGCTTGGGGAGTGACGAACAGATCTATGTAACTTTGAGTCTGCAAACGTAAACTTTTAGATTTCCTTAGCAACAAAGGTTCTTTGCTGCCCACATCCACATTGCTAATGTGTTCAAATCTCACATTATTTTGTTCAGCTTGAGCCAACGATTCATGTATTAATTTTACACAATATTCCAGTATACCTCTTCCCAAGGTCAAAGGTCAACAAATCTTCGGTTCTGGTTGTAGACTTGTGGCTAGTGTGAAATTTTGGGAAATCGCTGACACGCGTGTTTTAGTTCTGTTAGTAGATTTTTTTTTAGCCCCATAGGAGATTTTTGTCCCCATTAATATTTTGGCAGTTTCTCCAGCAGTGATGTCATCTTTTTTTTTTGGAGGAGCGGTTGTTCTCCCTGTCCAGATTTCATTTTCACCATGTACTATAGTTATTTTGGCCAGTTTTTGAGTATGTGGCGGGATCAATATTCTCACTGACAGTAAGAAAGAAGAACTGCAAAAACCAACTAGTCCTTGCAGTCCAGAACTACAGTGAGACATAAATACACAGTAGAATATATATATATTACAAGAAACAGTTGTAGACCAGAAACCTCGCTTTAAAAAAATACAACAACTTTAATTTAGTAAACTAAAAAATGCCAGCTTTGTATACTGACTCAAAGCTAAGAACACCACAAGTCAAAAATATTAAAGACACGTGAAAAGATTGAAATGAGACTGAAAATCACAGAGTTAAGTCAATTTGTATTAAACACTAAAAGAAGCAGGAATCTGCATAAAGGATACAGCCAGGTTTTTACATCTATCTGACACAAAAACAAATAATTAGGTGCTAAATATCCAAAATAAATCAGTATAAAGGTATAGAAACGGTTTATTTATGTCCAGGCATGAACTCCTGGCAACTAAACACTTTTTACTCCCTTTCTTTTTCTTGAATTCTGCCATTTTTTTCACTAAATGTTTGGCTGCACACTGATGTTTCTGTGAACTCACCAGTAGAGGGCTCCAGCAGATGCAGGATGTGACCATGATGCCAACAAGCTGCACCACCATCTCCGTATCGTGGGACCGTGCAGAGAAACGCTGGGAGGGGCACCTCGTCCTAAGCCGGGCTTTCACCAGCGTGATCCCACTGACAGTGTTGCACACAAAGGCCACAGCCAGAGAGCTCAGAGCCAGAGCAGAGAACAGTATCATGAAGGCCAGATCTGTAGCTTTGGTTCCCTGCATCACCCTGATGAAGCACCATGTCCATGGGTATTGGTAAGTGTAGTCACCTAGGTGGAAGAAGGGCAGCAGGGCTACAAACAATGCCAGGAACCAGATGACGGCAAGAGCCATTTTTGTCCTCGCTGTGGTCACCAGGCGAGCGTGTAGCAAAGGCATGGTGATGCCCAGGCAGCGCTCTGCAGCCATAGCACAGCCCAGAAAAAGTGGGCACAGGCCAAAAAACACCATGCAGCCTCCCAGAAACTGACAGGAGGGATCTGGATTGTCGGGATCTCCCTGGAAGCAGGAAGTCACGTTGTTGGAGAAGCTCGTGCTCGCGGAGTATCTACTCAGAACCAGGGATCCTGAGATAATATGTCCAGCCAGATCTGTGGCCACAAGCGAGCTGGCAAAGAGCAGGAAAGTGGCCTTTGACCTGCGGCGGAAGCGGTTGTAGGCCTTGACCAGGATGATGAGGGCCACCATGTTGAACAGGATGCCCAGGGTCATGTTGAGACTGGCTGAAGTGGGGCTCCGCGAAGCGGTGGCGTTTTGTGCCACTAAGCCCTTCATCTCAGGTTTGTGAAGCATGGTCATATAGCTAGAGGGAACAACGGCGCTCGAGGAGTTGAATTGCTGAATGGAAAGCATCCCAGCTGGACTGTGAGCTTCCTTCGGTTGAGAGGAGGCTAAGAGGCAAAACAAGAAACAAGACGTTTTGATGTTTCACTACACACTTCCTCTTCACCCATATTTAAAAAACTCTCCTAAAATGTTTAGGCAACATCAGGTTTAATGAAAATATTACAATCTAAGACAAATAGATTTATAATAATTACTTTTTTGTTTTGAAAATTCCTCCTGGGATTGAACAAATGAGTTTAAAAAAAGACATTAAAACTGAAAGCAAATTTAGTCTTTCTCCTCTCCTCCCGTAAAATTTCAGTAATCTTTGTCTAATTCAAAACTGAATCCAAACAAATTCCATGCAGATTCTGCCGTGAACATACAAAAACGCTCCCCTTCAAACGACTAATTCATCAGCAGCGGCGTGTGAGGTTCAAGAAGAAGGGTCTCTGCTTTTCTTCTAGACGAGAGGAAACAAGCCCGAACAGCTCTGAGCGTTGAGCTCACATTCCTTTAGAAATTCAGTCAGAGAGCTGGCACCGCCGCAGAACGGCCACTAAAGTGCATTCAACCAAATAATAGGGGGAGCATGCAATATACATGTTGGTGAGATATGCTTTAATTCACGCAGAGATCAATATTTTTGCACGACGGATGATTAAGGAGCCTGACCAAGACGCTTGGAACCATAAAATGTTATGATCTCTATGAAAATAATCTCATATTTTTGTTCAATTTTAACAAAATTACACTTAAAATATTTATTGTAGTGTATTGAAAGGTTTTAGAATTTCTCTTTTTTATCACCTGGGACAAACGTTTTGTAGACAATTTTTCAAACACATTTTCATTATATAAGAGAACATTAAAGAAAACTTCCATTACAAGTTTTTACAGATATTTTTTACTTTTCCCTCTAAAGTTTAAACTTTTCAAAATGTTTTAGAACCCCTCAAAAGCATGGATCCATATTTTTCTCACTCATTAGGTCAAAAATAAGATTTTTTTTCTAAAGTAAGGCTGTTTACCCACCTCTGAAAAGACAAATCCATTGAGATGTTTTTCAGTTTGCTTGACTTTTCATAAATTCCTCACAGAATCCGACATGTTTTGACTTCATCTGAAGTGTTTTCTTGTCTCGCAGCTGAAGAAACCGCGCAGCCTCCCCGTGTCGTTGCACAAGCATGTTCTGTGTTTGCCTGAACCTGAGTCTGCCTTTTATATCCTGCTGCTGCACTGTGCTCACTTTGCCTCTGGGTGTCTCTGACAAAAGAAAGCAGTTCCATCCTCAGGGTAGAGACTCTTGAGTAAATAAGCTCCTCGGGGAATCAGATGAATATTCAAAACTCAGCAGCTTGTGGTTTCACTTCACCAAAAGACATTTGGTTTGAGCGTGACATCACATGCAGACATGAAACCATCTATCGGGACTGATGGGAGTTAGGCCTGAATTCCTGATCCTTCCTTTCAATTCTGCGGGAACTAAAACTCTCTGCAGATCTACCAGAGATCATCTAAACAGCTTCTCTGCAGACAGCTTCCATCAAAGTGCTCCAGCTGTGTTCTTCCCCTGCAAACTCAGTGTGGAGCCTGTTCCAACTCTGCGGACGACGGGCCAACTCCTGTTGCTGCAACCTTGAGGATGTATTAATTTGGGGTTCATTTTAATGGCCCACTGCTGTAGTAACTGAGAGTAAATAAAAAACAAAAACAAAAAAAAAAACAATCAAATGAGCCCCATCTCCGCACTCCAGCGAAATTCCTTCTTCTTGGAAAGGCGACGTCTTAAATTACTGTCCGTTTTTGTGGAAACAATGTCAGGAATCTTTTGGGAAAATTAAAATAACACCACATACACAATGTGGCTCATTGTTCATCACTGAGCTTGGAAAAACGTCTACGTTGACAGCCAGCGCAGTGAACCGATAACTGGAATGTCTCTGCACTTTAAGAACTTGGGGTAAAACCAGCAGCGAGGCTCGAACATTTTATATCGGGGGGCTGGGAGAGGGGCAACATTTTAGAAAATGGAAAAAGAGAACAGCAGAGTGGAAGACAATTACAAATGAAAGGAGCAAACATACTTTAAATAGTTTTTATTAACTATTTTTAACATTAAAACAGACCATCTTTTAGTTGAAGTGATATTATTAATGCTTAAAGAAGCTTGATAATTGATGATATGATTCTTAATCTCTGTCAGTAATGATACTAATATTGTCAAGTAGTATGGCAAAATTCTTTATGTACCACGCAACTCAAACAAAAAAAGCACTTTGTTGTGTTTTGCATGAAATAACGTAGTCAGATGTGGATGACGTTTAGGTTTGTGTAAGAATAAAGCCCACAGACGCATGCCTTAAAGCAACACTTAGCAGTTAGCTTGTAGCTGCATGCATTTCCACAGACTTCAAATGTGTGTCAGCTCCAAGTTACAATAATTGAAGCTAATTTTTTTTCAATTTTTTCAAAAATTACATTTCGGCCCCTGTGTGGAGGTATTTTAGTTATTTTAAAATTAGACAAAAAACATGCCTTCTGCACTGCAAATAGTGCAGAAGACACATACATAAACATATACACATACACATATATATATATATATATATATATATATATATATATGTTCAGTTTGCGTTTTTTTGTCTTCTGGGGAGAAACTGTTGCATCATGTTCCTTCAGTGCATCTGTTATTTTAAAAATATAATAGGAAATGCAAATTGGAGTGAACGCAAAGTGTTTAAATTTGGCAAATATAGTTATTTGGTTTATATCGTGATATATGTCGTTATCGCCTGATATGAAAAAACAATATTGTGACATAAAAAATCCCTATCCCCCATTCCTAATTACCGTATATCTGCTTAAAGACACGGAAAAAAGACAATCAAACATTATCTTTTAAACATGCAAGATCACTGAACTGCAGCCGCCTGCGCAGCTGTTGCCAAGCCAATCTTCTCCTCAAATGGCGATGACTGATCTGGACGTCATTTATGACCAACAACATCAGGACAACATCTGCCCGAGTTAGACCACCTCATCAAATATAATTTGATCAGATCTTTTGGTAGTCGACATTTTCTCTGACAAACTGCTCTGTTTTGCTCTGGATTGTAAAAAAAAAAAAGCCTTGTTATCGCAGCATAACAAAATAATGATAATAAGATAGTAGATGTTGTTATCACGAGGAAAAAAGAAGTTGTTTTCTTGTGATAACGTATTTCTAGATATCATTATCATGAGAAAACAGGTCACACAAAACAAGCAAGGTGGGACATTCATGATATCTGTGGCATCATAATAAAAAGTTCAAGACCAACTAAAGCAAAATTTAAAGACCCACTCTGATAAAAATAGGGATTTTGGGGTTTTTAACATGTTCTTGTATTTTTATTGTGATGATGGATATTAAGACGTACGTCTGTATCTCACTTTATTTATGTACTATCTTTCAAAGCCTGGTTCCCTTTTTATCACTCTAAAAACATGCCTTTAGTTTGCAATCTCTGCTAAGCAAATTTTTTTTGAGTAAACGTAACTTTATGTAAACTGATTAATATGAATATTTTTGATATTGCTGATCTGATTTAGATGTAGATGTTTTAAATAGAGTTACACAGCTTCTACAGAGGAGCTTCCAAACACATCTCAGGTTCATCCAGCCCTGTCAGATGTGTGAGGAGGAGCGTGACATCTTAATGGAAGAGTGAACATGGAAAAGGAGCCAACAAGGAGACTGAGTGATCTGCAGATAAACCTGGCAATTAGAAAGCAAGAAGACATTCAGCTCTGGACAACAAAACAGGGACAAGCGGGGAAAACTCTCATTAGGGACAATTTTGTCTTATCACACAGCAGCAAGAAATGACAGAACGGGACATTTTTGAACGTCTGCATCAACAAATGATATATACAAATGATAGATGATGATAGAAGAAAATATGGTAAAAAAAAAAGGTCTAAAATCCTTTTTTCTATTTTTTTACATAAATTTATTTTTGTATTTAGTTGCATAATTAGCATTTTTTTACACAGCGGTATAAATCAGCTACACTATTTTTTTTAAACACAAAAAGTATTTACCAACCCCCAAAAACAGCCCTGCCGTTTAGAGCATGCTGGGGGGGTTATAAAAGCTACATCGAGAGAAGATAAAAGATGGAAAGAAGGGACTAAAGAAGTGCTTTCTTTTTAAAATATTGGAGTGTCATCAGCAGAATCATAGTGGGTTTTAATGTCCCATTCTGATCATATTTTGATCTACTCTAAAAGTGTTGCCAGTGGTCTTTGAATAATGATTACATCGTTTTTAGCCAAAATAAAAAAAAAAAAAACCTGTGTCAGTTTCTGGGACATAGTTTCTGCAGAGCAGCAGTAGTTCATGGGAAATTCACCTCAGAGTAGTGTGGGACCGTTCGTCTGCCTTTGTTTTCCATCATCCCTTTGTTTACACTCTCTCTCACACCACCAACATAACATTAGTGATGGAACAAAAAGGGTGAGCCCAGCGAATTTTTTACGTCACAGATGCAATCTTTTTCAAACAGCATTTTTTTTCTGCTCCTGATTCACAACAAATTGAATAAAGAAATACTCTAAAATGGGTTTTTAATCAGTTTATAGTGAATTGCTCTGTGGCTTGAACTAGTCCAAACCTGGTCAGCTTCCTCCACAACCTGGAAGAGCACTGACTCCCGTTGGTCCACGACCAGGTAGAATGATTAGCTCATATATCATCAGTACCAGGGTCTGCTTGTTTGTGTTAATCTCACCTCTGGACACAATGTTATTTATTTTGTCTCATAAATACAAATATTTCAGTTTGCAATGTCTGTGTGTGTCTAATTTCCAAACGTTTTTAATATCTCGAAAGTAGTCAGGTACCAGACACACACCATGGAGGATGCTGACCCTGCTCTGCATCCTGGTCCTCATCACTACCAGCATCCCAGCTTTCTGTATCTTGTCTCTTTGCAGCTTCCTTCTCTTTAGCTCCTAAATTGTTTCCTGGCAGACACTCATCATTAGGAGTTTTGAAAATATTTGGACTACCCAAAGACTTTCCTGTCTGTACTTTGTTGCATTTCATTTACCAATTGAGGAATTACAATATGCAACAAACACAGCAAAATGAAGTGAAATTATTTTTTTTTAAATGGCCACAAGACAAAGGGAAGTTACAATTAAACTTGTGTTTGTGTATTTGTGTATTTGATGATGAATGTTTGCATGGGTAAAGTCTGCAAAATTTGACAGCTCAAAAAGGTTTTTTAGGCAAAAAACAGAGAGTAAAATCATTGTTTTGTATTCCAGGGTCTGTACCTGAGCTTCATCCTCAACCCTCTTGCAAAGAGATTGTTGGTCATCTGCACAGAAACAGTCTGATCAGAAATTGAGTTTGTTTTTGGTACTTTCTTCAGCAGTTAGCACTGCGAATCACATGTTTCTGTATGTAATTTGCCTTCTGCATCTTCCAGTCCTGAAATTGAAACACAGAAATGCTTGAAATCACCCACATACGATATCAGTAACACCTGAAAGATTAGGTGTGTCTTAGGTGGCGTGGCCGGCCCATCCCTCTGATCAGTAGTAGTTAATCCGGCTCTGTGTAAGCTTTTGGAATAGCAAAGCATAATTCATTTATCAATCATTTTAATCAGTTTGAATCTATCTACGTCTGTCCTGTTTCTACACTATTTCGTTTTCCTGGTATTTTTTCTTAGAATTTTGTTTTTTTAATTTGTGTGTTCTGTGTTTTTAATTTTGTTTAAATTGTTTTGCCAATAAAAAGGGCTTGAATACCATTTATTATGGCCCGCAGCAGCAGGGTCCGGTCTGCAAGGACCGTATTGTTTTTACACGTACGAAAAGACCCAAAAACATTCAAAAAGCCTTCGACCGACCTGAAGGAACAGGCCTGGCCAGTGTGTAGTACAAAAAAAGTGCACGAACCCACACAGTCCTAGACGCAAATTTTTCTATATTTTATCTGCTTTGTTTATTATTCTCCTTTCTAACGACACCTGTTTGTCTAAATTTGACCACCGCCACATACCTGAAAACTCACCAAAATTTCCACAGACCTAGGGAAAATTGTAAAATAATTTATTTTGAAGTGAACGACCACCCCCCCAAAACGATGACATCACGGCGAGCGATACCGCCAAAAAAATGAATGGGCCGAAATTTGTTTTAAGGAGCAAAAAAAAAGAATTTTGAAATACGCAAACGAAACCAAAACACACGCGTCGGGGGTACCCAGGAGAGCTTTTGAAATCATTATGGGGGGGCCGCACGACCCACGCCGTGGCGGCCGTTTTGTAGCGAAGTGCGAGATTTGGCGATTTTCGTTTTTTTTGACAATATAGGAAAACGACACTTTGGTTCTTCCGATTTTTACGAAACTTCACACACATCACGCCAGCCGGAGTCTACAACCACCACAGAAGTTTCGTTGACCTTTGACTTTGGGAAGAGGCCGCCATATTGAATTATTCAAAAAAAGCACGTTTAGTACAAGATTCAAATGTAAACTCGTCCTAGGGATTTTCACCAATCATCTTGTAACTTCACGAGCATCAATGGCCGGGAACTGTGAACAAAATGTTGGAATTAGAAGTTGTAGAATTTGAATGGTGTGCGCGTGGCGAGCTCGCAACCGCTACGGTGCTAGCTAGCTCGCACATGTTTTAGCGAAATGTCACGAAGCGCATATCCACGCGTCCGGAACGTCAAGCTGAACGTGACAATGTAACATTTGAAACTATAATGTTAAAAACGAGGCCAGGGTAAGTGAAAAACTGACGCAAAAAAAGTGCTTACTCAGCGAAAAACGATTTTTTTCGGAATTTTTTTTCTAGAATTAAGGAACGAAACCAACGTAACTTTGTTCGTGATAGCTAAAGGACGTTTTGAAATTATTACGTGATTGCCACATGACCAACGGTTTGGCGGCCATTTTGTTTCAAAATTGGAGATTTCGCAATTTTCAAGAACGTGAAAACTGACCTTTTGTTGTCACGATTTAAACAGAATTTCACACACATGCAGCTAGCGCAAGTGTACGATGACCCAAAAAGTTTCGTTGAACTTTGACCTTGGTAAGAGGCCGCCATCTTGATTTTTAAAAAAATCCATTTTACTCCTAGCGAAATCAAAAATTCAGCCCAAGGGTTTTTTTTCCGATAGTCTTCAAACTTTCAGTGCATCATCGGGAGGAAATTTGTGAAATTTTGGTACCAAAACTTTTTCTCTATCTTAAACGGTGTGCGCGTGGCGAGCTTGCAAAGTGGCGTAGTCTTTATATTTGGCCATTGTTTGACGGATTCTTGCGAAAATTTAATATGTTGACCTCTGAGCAGAACTGGACATGATATAATAGGAGCGGATACGAAAATATTAGGAAAGTGGGCGTGGCTAGCGCATAACCTTTGTTGCTAAGGACCTTCTAATGTTGACTTTTGCCGATTCTTCTGAAACTTACATCTATCTGTTCGGTGTCACGGGGCGATCAAAACATAAAATGGTTGCTATGGCGATAAAGCCAACAGAAAAGCCGCCATTTTGAAAAAAGTGCTTTTTTCATCCTTTTGTCACATGCAGCTGAGAGCAGCCTGACAGAAAGTGAAAGGTGGGGCTTAGGGGTGCATTGTGGCTGCTTTACAAGTGTGATAGCGTCAATGTTGGGCTTCGGGGGCGGTGGGGGGGGCTCAGAGGTGGGCGGCGAGGGCGGCAGTGGTGCGTAGACGTGGGCGGGGAGGGTGCAGAGGCGCGTAGAGGCGGGCGGCGAGGGCGGCGGTGGTGCGTAGAGGTGCGTAGAGGTGAGCGGCCTGCGGGCCATCCAACGCCGCTCGCGGCTTTAATTTATATTTATTTTTAAATTGACCCTCGCACTATAATATGCATCAATAAAACAACCCATATATCCTTCTGAAATGCATTAAGGCAGAGTCACTGAGTCTTGTGCAATGTGGTGGTAAAAATTCCTCAAAGGTCTTATTGCATTTCAGGAGTTCTTTTCAGGATTTTCAAATGGCCTCAAGCTTCAACTGATAACATCATACTTGCTAACAACATCCCCCAACTCTGACAACAATCAGCCACAATCAGTGAGTTTAGGACAATAGTGCCCTCCAGCCTAACAAACTTTCAGGTCTGAGAAGAAGTTAATGACAGTTCAGACAAATAAATGAAAGAAAAGCAAAAGGGCCCAGCAAAGCTCTCAAGAGGGTTTCAAGTGCTCAGCAACAAGTTGTGAAGGTGTAACATGAATGGATAAAGGTTTATCAAATATATGCAACATACTGCTAATATATGTACAACATTGGAAGCAGTTTGCTACGCAAACGACTGCAAAAAGATGCAGTTTATTGTAGCAATGGAAGCAGATCGTTGCAAGTAAAAAAGTGCTAAAATGGACAGTTTATACAAGCAGTGGAAGCAGTTTGTTATGCATAACATGAGGGAAATAATAGTTAAAAACAAATACTCACTGTGACAATATATATAATAAAACAAATGATAATGAAAATGTTGATTTTCTTTTTTTTTTCTTCATTTTTTGCCAAGGAGTTTGTTATGTGAGTAGTGCACGTGCTGTTTTGAGGTATCACTGTATAAGACCGCACCCCCTTTTTCCTTTAGATAACCTTCAAAAAAAAAGTTGGAGTCACAGAAAGACATCTTTGAGTTAACCTTTAGTTGATTCATTTGATTTTGTAAAAAAAAATTGCAACCTGACTGGTTGATGCATTGTGTAAACAAAGAATAACACAGACATTGCTTCATGTAGCGATCGGTAGTTCCTCCCACAGGTGTCTGGGGTGTCAAGCTTATGAACACATTTTTGGACAGACGTTTAGCAGCAAATTTGGCGGGCGTCGACAGAGAGGCATCTGATGCAAATTTGATGTGCGATTCACGTTTGACATGAACGCTTTAAAAGCACTATGTGAAGTGGATTTGATTGATTGCCTAAAAATTCTAAAATAAAGCTCATTAAAACATCGCACGATTGCTTTAAATGACAGCAAATGGTTGGCTTAAATATTTGTTAACTTCTGACCTCATGAAAACACAGCGGTTTCAAATGTTTGTTCATGATCAAACGCTTTCCTGAAGATTCTCGGGGTTTGGGCAAAAGTCAGATTCCACCGTGGGAACATCATAGACACTTTCTCTGCTGTGCTGTCTGTCAGCTCCAAATACTTATCTCTGCTGTCCCGGATGTGACCAAACTGCTCACTACATGGTTCCCGTCTTTCACCATCTTCATTATATGAGTGCTCGCTTCCTTTGTGAAGTGTGAAACATCAGCAGCCCAACACTTATCACTCACTTACTTTATTCATTTAATGGAAACTCCATTAGTGAATGTGGAAAAAAACAATATTTAGCCAGCGTTAGAAAGAGAAAAAAAAAGTCTTAAATGTATCAAGACGTTTGCTTTCAGCTGTCTTTGTGTAGTAACAGCAGTGTGCAGTAATGTTTATTTATGATTTCTGGGATGTTTAGAGTGGGATTATGTAACGTTAGACCTGTGGGAGTTGGTGCAGTTGTGGCTGAGTAAATGGAGGTTTTGATGATGCAAAAAGATATCAACACACCAGTGAGAACTGGAGCAGCCAAGCAGATGTAGAAACTGGCTTTAGAAACAATTTGGAAATAGTTCCCTTGAAGAGATGTGAAAAATTCAGCTCAGGTCAAAAAGGGATGCACCCTGCAGACGGGCACCTCCTTCTTGAACTCAGTTTTCATTCTTTTTAGAAGATGGACAGCTGGAGATGGTTCATCTTCCTCAAGGATGTCAGATTTCAAAGACAAGATGTTGTTATTCTACCATCCAGGAGGCTCAAGTCGAGCTTCAGAAGCTCTCCCATCTTCACATAATGTTCTAGCAGTTGTTCTTCCCCTCTTTTTTATGTCTACATCTGTTTCCTGTTTTTACACCTGGGATCGGAACTGTTTTCCTGTGTGTTCTCTCTTATTACTTCTAATATGAATTCAAATTTTAGTCAAATTATTGAACAGCTGCCCTTCACCTGTGATAGTTATCAAAATCATAAAAGCCCTTCAATACAAAGAACAAAGTGCCACTGTTAGTTCAATTTTTTTAACCTTACCAATAGTGAAAAAAATGTCAGATTGAAAATATGCAAGTTTTTTGTTGTTGTTGCGGTCTTGTGTCTGTGTGGTGTTGAGAGGCTTTGAAGCCTGCAGGAAAAAGCTTCCTTTGTCTCTCTGCTTTGGAGCTTCTTCAGGGATCAAAACACTTTCCTGACCACAGCAGAGGAAACACATCACTGTTGGGATGGCTGGAGGTGTTCATGATTTGCAGCTTCTAGAGTTCTGGGTGTGCCAAAAAAAGAAAAAAATCTTAACAGATTGAATATCTGAACATAGTATTTGATTGTGTTTGTTTTTGGGTCATTTTGAGCCTGCTTTGTGGTGATTGGGTTATTTTTTACAGTGGTTTCCCAATACACTTTGGGAGTGTTTATTAATAAGGGACTACGCATTGACTGCATGGAACTGGACTGCACAAGTGTGACATCATCCATAAAAAATGGCGTACTTTCGGCTACAGCAAAATGAAATCAATTCAGTTGTCTTTTTACTTTTTTTTGCAATAAGGATGTTGCCATTTTGAGCCAGAGACGACAAGAAGCAGTGCTGTGTCCGAGTCAGTCAGAGTCAACGTTTCTATGGCAGCTACTGTCGCCAATCAGGAGTAAGTTTGTTGGAAGTCCACACCCCCACCACTAAAAGCAGGCTCGGAAGATTGTGTCAATCGACCATTTTGAACGTTGGAGGTGGGGCCAGCAGGAACCACATGCTTTTATTGAGGAATCTGATTTTCAGTTTATAACTTGAACAACTTGCAGTTAAGAAGAAATATCAGGAAAAAAAACAGGATTATCAACCATGTTAAAGAAAAGTTTCAGAGCAAGAATGGTTATTCTGACAAATATAGTGACTGAGTAATGGCTGTTTATTCTTCAATAGAAGTCAATGGGATTTGGCTTCTTGAAACCAGCGGGTAATTCCTGTTTGGAATGGCAGGGGTCTCAGTCCAGTCCTCTTATGGAGTCAATGAACTACAGACTACAATGACCCAGACAGTGTATGTTTTTCATTAGGTCTAATTTGGTAACTGGCAAAGTGCTAAATCGTAGACAACAACACTTCCTGTGATATTCGAGGGTAAGAACATATCACTGTTGAGTGGGAACCAGGAAGAAGAGAGTCCACAACAACTATTCAGGGCAACGTAGTGACCATTTTTTGCTTTGCCTTTCGTGACTCCTGGGGTTTTGGTCATACTTCTACTTTCTTGAAGCAGCTTCTAGATATCACACTGAGGTGTGATGTCACAAGTCTGTTCTGGAACACAACCACATTGGGTCAGGTTAGATGGATCCTCTCTACCCAGTTTGGGGATTTTCACATTTCTTTTTGCCTTGATTCTTCATGATGTTTGAGGCATACAATCAGTTCACCCACAGCATGTTATCTTCTCTGGCTTGAGTCTCCTGTAGTAAAGTTTGCGTTCCATGGAAATTCCATTAGCACGTTCCTTTAATGGCCTTAATTTTATCATAGGAAAGAACGGACTCTTTTCAATATTTTGTGAAAAAAAGCAAAAGCTTTTAAAGGGCTTGTATAGTAAAAAAAAACAATCTTTTTGAACTTTGAAGTGTATTAAAATGTTAGTTCCTCATGAAAACACCCTCAAAGCGGTATTTTGATCCATTCATCTCTGAGCATTCCTCTAAAACCCTGCGCTTTGAGCATCAGCCCCTCCAAATACCCCCCCCCCCAAAAAGCAGGTCCTTACAATGCATCATAGATTAGTGAAAATATCCCTTCCAGGAAGAGTCCACACTGCCAGCACCGCCCCAGGCTAACACACACACACACACACACACACACACACATACTTTCTTTGTGTAGCTAGCGGTGCTCGGTAAAATGGTTTCAATTGAAGTGCACAATATGCACATCCATCTTTGCAAAAGTTTGGATGCAAATAAGGAAGGTAAACATACTGTGGCATACTGTGTGTCCAGGAGACCAGGTGGAAAGGTAGCAAAGCTAGATGCTTAGGAGTAGGGTTCAAGTTGTTTTATCATGGTGGAGATGGGAAGAGAAATGGAGTAGGAGTTATTTTAAAGGAGGAGATTGTTAGGAGTGTTGTGGAGGTAAAAAGAGTGTCAGAGTGTTGAGTCTGAAGACAAAAATGGAAGGTGAGATGCTTAATGTTGTTAGTGGGTAGGCTGTGAGCTGGATGAGAAGGAGAAATTCTGGTTGAACCTTGATAAAGTGATGATGAGCATCCCTAGAAGTGAGAGAGTTATCACTGGCGCAGATTTCAATGGACCTGTTGGTGCAGGAAACACAGGTGACGAGGGGGTGATGGGCAGGTTTGGTATCCAGGAGAGGAACATAGAAGGTGAGATGGTGGTTGATGTAGCAAAAAAGATGAAAATGGCTATAGGGAATACATTTTTTGAGAAGAGGCAGAAACATAGGATGACCCCATAGAAGCACACAAGACTACATCTTCTGTAGACGGTGAAATCTGAAGGAGATTAGTGACTGCAAAGTAATGGTTGATGAGAGTGTTTCCAGACAGCATAGGATGGTGGTGTGTTGGATGACTCTGGTGATTAAGAAGATGAAGAAAGAAAGGGCACAGTCAGAGAAGAGGACAAACTGGTGGAAGCTAACAAAAGGAAGAATGCTGCATGACTTTAAAGAAACAGTTGGACAAGTTCCGGGTGGTCTGGATGTACTCCCAGATGATTGGATAACTACAGCTAATGTGATCAGGGAGACAGGTAGGAGTGAACTTGGTGTGACATCAGGAAAGAAAGATGATAAGGAGACTTGGTGGTGGAATGAGGAGGTGCAGGAGTTTATACGGAGTAAGAGGCTGGTTTAGAAGAAGTGGGACACTGAGAGGACTGAGGAGAGGACAGGAGCACAGGGAGATGCAACATGAGGTGAAAGTAGCGGTACCAAAGGTCAAATAAGAGGCTTATAATGACTTGTATGCTAGGTTGGGTAGTAAAGAAGGAGAGACTGACTGATACAGATTAGCAAGAGAGACTGAGATGGGAAGGACATGCAGCAGGTTAGGGTTAGTAAGGATAGGGATGGTAATGTGTTGACAGGTGTCAGTAGAGTAATAGAAGAGTTGATGAATGAAGAAAATGAGAGAACAAAGAACAGAAAAGGTGGCTGTTGTGGAGCTGACAGAAACAAAGATTAGTTAGGCTGAAGTGAGAAGGGATTTGAAGAGGATGAAGAGTGAAAAGGCCTTTGGTCCTGATGATAAACCTGTGGAGGTTTGGAAGTGTCGAGGAGAGATGGCAGAGGAGTTTTTGACTGGATTGTTCAACAGGATCTTAGGTGGAGAGAAGATGCCTGAGGAATAGAGGAGACGTGTGATGATGCCCAAGAATAAGGGAGATGTGCAGAGTAGTGGCAACTACAGAGGAATAAAGCTGATGAGCCATACAATGAAAGTATGGGAAAAGGTATGTAGCAGGATTAATTGGCTCAAGTGTGGTGAAAGGAATAATTACAGGCAGTGGCCTCTTGGGGCACAATAAAAAGGCCAAGGCACGCACTGGCCATCATGGGCATCGTTTGGCCACTGGAACCGCCCACTTCCTGTTTGCACACTTCTGGGTAGTCTCACAGGTAACATAGCGGTGGTAACCTGTAATCAGGTGATTGCTAGCTTGCATTTTAACTTCAGACTTTTTTTAGCTCTGGATAACCGCACAGGCTGTCAACCGACATTAAATCTAAGCCCTGCATTTAAGCGTGGTGCGATCTCGTCCTTTCCAGGTGATGAAGAAGTAATTTAGCAATGCTGTAGCCCTGCCTTGCCTTCAATCTGCTTTTATTTTAATTTTTTTTTAATGTGTGTGGTTGGTTGGACACAGGCCATAAGGAAAAGACATTTTGTTTATTAATTTGTCTTTTTTCTTTTCTAAAGCAGCGACTGTTTTTCCTTGAAAGCGAGGACGGTTTCTCTGGAAAGGCAACTTGGTGTTTTAATAAGCCAGGGGAGGCGTAATCTCTCTTTCCTTCGAGGCTTAGTCATGGAAGGACAGTTACAAGATCTAACAGGCCTGGTTTTGAGGCTGCAAGCTGAAAATAATTAGCTGCAGCAGCAGCAACAAGCTGCAATTTCTGCATCTTCCACTTTGGCTGGGCCTTCAACCAATCCACCAGTCATAGAGAGACTGTTATATGTCCCTAGAGACAGAAAATGTCCCATGTTCAGAGGACGGACTGGTATTGAGCTTGCAGAGTGGCTTGAGGAGGTGCAGGCTTGCATGAGGGCTCATCATTTGACCAGGCGCTCTTTTTGTTCGATCACCTGGTGGGAGAGGTGCGCAACAAAATTAAATATCGCCCTAGCTCTGGTTGCGAGGACCCAGCGAGGGTCATTGCAGTGCTGCAGGAACTTTATGGCTGCACTGAGGCCCTGCAGGAGGCCTTTTTTTCTCGTCGACAGCTTGAAGAAGAGACGCACCTAGAATTGTCCCTGGCTTTAATGAGCCTGATGGCATCAGTCAAGGGAGCTGCACCTAGTGGTGTTCCAAATGCAGAGAGTCTGCTGCGGGATGAGTTTGTGGAGCATGTTTTCGACAGTACACTACCGAAGCAGTTTGTGCGCCAGCAGCCCACCACTACGTTGCTAGAAGTTAGGAGTGAGGCAATAAGGTGGGAGCGGGAAGGTCTGCCAGGACGGGTGGGGAGTCATAGTTACTCGGTCCCAGGTTCCAGTGTGGTGTTGGGAGTAGGACCCAAGTGGCCCCCCAAGCATCAGAATGATCAGAGATAAAGGCGATGTTAAGGCTCCAACAAACATAGATTCTCCAGATGTCTCGAGACATTTCACGCCTGCAGAACTCTAACCAGACGAACCGTCCCTCCCGTCGTGGCTCCCTTATTTGTAGACGGTGCCAACACCCTGGGCATTTTGCCCAAGATTTTTTTTCTGTTCTTTTGGGAGATTCCACCTCCCTAAGTAGTCAGGTCCTCAGCAGACTGAATTTTTCATAATTGCTTTTGGTGTGAATGCTTGTTTTAATAAACTCTTCTTACGCAAACATACGCCACTTCCGCTAAAACGTTTTACGTTAGTTACCGCGCATGTGCAAGTTTTCTTCGTCTTTTGCTTCGTGCATGTTAAAATGTTTTCTTCTTCCTTTGTTTCGTTTGTGTGCGTGTTTGGTTTAATTCTGTGATATTCAAGTATGTCTATGCTTGTGTGTGTCAAGAGGAACAACTGAAATTGGGATTTTTTTTAAACATTTAAACATTGCAGAATTTATATTTTAAATAATTTAATGTTGGGAACAACTTCACTGATTCAATAAATATTGACATCCACCACAAACATATAAATCATAGGGAATGTTGTTCGAAAATTTGCATTTTTGGATATAAAATTGATCAAGTAGCAAAAAAATATATACATTAATAATTGAAATGACATATTATGCTCATGGAAGCTAAACAACAAGTATCTAAAGTAAAGAAAGGGAGAGAGCAAATTTGTAACTAAATGAATCACAGAAAATTTGCCAAAAAAGATTGAGAAAAGGGGCAATGTCACATAATGCATCAATATTGGGTTTAAATATTTTTAAATCTGTTTTTGCAGCTTAAAATTTGTGTAAAAATTGAAAAGAAATTGATTTTATCTTACTGGAAATAAGATAGTGATTATAAGACTCTTTTTCAAGATACATCATCTACATTTTGTTTCCAATAATGAATGACATGTGGCAAAGTTACAATATTTTTCTGAAAAAATGATCTAGTGTCTCTAAAAGTTTTCATGGAACAGAGAGTAAAAAAGAGTTTTCCAACAGTGGACAGCTAAAGAGAAAGATTGAAAGGGAAAGAACGAAGTCTAGGTCTTTGGTTTACAGTTCTGGCACATCGCCTGCCCGTCCTAGGAGAGGATCCCTTCTTCATCCCTAAAATTTCTAATTTTTTCCCCAAGATAGGGTTTTTTTTAATGAGTTTTTCCTTACCGAGAAGGAGGGTCTAAGGGCAGGGATGCCAGTTTAGCTTAGTCTGTTTAGTTTAGTTTAGCAACCAGTTATTATTTATAGTTTATGACTGACTTCATGTTTTTGTATAAATACTGGTGTGAAGCCCGTTGAGACAACTGTGTTATAATATTGGGCTATATAAATAAAATTGAATTGAATTTGTTTAAATAGCATACATATCCCAGGAGATTTTGTACAAAAACTTTGAAATTGTGATATCTTCTGTCAATTGTCAGATCAGACAAGCTTGCTGACATGTCTTCACATGCCACATTACAAATTTATTTTTATTTTTTTCTACACAAAGCATTTCTTAAAAATACAATTGCTTTGTCTACTTTTTTATACAAAGTAGAGATGTATAACTGTTTATACAAAAATAATGTGTAATAACAGTAACAATAGCAAAAACAATGACAATAACATTAGTAATAGCAATAGCCGTAACCACCATCATGACAATAATAATAAACAAACTAATAGTTTTTCATTTTGCTGCATGCAAAAGTGGCTACAGTAGCCTGGTGGCATTTGATCAGAATAAAATGTTCTCAGATGTCCTCTTTTCCCCGAGTCAATGCAAACAAAAGCTACAAAAACAGTACACATCACTGCAGAATTTAATGAAGCCCAGTCATTGCATTAAAAACACAGTTTAAAAACAGTTTAAAAACACAATGTTAAAAGTTGCTAAACTTTATAGCATCTGACAAGTAATTCAAAATAATACAAGTAATACAAAATGTGAATGCAAAAATACCTGCTTTGCAGTGCAAAGTGATTGTCCCAGTCATTGTGTTTATTATTAACATACTTCGTCAGCGCACACTCAATATTTTGGTTAGTCCTCTTGTTCTTTGAATTGTATTTTGTAAGATGGATAAATAGGCACAACTGATTTCAGAAGGTGCTCAAAATTAGTTATTCAGTTGCTCACCTGCCCGTTGGTCTGGGGGTGGTATGCACTGGAGACAGTATGCTTAATATTTAGCATGGTGAAAATGCAGTCGTTGAGCTGCAGAGACATGAGCAGATTGGCCCCAAATACATTATTTCTTTTATCATACATCTACATATGAAAAACACTTTCACAATATTTTACCTGCTTGACAAACTCCATCTCTTGATCTGCAATAATTTTCCTGACCATGCCAAAAGTATACAACTTATTACTTATGATGGCAAACATCCTCTGCTGCAGTCTTAGACCTCAGAGGTTCTGCAATCACCCGTTTGGTGAATAAGTCTGTCATTGCAAAGATGTATTTATTTCCTTGGCTTGTTTCTGGGAGTGGGCCAATCAAATCCATGCCCAGCACCCCCCAAGGTTCTTTCACCTGCAGATCACAGAACTTTTCAAATGAAAATGTACAGTACCGTTGATGTCTTTGTTTTCTTTTTCGTTAAGTCCCTTTCAAACGCAGGTTCCTCTGTATCTCTCTTGTACTTTAAATTTTCCTTATGTGATTTTCAATGCATCTTGAATTTTCCTAATTTGGTTTTCAAGCATCTCATTCTTCTTTTTGTTTTCATGAACTTCTCCTCTTAGCTATGCTAACACGACATTGTTCTCTTCCATCTTGGCAGCTAAATCTTTCATTTTATTTTCCTGCACATTGAATGTTTCCGCAAGTTACTGCCTCCAGAATCTTCATCATTGTTAGATCCGCCTCTTCAGATTGTTTCTCCTCTTTGGTTTTGTTCTTCTTTTTAGTTTGTTGTTGGTGGGGCCCCTCGTTTGCTTCCATTCCCGGACTTTTCCCTCCACCTTTTCTCACAATAAACGTGATTCAACAGACTCATGAAGGAGGAGGCAAACTTCTTCACTCGATAACATGTACCCACAGCGTGCTGAATGAGACTCAAAAACAAACATTTGGAAGATTTTGAGGGATGCTTTGAGAGCACATGTAAAACTGTGCTGCTCAAACTGCCATCTTGCTGGGAAGCCCACATACAGAAAAAGTAGTGACTGCTTGTATTTCTCTAAAGTTGTTGCTAAAATAAAGTTATGGGGGGAAAAAAGTTGTTGCTATCGCGCTAGCATGATGCTAATATTTCTTTTAAGTTGTTGCTATTGCGTCAGAACAACGCTAGTATTTCTCTACAGTTGCTACTGTGTTAACTTAATGCTAACATTTCTATTAAGCTGTTATCATGCTTTTATGATGCTAATTTTTTTCTAAAGTTGTAGCTGCCTGGTTGTTACCCGTCAGTTAATTAAAGTAAGGTAAAACTGCTACAGTTTACTTGTTTTCTACAAACCACACAAAGTTCTATTCACATAAAAACATAAAGTTTCTGTAAATGCAAGAAAGCTTATTAATCTTTAATTTGGAAATTTATTTTTTAAGACTTTGGTTTAAAGTGCAAAGCTTGCTTTAAAGCAAAAAAGCTACCAACCTGTTAACAGGTTTAAAGTTGACCACTTTTTGTGTTGTATTAAATGTAGAGCTCATCACAGCAGTTTTGTACTTCTATTTTAGTACAACCCTGCTCTCAATTGTACAACAATTCTGCAACTGTTACATCACAATTACGTGAATAGTTTAAAAAAAAAACACTTCCTGTTTCTCTTTTTTTTAAAAAAACAATTTATAATTTAAAAAAACATTAATGTCAGGCAAAGCTAGCTAAAGAATTTTAGAAGGACCATCAAGGGACAGCAGGCGTAAACATGTTCATGAAATATAGGTGTTTTAGTGTTTTGTATGTCAACAACATAACAGAGAAAAGCCTGTTTGTGCACTTTTTTGATTACAGTTCAGGTCTTAGCAGAAAGTTGACTTTTTCATGCAAAAATGAGGCCCAGATGCTTTTCCTGCATGTGATGTAACTGTTAGTTTTGCAGCATTTCCTTTTTGAACTAGTTAGGTGGCTTTCGACTTTGTGCTAGCGTGATCAGTTAAATTAACGTCCTGTGACCACCGGCTACGGTGGCCGATTTGTTCCAGTTATTCGGCTCCCAAAGCGGACTGTATTCAGACTGAGGAATCTCAGAGTGAACCGGAGCTCAGTCCGAAACAAACCAAAACCACCTCAAAAGATAGGTCTGAGAGCGGTTCCTGTCCAGGACCAGGGTTCAATTGGGTGTTTTCAGACTGATCATTTCTTCCAGGTTATTGGGGGAAACAAACTTTGATTCTCTTTAAGCAAACCAACAGCACACGCTAAGTGTTTGCTTCGACCTGTTGCCCACAGCAAGTCCGTAGAAAAAAAATGCATGAACATTTTCACTCTACGGGCTCACCAAGCGGTCTAGGACCTTCCAAATTCATGCGGTGCTACCTGCCTGCCCCGAACAGCTTTGCCCATTTTCACCCCCAGATAAAAGTGCAGTTGGGACTATGGCTTTAAGGGAGTTTTGTTGCCAGTCAAAATTGTAAAAAAAAAACAAAAAACTGTATTTTGTTAAACTTTGAGCATTAAACCAAAACAGCCGATTTAAACTAAACATCTCCCTCCACAGTTGCGGTCATTAACCTTTTTTCCAAGGGATTTGGAGCTCCACTGTTGACATTCTTTCTACTAGCATAACTCTTCAATCGTGTAAGCAATTAACATACTTCAAGCGAATTCTGAAGTGGAAAAAAACAGCCTTGCAACACTTAACGTTAGTAATGTGTGGCATTAAAATGGAAAGTCGAGATGAAAAGCCACTTGAATTCACATCTGAATCATCTGATTGATATTGATTGCTGAAATGCCCTGGAAGTTTCAGGATGTCACCGAGTGTGTGTTATTTAGGTGTTACCGGCAACCTCTCCGGTGGTAAAGGATTAAAACACTGATAGGGTAGGACCTTTTTTTGACATAGGAGTCAACTGGAAATTGCTCGCTTCTGAAAAGTGCCTCTAGTAGTCATTTGAAGGACTGGACACTTCCATTTACTAATGTGAATTTACAAAGCAATGCACAATGGATATTCATGTTTATAGCTGGGAAAAAAAAACAAAACCAGCAATTCTATGTCTAAGTGTTTACAAGGAGAGCAAAATCTGAATTTCATTCATAAATTTGAAATATTATTTATAAACTAAAACTTCCATGAACTGTTAAAACACACTAATCCAAGATCCAGAAATTACAAATAACATAAAAGGCTACTATCTTGTGGAATCAGTTATTCTTAGCGGTGTTCTTAAATTAAGTTTAGTCAAGTCACTCAGTTGGACCACACAAGACTCCATGTACAGCCTTACACATGTCTGGCTTCCCCTTTATGTTGTGTGTCCCTGGTTTTTCCTAAGTTAAGACTCTTGCATGTGTTGAACTGTAAGTCTTAATGTGCGTTGTCGAATCTGACATTCATTTCTAGTCTGACTTAAATCATCTTCCGTCTTTTGTACCCAGTGGGTTTCTTAATTGCCGTAGGAAACGATAAAAAGTAGGGCTGAATTTCCTTTTTTGGTCTTGGAAACCATCTGAGTACTTCCATGTCATTTTTCTCAAACTTCATTAGTATGTCAGGTCACAAACTATACAAAATAAAACAGGAAATAATAATTCAATAATTTTGGATTTCAAATATCTTTGTAATCACAGGTTATGACATTACGTAATCCTTAGTGCGTCACACATCATTTTATTCACCAGGTTGTTTATGCGTAGGAATGTTTTGTTTATTTCTGCTGACTTTTTCCCAATCCCCATGAAATTAAATCACTAATCACTATTTTGTTGTGTTTATATGCACAGACCACTGTCCAGCCATCTTTTTGCTTTACAAGTTCACTGCAGTGACTCACTGCCTTCTCCCACTCACACATTTTGAACTGAATTGAACTTTACTTAATTCCATTTTTTGGTTTCTCTTTTATTAAGAATGGATAAAGTTTTTGTTTCCCAAACCCACTAAAAGTTTGTATGACTTTTTTGTTTTCTAGGGGGTAGAATATTGTGAAAAACTCTTGAAAGTGTTATTTCTTTGTTAAAAAAAAAAAGGCTTCTTTGTCTTTTAAACAGCTTGATTTGGAAAGCAGATGTGGAATTTTGCCAGTCACAGCAGGTCCTTAACTTCTCACAGCTCAAGGCAGTGACATTGCTGCTCACAGTTGTTTTACCCTCATTGAAGGAAGACCTTTGACCCAAAGATTAAAAATAAAGATTAAAGCTGACTCTGGCCAAAACATGGGACACTGCAACATTGAGTAAACTCCATTGCACACGTTGGCTTGATTCTGCTCCAGTTTTCCACTGCAGATGGATCTTCTCAGTGTGGGCGGAATCTGCTGCTTTTTATAGGTAAACTGGGTGAAGTTGCGCTGACACAGAGACGAAACACAGACACATGCAGATCTTCACGTTTTAATTTGAGAGTCATGCGTAGAACTTCCTTTTTTTGCAGCTATAAAAGCGTATACTCTTTGAATTAACCTTTCCATATTTTGGAAAGTTTCTGAGGGAATTTGTGTTCGTTTGGTGTTTATAACCCAGGTCAACCACCGATGTTGGATTGGATTACCTGTATCTGTTTTTGATCATTCTACAAGTATTTAAATGGGACTGAGTCACTGTTCCATATAAAGACTATGTTTATCTGCTGGGCTAAACTTTATTTCATGATCTCCTCACAGCAGCTGCTTTGATTTCATTGAAATTAGACAATGTCAGTTTGTCTGCACTGCATGATTCCGTTTCTTGGACTAACTTTATTTGACAAAGTGTGGCCTGATTGCTTAAAGATAAACACAAATGTCATTCTGTCATGTAAAGAAATTTCAAAACAGATGAGAAACAAATTTAAACAGTGAAGAGGGCTGCAAAATATAATTTTTGAAAAGAGTTTTCCGCACCAAACGACCAGACAACCAAACATGAAACAATGGAGTAGGTGATACAAACAACATCGAAGACCGTTATGGAGTCACACTTAGTTATTTCAATTTTGGTGACATAAATGGCTAAATAATAACAATTTTTATATTACTTGGAGGTGCAAAAAGTGGAACAATCTGCATTTCATGTTTTTCACTCATACTTGATGGTTGTAATGCAGCAAAAATGTTCTAAGCTCTCTTTGAAGAGATGACAAATGTTTTACGTTCATTTTCATTGGTTTGGGGAAAAAACATGATTTTGTGGGAAAAGGACATGTCATTGGAGTTGGATCCTTATGGAGAAGTGTTTTAAAGCGTTGTAATGTTCACACTGGGAATCTGTCGCATGTTCAAGAATCTGACGTCAATTTGATATCAAATTGACTTCCATGCTTTTCTGTTTCTGAAGGATTTAGGCTTGATTACATCTCAAAAAATATTTTTGATGTTTTCTTTTCTTTTAAATTGAATTAGAATGGACCCTAAATCAACGCTGCTGTCCCACCAGTGCCACCAGTGAGTCTAAAAAGTATCCCGGATGTTCTCAGTGGACAATTGATGTTGAAATGATGTCAAATCAACATCAAAGCTTGACATCAAATTGACAAGTTTAATGTGCGAATCAAACTGACGTCAAAACTTTAAAATTAATTTAATATCTTACTCAAAAAAATCATTTGATGGGTGCACATAATACAATTTTGGAAAGTATTTCCATCTAAATCAAATGTGTTAAAATAGCAATAAACATTTGTGTCGGGAGATCTGAATGCAGTGATATTGGTGCAACATCGTTTATAAATGTTGCTGTAACATGATGATCGATTTGTAGAAGTTATGATAAAGCTACTTGGTCTGTATTGAGACTGGTGTCTACCCAAGATTTCTGTTTCCAACCCAAGCTTGTAAACAAAACCATTTGACGGAAGATGTCTTCAGTAACTGGGCAGGAATTACGAGCAAAGCAACAAAAGAAAGAATTATTTCAACAATTCTTGTCGGGATAATTCACAGATTTAAACTTGATAATTCGCTGTTTTTTAACGTCTGTTTCCAAGTCAGGTACAACCCTTTTTACTGCTGCTTTGGCACGATGGAGGGATGCTGCAAGATGGTTACTGAGGAAACGACACGTGTTTATGACAAATAGATTGTTGGGAAAACAGTATGAAAAGCAATGAGTGTCACATTAAAAGTTGTTTTAATGAGACTGCATTCATCCGACCACGCTTAGCTCATGGTTGCTACGTTCGTATTCTGTTCACAACCCATAACACCCAGCTAAAGTAGCCGTTTTGGTCCAGTTGTTCCAATCCGAGCATAGAGCCTATTGAGACTGAAGAATCTCAGAACAAACAGAGCTCAGTCCGATTGGAAACAAACCCAGACCACCTCAAAACAAGGATCAGAGAGCAGTTTCTGGTCCTGAAACAGAGTTCACTTGGGTGTATTCAGACTGAAAATTTGTTCCAGAGGGCAACGAAATCTGGATCACTTGAAGCGAACCAAATGTGTGTAGTCTGAATACACCCTTGTTTCAAAAACAAGCACCCTAGTCAACTATCATTGACACTTTTAAAACCTACAAAATAAAAACTGTTTAATTTTTAAAGGTTTATTTTTAAGGTGGATCAAGCATTAAAAAAACAATGATCAAGAAGTATCTAAAGAAATGCTTTTGAAAAATGTTGCTTTGTGAACATTAAGCAACATTCTGCCTCATTAGACGATGCATCTTTAAGATGCATTTATTTTGAAAACTCTTTAGTACAATCTTCATGCTGCATGCATGCGCAGACCTGCATTGAGTCAGCATTTAACTATAAAGAAACAAAATTCAAAGAGTTTTTATGACTAGAACCTGCACTCAACACGCTCTCAGCTATGGGGTATGCTCCGCTCCAAAGAATAGTCACATTTGCTAACAGATGCCTAATTGTGTCCACCATTAAGGTTATGTAAAAGCTTTTCATAACGCCAGACTTGCAAAAAGGCTCTAATGTTTGTCTGGACTGGAAATGCACTGTCAGACCACTTTGAGCCGGGAGATGGAAAAAAAAAACCCTAACTTGTTGAAATTTGGACCCAATTTTAATCCAGCTTTTTTTTTTTTTTTTTTTTTTTAAGGAAAACTGTTGAGCTTGTTCTGAAACCTCCCAAATAAAAAGGAAAGGGAACCCAAAAGCTGAAAAACGGCTGAGCGTTTGCAGAGAAGGGTTCTGTTAAAATCTCCTATCGGATAAATACTTTAAATGTAAACATTTCTTCTTCTGGGAAAGAAAAAAAAAAGTATGCTAAGCATGATTGAGTCAGTCTAGTAGGCGTTGATCTTCCTGCCTTTGATTGAGTTTAGTTTATGATTTAAACCTGTTCTCAGACTTTACCTCCTATATGAAATCATAAAACGTGTTGTGCAATTGAAATATTCACCTCTTGCTTTGTTTTTATGGTCCTGGGAATTGGGTTTGTGTCAAAAGGTGAATAGATATAAGAAAAACTGCAATAATTGGAGAAACAAATTAAAATAGGACTGGAAACAAATATTTCACTGCTTATTCCACTTTGAAACATCATCTAAGTTTGAAATATGAACAAAGAAAATGAAGTCAAACATATCTGTTTTTGTAAAAATTGGAAAATTCTGATGTTTAATCTGGTTTATAGCACTAACAAATTTTTCTTTTCTTGTTTTAGTGATGTGTGTTTTATAAAATTCTGAAACATTTAATTTGCCTTTCTCTGCCTTAATGGATTTAAATGTGTTGAATGGGTGAAATAAAGTAAAAAGAATTTGTGGTTTTGTCCTGTGACACAAAATATCAAAGCTTTTTCAATATGTAGGAATATCTATAACAAATGTGAATTTATCTGTACAGATGTAGAAGTTGATGAGACAGTGTGCTTCATTCTTCACATCAATATCAGAATGCATCCGTCTTCTCCAGATTAATCGTCTTCGCCTTCATGTGCCATAAATCAAGCTAATTAGGCAGTTTCTTGATAATGATCTTGCTTAATTTCCCTTTCATTAGATTCCCTCTACGCCTTTTACAGATAAATGGGAAACTTCTTATGAACTCGTCAGACTCAAATGGATTTTTTAATTAGATGACCACGAGATGTTAGGATCCCATTCTGAAAGAGGTGATTTATTCTCAGCAGCTTTAAGAGTTTGAGGTATTTTCGCTGAGGGTAGGGTCAGAGTCTGAAGGTCACACCTTTCACACCTTGCTCTCAGCTCCTGAGCGACGTCGGGAAAACAAGGCGCTGTTGTGCCCCCCCAAATTGGGGGTGATGAAAAGGTCTATGTAATGTTTTTAAAAGAATCTGCAAATTTTGGATTTCCTTGCCAGCAAAGGTTTTTGTTAACCACACCCACATTCCTAATATCTTCATATTAGATGGTATGTCGTTATGTTCAGCTGGAGTCAAAGATTCGTGTATTCACTTTTCTCAGTATTCTGGTTGAAAATGTGTGGGCAACAGGGGAACGCCACTTTTGCGGCTTGCCGCGCTAACGCTGTTCAAAGTCTAACATTTTTTTCCAAGTAGATTCCCACTGATGCTCGAGGAATTAGGAGGCGATATTTCAAAATCCCTCTTAGGAGTTTTTATTAGTAGAAGGTACTAAAGGGGATTACTTTAGGTAAATTCAAGATGTCGACCTCTTCTTGGGGTCAAAGGTCAACAAAACTTCGGTTGTGGTTGTTGACTTAAGTTAGTGGCATATGTGTGACATTTCGTGAAGATTGTTCAAACAAAGACTTTTTTTTCTCCACGACTTTTATCCACGACTCGTGTGTTTTGGTTTTGGCTAGTGGATTATTTTTGAGCCCCAGAGAAGATTTTGGCCTAAATTCTGATTTTGACGGTTTCTACCGTTGTGGTGTCACCATTTATTTCTTTAGTTCATATTATTTTTTATTGGGGGGGGTCCTCTAAAAGGTCCAGTGAGAAAGACTACAACATTGTGGTCTGCTGCAGGACATATTTGTGCACAAAAACTGCATTTGGGTTGAACTTTAAAGCCTAAAATCCACATTGTTCTGATTTGGAGATTTATTTCTGCAAACGGTTGAAGGGTCTTTGGCACCAACTTCACTATGCAGTACCTCGTTTCTTTTTCCGAGCTATGTTCACTCAGTCACCGCAATGCTTGTGCTGTTGGCCTGACATGTTTGAGTTCAATTTAAACGTCAGAGAGCGGTTTGAACGGGTTGTTCTGTACAGAGTGTCGGGTCCAAACTTTTCACAGAGTCTCATTCACTAAGTTCCAGTCAGAAAGCAGCGGTCCCTCCCGCCTGTGGCATCCTGAATTGAGACCAGATGCTTAAAAAGTCAGACTTTTGCAGACTCTGGACCCGACGGCACGACCTTCTGTCTGCAGCTTCTGCAAACCGAGAAGGGCGGGGTCACTTGGAGCAGTCGCTTGCTCTTGACTTTGATGCTGAAATTGAATTTATACAGTGGATGTAATACAGTGTGAGACTTCTTGTTTTAACTCCAGCTTTGCAGCTGCACCAAATTTCCATTTTGTCCGAAGGCAAAACGTAACCTGCTTTTAGATTTAGAAGCACAACAGTTTCACCCGTCACATCAAACCCAGAGCATCTTAAATGAAACACTTAGCAGGTAGGAAGTGGATCTTTTTCTGTCTGGACGGTGAAATAAAAAGTGTGAGTCACAGCTGCACAGAACACAGCTCCACAGTTTAGCGGTGTTGTGTTTGTACTCCACCCAGCGCTTGGCTTTGGACTTTATGATGTGAGGCTTGCATGCAGCTGCTCAGGCATCGGGAACCCAATTTTTACAACGTTCATGTTTTCTTATTTTTGAGCTCATATTGAAGCCAGAGATATTTAGTGGGAGCCAAGATTTTGTCTGACGGTTGAGGATTTTCATGCACCTGAGCAGCTGTTGAATCGTTTAGTGACGCCTAAATAAGTGTGCACAAAGAAGACAACACATATGTCAAACTCCTGCTTTGATTCATATTTAAATAATTGCATGAGTCACAGAAACATTTTACATAAGAATTGTTTTTTTCTCACAAAGTTAAACCTTGTTTGTTTAGTGAGTCAGGAAAGGACAAAACTGATTTGGAAAACATTTAAAGACCAACTCTGATGAAGCATTTTCTGATGATAGAGGACATATTAGGATAATATTATTAGGATATTATTAGACATATTCGGATAATTAGGATTAAAACTGCATCTCTGAGTATTTCTTTATTTAAATTGTTGTGTGTCGGAAGCAGATGAAACAACACTGTATGTAGCAGTGATGTAAGTGAAGTCGCTCACAAGCTCTCTGCTCCGCTCCATTCTGATGCATCCACTTGCAGACAAATAGATCCAAGTACATCTCTGTTTTCAGCAGAAAACAAGAAGTATTTCATGCATACAAGATGCATCCAAACTGCAGGCATTTTGCAGTCCGTTATAAGCAGTTTCAGAGATTTTTTCATGGAGTTTTTGTTCATTTCTCAGGTAAACGTATTCAGACTGGACACATTTGGTTTGCTAAAAGTTTGCTCTTAAAGAAGAAGAGAAAACAGCATCGTCTTAACTCTGCTCCGCTGCTGGTTCTGTTTGTGTTTGGGGTCCGTCTGGGGAAACAAATAAACAATTCAATGGTAAACTCCCTGTAAACTGCTCCTTATTTATTTACTTTTCTCCAAGGCAGATCACATATTTACTGTTACCTATACCCAGGGGCACCAATAGATTTGCTGGTCCCTTGGAAGAAGAGTTTTTAAGGTAGCCTTCCTAAGTGAAGTTATAAAACAACAACAAAATGTAAATTTTTTTATCAATTAATAATATTGTATCAACACAAAAATATATAATATAGAAAATAAATTAAACTGTTTTGTGACAATTTCCCAAAAAAAGCTTAAAATAGTCGCACCTGATGCAAACAGCTTTTTTATTGTTGGAACTAAAATAAAATAAAAACTTAAGGTGCTTTACAGTCACAATCCTATTCACCCACACTCTGATGACTCCGCTGCCGAACAATGGCGCCAACCTGTAACCACCAGGAGTAATGTGGGATTCAGTGTTTTGCCCAAGGACATTTTGACACATAGGCAGGCAGGGCGGCCTTCCGATCAGGGGTCAACCACTCTACCTCTGCACCACGGCTGCCCCATGCTGTGATGGTTATTGTAGCAGCATTTCCTGATTTATTTCCTCACGTCTCCTTGTTGATTCAGCTTCTCCTCGCTCCACTATTTGCCCGTTTACCATTAATTTGAAAAAAGATCAGAAAACTGAATTTAAGTTCTGTTAGAATGGAACTCCGTCAGGAATCAGTGCTAACATGGGGTTCATAGATCTATAAATACCTGACCTCAATGCAAAACTATTAGTTCTTTAGAAAAACTTGGAGCTCCAAAAGCAACAATGTACAAAAACTAGAGACACAATCATGCAGCCTCCGTGGTGGGAGGACTTTCTTTACAGAATCTGCTGCTACATCTAAAACATACCACAACAATAGCACAATAGCACTGAGTGATAAAATCTGCCCTTGAATTTTTTTTTTTTTTTTTTTTTGCCTTCCTTGACGTGTCAACACAGATGATTTCCTTTCTGTTGGCTCAAGTTTCATTCCCAAAAATCACCTCCTCCGTTTCCGCTTGACCTCCAAGTTCTCAGGATTTGTTTTCTGCAGAAAGCCATAAACCCCTGAGTCCAAAACATCTTCACAGAGGTCAACTTCAAATGAAGCCGATAAAAATTGCAAAAGACTGGCAGTCGGACAGCGTTCTTATGGCCGCAGCATCTGTTGATCACCCAAACGGCTGCAGGAATAACCCGGCGTTTGCTGCTTGTCAGAGGTGCCTGCAGGCGAGGTTGACGGCACCTTAAGATATTTCATCAGCATACGTAGAGCTTCGAAATCTGCAGCACCGATGCATTCAAAAATGCAAAGCATTTGAGGCTGTAAAAACATAAGTTCTGACATGTCTAGTTGAACTTCTGTTCATGCAGAGTCATTGTTTTTCATACAGATCATGTTAAAAATTAAACACAGAATACATCGCTAATTATTGCTGGGAGAGCCCTTCATGTCCACCAGACCAAACAAGCTTTTTTAGCAACTCCTTTTACTATGAACAAACATAACTGCAGCAAAAATGAAGATTAAAATAACAGTTTTCACAGTTTGAACTCAAAATACACTCTTTTGTTTCTGTCTATAAGCAAACAAAAAGGAAAAGGCAGTCCACCTTGCATATGAGAAAGTATTTACAACTGTTAACCTGGTTGTACAGTTAAATGTTTACAAGAACGTGGAACGCCGTGGGAGATTTGTTTCAGTCAGTTGAAGGCTTTTCCACCATCGTCCTGTCCAAAATCTGAATTATTGGCTGATTTATTATAAATTCATAGTTGTGTCTGATGCTGTTTGGAGTGTGTTGATGTGTAACATTTTCTTTTTACACATTTTCTTCTTCCAGACAAATAAGCCACTTGGATGATGAGTGGTGAAACATTTAAAAAAAGATTTTAAATCCAAATATCAGGACTCAACGTCAAGAAGAAGTCACCTGTATAAATGAGAGCCTTCACCGACATATGCAGCGAACTGAAAAAAATGTGACTTGAACTGATCTTGTGGTTTGAATCTTATGTCTTCTTTTTGTCTTCCCTTTTGCTTCTGTGCAGGTTTGCCGTGACTTCTTTGGTCATTAATTCCTCTCAACACACTGGATTATTACTGGATTACTGGACTATTCCGAGCATTCATCTTTGTATTTGTCTCTTTGTGCATTGACCTTTGCCTGTCTCCTTGACTCCCTATCTCGCTCTATGTTTTTGCCCTTGCCTGTGCTGGCCTTCATTAAACCTACCTGCCTACATATGGATCCAAACGTCTCAGCGTCTTTGTTATACCGTAAATATCATATTTGATACGAGGGTTTCTGAGAACCTTAACTCACAATCTAAACTTGCCTTAAAAACCCAATGGATAAACCTTGGTCCATGTTTTCTGTCCTGTAGTTCATCTTCATTCCACTAGGGGCAGTAGAAGGACTTTTTCTTGCTCTTTTCAAAATGGCTGCGTCGATGAAATCTCAAAAATACTTTTGGCAGGAAAACTTTAGCTAATTTTCTAATCTTTATGTTAAGAATAACTCTCTTATTGTTATTATTTTTTTTAAAATGAATACTTGCCGTAGGCCTATTCAAAGAACGCAAAATGTGTTGATAACTAATTCTTTATAATACTAAAACACAATGTTAAACATGCATGCACCTTATTTACTGTCTCAAATGGACTCTGTGCACGACCAACTTGCACGTTCGGCCCTTGGCCGCTCAATCATTTCCGCTTATGTTGTTTACATGGAAATAGCAGAGTATTTGAAGCTACCAAGAGTCACTATAAATTATGTTAAGCGCATTTCTAGCAAAACACCCCAAAATAAAAGACTAAAAGGGTTTCAATTTGATCTGTCGCCCCGCATAGAAAAATACGCTGGTCGTATTTATGTACGACCAGCTCCAAAACTGATGGAATTAATGTTGACGACGCGGAATACGTGAAGCCAACGTGCAGATTGCTGCATGTACTTTAAGTGCCTCCAAGGCTAAAGGTTGCTACTGGTCGTACATAATTACTGTTAAAGTCTCGTTAGCTGTCACTCACCCAGAGCGCGGAGCGCAGTGATCGGCAGACACAACTAGGGAACCATTTGGCATATTAACCATAACTGTAATCCTTACCTTTCCTCCGGGTGCATTCCTTTCAGCCCTGGCGGAACGAAAGTGTTTCATCTCCAGAAGTCATGTGATCATTCAGAACATGGTAGCGTTTTGTGAGTTCTGGGTGTTTGGTGTTTCAGGAAGGCAAACTTTGCCGTTGTGTCTGCAGCTCCCGATCCGCCAGGGTATACAGAGAGCATTTCACGCACCTAGGTGTGTGACAGCTAATGGGACTTTAACTTTAAGCATCATTTTAAATACGTGCGGCCAACAACAAAATCCAGCTTTGGATGCTCTTAAAATATGTACGGGCAAAGCAACAATGTGCGTCTTTGCTGCACACATTAAGCGTGGCCAACGTGAATTTCCATCACTATTTATTATTCGCACTTAAATACGTGTGAATAACATCAGCCATGTAAGAAATAGCCAAGCCCACGCCCTTATGTTGGCGGGGCTGAAACCCTGTAAAGCTTAGGGGCCTGTCTCTGCTGACTACTTTTGGCTTCCAGATCCCTGCTGACCGGTCTGCCGTGGCGGCAGGTGAACTGTGTTTCACAATAATCAAACTATGGCTACAGCGAGAAAACAATCTCACATCCATGAGAATAAGTTCACCATTCACCAACATGGGCTTCGGTCAGGTTTTTTGTTTCACTTGGATTCCTGAAAAAAAAATCCTGATGGTGAGCGACCCACCTCAGAACCTTTGGTTTATAAACTGTCAACTTTGACCAATGAACTCTGTGGATGACACCTCCAGCAGCGTATCCAACAACACGTTTCTTGAAACAGAACAGGCTTGTTGTTTATTTCCTGCCAACATTTTTTTCTCAGTACAATCAATTATTTCATTTTTTTTTTAATCCTTGTCTTGGTTTTCATTCACACACTCTGGGCTCCTGGAAGCTGACCTTTAACGTGTGTTACATTATAAGCAAAAATGTATCAAATCACCCAATGTATCATAAGTGATACTATCTAAATCTCATTAAAAAAGGATGTTGCAAAAAAAAAAAAAGAATCTGGTTTTCATTGAAGGCGTTAAAAAAAGATTTTATCTCAGAAATTCTTTGATGTAGTGAGCTTTCCAGGGTTAAAAATACATATTTTACTTTTCAGTTATTTTTTTATTTCAAGACAAAAGCATTTTTCTGCTAGTTTTTAAAGTACGTATTGACACATTTGTTTAATTAATTTGTTTTATTTTTCCCTTTAAATCACAAGATATATGTTTTTAATAACGAAACAAAACTGATTTTAGGATAAAAATGTTATCAATATGGCAGCTGTAACTTCCAGTGTTAGTTTTCTAAAAGAGCACAAAATTTACGAGTTGAAAGGAAATTGCAAAGAAGCCCCATCTCGTCACACTACCACCACCATGTTCATCTGTCGCCATGGCTTTTTTAATGAGAACATGAGTGATTTTTGACTGCAGATTGTAAGGGAACAAAGAAAATATTTGTGCTAAAGTCTTTGTTTTTGATCAATGAGTAACAGGGAAAAAAGTTAACTGTTCCAAGTTTTCTCATTGTGTCCATAAAAACTCAGAGGGATAATAAAACCCAGAACATGCATTTGTAGCTCTGATTGTTTGGTTTGTTCTTCAGATTTCTGGGACAGACGTGTGTTGTTCAGGAGCTTCAGCTTCACTCTGTCAGACAGCTTCTACTGCAGAGATTCTGTGATAAAAGTCTGAGGTTGTTCTGGGTGTAGCAGGAAGAGAAGTCACTCTTGCACTGTCTGCGCTTTAGGCTCCAGCAACTTTAAACAGTTCAGGATCAAAACATAATCAACTAAAGCTCCTATTGCATTTATTTATATGACCTTTTTAACCCTATTTGTTGATTAAAAACATGCATATGTTATTAAAATGAAGAAACTGTAAAAGAAAGCAAACTGTGACTGTTTGTTCAGTGTGTGATGTAAATGAAATGAAATTCAGGTTAAAGTCAACGTGAAAAACTTCATGTTAAAAACCCATTTTGACTCTTTCAAATCAGCCTGTGTTATGATGTCAAGCAGCAAACCAGAGTTGGGAATGCTGTTATTCTGCTGTATCTCCAGCCCTGGGGTGTCTGGGATTTACAGGCATTACTGCGCTAACTGGCAGTGTTGCTAAAAGGAGGTGACTGAGCTCATTTACCAAATAACTCTGGGATGTGGCAATAATTCCTGCAGCACTAGACCGCATCATCAGTTAATGATAACCCTCTTGTTCTTCCGTGTAGTCAGACTTGCTTTATGTCTAATGTAGTTGGGATTGTAGAGTGGGATGATCTTTTGGGAGCCTCCACCTCCCTCAGTTTGTTACTGAATGTTTTTAACAAATTCTCCTTACGGATTTTGTACTAAAAAAAATTATTTAACTCTGGTACCCCGTCCACTGCCTTTAATGCAATCGACCCATTTGGATCCCTCCTGTTTTCCAAACAAGGATCTTTGCATTACAAAAACATATACAATTCACAGTCATCACCCATAACACCCCCCCCCCCCCCCCCCCCCCCCCACCCACCCACACACAGACACACACACACACCGACATAAAATGACCTAAAAATAAAAGTTGGAATAGAAATATTGACACCAACCACCCCCTAACTGAAGATAACAGTAACCACAGGGTCCTCCAATCATAGCAAGCAGTGAGACTCAACCCCCCTGTTCACCGCGAGGCCTTAGTCACCGGCGTGGAGATCCCTCTGAGGAAAACACTGGCGCTTAAGCAGAATGTAAAACAAATAAAATACATAAAAGTAGAAACAAAGACAAAAAAAAAAAACTCTGGCTAAAAAATCACTAAAAGTAGACGTAAATGAGATTATAAACAAGAAGAAAACCGTATGGACAAAAAAGACATCAAGAATTTTAAAACTATTTCTGCTAAAAGCAGGTTAAAAAGATAAAAGGATCTTTAAAAGCATGAACAGCCTCTCTGGGAGGCGGTTCCAGAAAAGTAGAACAACTGAATGAAGCCTCACAGCGTCAATAGATCAGTGTTTTCTAAACAAACAGGGTCACCCTCCCACATCACATTGTCTAAAAATAAATTATGTCATTTTCAGTTAAACACTTGAGCTAAATACTTTTGCTTGTAACATTTCTGCAGAATGGAATCATTTCCTGTAACTGTTATGAAACACAAATAAGCTTACATTTTTTACATTTTTCTATGATACATTTTTATTTACTATACTAAAACTAGGATGTTTAATTCAAGTTGCAATTATAAAAAATATTTAAACATTGATTTTAGATCATAAAATCTCTTCACTTTAGTTCCCCTCAACAAAACATGTATTTACTTGCATATAGAAAACCTTTGGAACATGAATTGATGTGTATTTTGATTTTTTTTTTCATGTTTCAAAAACAGTTTAAAGCCTTCTAGATTGATCTTTCGATCTATTTTCAACGTGTTCCCAGTGCTCTTTTAATTATGTTGATGCTGTTTTTAGCCAAAATCAGAAAACCTGTGGTTGTGTAGGACATAGTTTCTGCAGAGCAGCAGTAGTTTATAAAAAAATTGCTTTTGAGTTGTTTGTGGGACCAATAGTGCCAAGCAACTCCGCCCCCTTCCCCGTCACCCATAACTGAGAGCTCTCTGTTTAATCTCTCCCGCTAGTTTACAACCATCAACCTCACATTAGCACTGCAACAAAAATGGTGAACAATACGAGAGCTGAGATGAAGATGTTGAGGTTCTCTTTGTGAGTGACTAGGATGGATAGGATCAGGACTGAATCCAGAGGAACAGATCCTCACAGATGTTTTGGAGATAAAAACGGGGAAGCAGTTTGAGATTAAGAAGAGGAACAGTAATGATGTTGGGCTAAAGATGCTAAATTTGGAGCAACCAGAAGAAACCACAGAGGAGGTTCATGGATGTAGAGGAGGAGGACATGGAGGTGAAGGATTTATCATGCCAACCCTTAAGAGAACCAATCAAAGACTCCCTGTTAGAACAATAAACCCTTTAGATGCAGACTGGAGCCCATACTGACTGTATTCTCAGCTCATTTCACATTGTAATTCTTTTGTTTGCAGCACAATAAGCCGCTGTTAATATTAGGACCTCAGATTTATACAGTGATAATCAAGGGCGAGCCTGAGTTGTCACTCAGCACCTTTTCTTTGACTTCCTGAACTCATATGCTGATTCTAAAAAGTCTCGAGCCAAAGATTACAACAACTTGTGTGGACTGAAGACTGAAAAAACATTCCCTAAAAGGATTATGTGCAAAATGAATAAACAATAAATGAAAAATGAAATAAAGGGATGTATGAAAAATGGTGTTGTGGATTATTAAAACCACTGAAAACCCATAATTAGCATCGACTAGCAACCATCTGCTTGATTGAATGAAGGATCTGTTGGCTTTTTATTGAAGATGGAAAAAGAACATCAAAACATTTAAGCTGCAAATCTAAAATATCAAAAGAAAGTTAAATTTGAGGGTCCAAAATGATGCCAAATTTGTCTTCCTATTATTGTGTAATTATTTTTAAGCAATCTCACCAACATCAACAGAGAGAAAATAAATTAACCCGTTGACAGCTACTTTGGAGATCAAGGTTTTTCTCGTGTCAACTGTTGACACAAAAACATTAATTTGCGACCACAGGGTGAGGTGAGAGCTAGCGTGAGCAGAATTTTGTTGGAGATCATTGCCACACCAACTGTTTATCTGGAGTCTTGACATTTGTCATGACAAGATACACTCTCACTTTTGGTTTTACTGTGGCTCCCTTTGACGGTATTCTTCATTTTGCAGTCAGGACGCATCCCCCCCCGCCTCTGCTGATGTCCACAGCTGTGAAGCTTCACTAAAAGAGCGTGTCCTCCACACCTCCAGGACTTCAAACCCATCGTGAGACGCAAGAGGCCCCAGACTCTGTCTGAATCCGCCCTGGTTTCAAACACTTCCTGCTCTGCCTTCTCTGTGAAATGTCATCACTGTGTAATTGTCTGGACAAAATTCATATAAAGAAAGATCAGGTGGTGACAAGCAGTGAAAGGCTTCAAACATCTAACTACAGCTTTACAAACAGTGTGCATGTCAGTGGACTTCCAGTAATTCTTAACCTTTTCCTAGTGTGTGGGAGGGTACATGATGTGGGCAACTTTTAGAACACGTTTTGGGAAAATACATGTACAAACATTAACATTAAGCCAAATATTTTCATTTCAATTTTACTGTTACATGCATAACTACATCTGGCACATCGGGGGGGGGGGGGGGTCAGATAGGTCACCTTTTATTTTTACTGTCTTAGAGGTAAAGAAAAAGACACTGAAATAGGATGAGAACATGTGCCTTTTATTTTAATTTATTTAATTTATGTCTCCTATCCACTAAACATATGTCTTCTATCAAATTGCAATATCAGAATGTTATGTAAAATATATTTATTTATATATATATATATATATATGCAGATAAATATTTATGGTCCTTTCTGTGTGGAGTTTGGATATGTGGGTTTTTTCCAGTTTCCTCCCACAGTTCAAAAAACAAGCTTCATCTAGAAGATTCATTGCTGTCTCTAAATTGCCCCTAGGTGTTAGTGTGAGTGTGTGGCCCTGCGACAGACTGGCAACCTGTTCGGAGTGTACCTTGCCTTCTCCTAACAGTATGGGATAGGCTCCAGCAACTATGTGACCCCCCCCCCCAACACATGATACATGATTATACATCGCACAAGGAGAATGAACCAATTCCCGTTTACTAACATCGTCTGGTTCCAACATGACTACATCCGTAATGCGTAAAAATGATGACTGAATTGACTTAATTTTGTAGAAAACAGAGCTAAGGCATTTTCTATGGGTGATGTCACAGGTGCTTTGTACATGTTTATATCAAATCAAACTTTATTTATAAGTGTAGCTCGAAGTGCTTCACATTAAAAACAATTCTAAATAACAGCCAGACAAAAATAATCACACATACAATGCACCTCTGTGCTAATGAACAGAGAGAGAAATGGGCGGACTCTGGCATTATTTTCTTTTTGTCCTGGTTGAGCTGTAAAAAAGTCCCTGTTATCCATGACGTTATGTCTAAAATGCTGTCAAAGAGAACAACACTTTTTACTGCTGCTTTGGTACGATGGAGGCACGCTGCAAGGCGGTTGCTGAGGAGACGTCGGCTAAAAACATACACTGATAAGTGTTGGTAGAACAGTGTGAGAAGCAATAAGTATCAAGTTAAAAGTTTTCAATGAGCCTACATTCATCCAAACACATTTCAATGAGTTGCTGTGCCTCATTGTTGCTCTGCTACTCTGTTTACATCCCGTAATGCCCGGCTACGGTGGCCATTTTGGTCCAGTTGTTCTGCTCCGAGGACAGAGCCTATTCAGACTTAGGAAACTCAGAACGAACCGGAGCCCAGTCAGGTTGGAATCAAACCGAGATCACCTTGAAAGATGAGTCTGAGAGAGCGGTTTTTGGTCCTGGACCAGGGTCTGCTTGGGTTTATTCACTGAAAATTTGTTCCAGATTATCGAGGGAAACAAACTCTGGACCACTTTCCAGTCTGAATACACCCTAAGAGAAGTTTATGCAATCTGAAGACTATGTTTATTCAAAAAGAGTACTATAAATGTACGTAATGTATGTAATGCTATCCTCCGATCAGCGGTCAACTGCAGAACAGATGCCCAGAATCAGACTTTAACTAACAGACAGAGGATAAACAGACATTGGCACACCTCTCCTGATTGTGGACGGCGAGTAGACCTATCTCATCAAGGATGCCCTAGACGAGGAGGTCGGCTTCAGTATCTGGTGGATTGGGAGTGGTATGGCCCAGAAGAACACCAGGGTCGCCTCAGACAACATTCTTGACCCCTCCCTGATCAGTGACTTCCACCTCTGCCACCCGAACAGGTAGGCTCCACGACCCTTTGGGCCTCTCGCCTCCTGAGCCGCTCAGGGAATCTGTCAGGGCTAGAACTTCCGTCTCCTCCACCAGAGGGAGCCATTCCCTGAGTATTGACATTTTCCTGAGCATCTTCTTCACTACATTTCCCATGAGCCTTTACCCTCTGCTCCTGGGTCCCACCAGTTGTTCCTCATCTTGCAATGACTCCAAACTGTATTTAGTCTGGCACCGAGCAGAGTTCGGTGTGAAGTCTTGTTTAGTTGTTACATATAGTCTGAGCGTTTCAATGGATGTCTCTCCGTTTATCCTGACTCTTGCCTCTCTTGACTTTATCCTGCCTCTCTCTGTGTATTTTGATTCGTGCCTGGTTTTTAACTTTGTCTTGCCTTGCCCTTGTCTGTGTTATCTCACTAATAAACTAGTTGCACATGAATCCAAACGCCTTTGCCTCTACTTCACTAAAGTGCTTCAGAAAAAAAAGTGCTCAAATATTCTAAATACCTTTTGCTTTAATTTGACAAAATATTTTGCAAAGTATTTATAATTTCAGGTACAACTGAAATAATAATGAAAATGGTTGTTGACTTCCAAGGTTATTGATTGTATATGCAAGCATATAAATGTACATGCACATTTTATTGAGGTTTAAAAAACGTGCATGTTCTAAAATTTGCTTTTTAAGTGAAAGTTTTATTTTAATACAGTAAATTGGCTATAGTATTAATGCTGACAAACTGGTCCCAGAAAGAGAGCTTTGAAAAATATAAGTTGTGCTTAAATTAGTCCAGTTATTGGAAACAAAAATCCACGGAATGACACAATATTTAAGAATTTTTTTTCTTTTTTCTAACTTAGTCAGTTTTTGACATTTGTGGCCTTCAGAAGACTACGGTTTGGGATAATTACCACTCTGTTTATAATGTGGTTTTGGCCCTTTGAATAGCATCCCGTCAGCTCCCAGATGGGTTGCTTGCAGATTAGAAGTCAAATCTATGATGTTTGGAGGATAAGATCTTTTGCCAGCAAAGCATAAACATCAAGATTTCAGCGTTTCCTGTGGGAATTTGCTGATGTTAGCTGGTAGCAGCGCTCGGTACAATCCCAAAGCATCAGCAGTTGTAGCGCTGTTTGAGGATGGTCATTTTACTAGTTTGATAAGCTGTTCTTAACGCACTTCTAAAAAAAACAACCAAATACAACAAAATGATACTGTGGTACACTTGTATATTGAGTAAAGAAACGCTCATAAAGGTCAGGTCAATAAAAATAATTTAAAAAATTACAAAATTAGATATATATTACCTACAGAGAGGTATTAAAAGTTTGTGTGTTTTCTAATTTAAAACAAAATGAAAATATCTGTGCTTCTCATGTGTGCACAACATTGTGTTTCAGCTTGTTGTTTCTGTGTAACATTTCCATACGTCTGTCAGCACCTGACCCGGTTCCCACACACACACACATTCACCACATCCCTGGACCATCTCAGCTTTCCAATGACCACCTCAGTTTACATTAATCCGTAAATCCGGATTTTTGCTTCACTCTTTAGTGATGGTACAATAACACACAATATAACCTGGTTTTTGGTGGTTATGGTTTAAGTTTTAAATGATCATAACCATCTTTATTTCAATTACGAAATACATTTTTATGTGTATAAAAAGGGAAAAATATAATAAAGGTTTATTTGTCATATTTGTGAATTGTATTTCTTCATAAAATAAAATGTTGTTATTATATGTCCCGGTAGCAAATGAACTCAAAGCCCTACCCTCAAAAAATCAGGATCAGCTCGGCAGTGAAAACTTGAAAACTGAATTGAAACTGAAAACTTAATCAAAAGAGGAAGGAATTTTAAAAAAAAAGTAAAATCTTTTTAAAAATTTAGTAACAGTTTTAGGTTTATTTTATTCTTTTCATTCAATATTTAAATTTATAATAATTTTTCCAAATATTCAACATTTCTTTCAAGCACAGTTTTGTTTTTTAAACTTACTATTTAATTTTTGACATTTTCAGTAATTTTTTCAAGTTTATAGTGTGTACTTTCAAGTTTTAAACTGTTTTCAAATTTGATTTAATTTATTTTTTTCAAATTAACAATCTGTCTTTGATGCACAGTGGTTTTTTTGCAGAGTTCTAGGGCACTGGGTCCTGAAACTGTAGATTTTGTGAATTGCAGACACCCCAATAAAAATGGATCCAACCTATATACTGCAATAAGTAGTAAGGGAATTTGGACACCGCCTTGGAGTTTTATTTTAGTCAGATTTATTGTTTTCTTGACAGCTTTTACTGTTGTGTAACTTAATTGTTATGTGAGGACTTTGTATTCAGCAGTCGCTTTAGTTTGAATGTCTAATGCAGTCAAATGAGCTAAAGTTTGACTTAATCCTCCAGGGCTGCAGAGTTTAGATGTTGTTTATTTAAGATCCATGTTAAAAACAAGAGCAGCATCTCTGAGAGTTGTGGTGCAAGATACACTGACCACCATTGTGCCATTGTGTGAGCTAAATGTTATATTTGGAGATATAGAGATTTGTACGAAAGCCAAAGTACGTCACAGTTTCAGTGAAGTTGTATGTGTTTGTAGTTCCTGTTTTTCCTGTTTCACACCCAAATTCTAAAAAAAACAAACCTCTTTTCCTTTTCTTTGATCCTCTTTAAGAATTAAAGGAAACTTTGGAATCGAGAATGGTTACACCAAAAAAAAAACATTTATACCCATGAAATGTTTACTCAAATAGAAATAATTACATAAAAACAGATTAAATGTCCAAGAATTACTGGTTCACAGCAAGTTCTACCCCAAAAAGCGATGATGCACAAAATTATTCACTGGAATAATTTTTTCAATTAAAAAATATACTGTAAATGGCTGACTGTAAGGCATTTTACTTCCAAACTGCTTTGTCTACATCTCTGGTTTTGGTCAATCATTTAAACTTAAACTTGCATTTCTGAGTATTTCTTTTTTTTAATTGTTGTGAATCAGGAGCAGATGAAAAAATACAGTTAGCAAAAGAACCCATTTGTGACATTGAAAATACACCAACTGGGGTGCTAGCTCTCTGATCCGCTCCATTCTGTTACATCCACTTACAGACAAATAGATCCATGAACGTCTTTGTGGACGGCTCCAATACTCCTCGCCATTTTCGTTGCACCGCTAAATGTTGGGTTGTGGGTGTGAACTGGTGGGAGAGTGTAAACAGAGAGCTCTTATTACTGGGTGATGGGTAGGGGGTCGGAGATGCTCTACAACAACAGTCCTGCCCACAACTCAGAGGTGAATCTCTAATGAACTCTTGCTCTTCCATCATCTCGCAATTTGTTTGGTGTTGTTGATGTGTTCAGACGTATTATTTATGATATGGTAATAATATTTTGTTGCTTGATTTTCTTTTTATCTCAGTCTGAATCTACATCAAACCAAAAAAGTTCTACTAAACGCCAAAATATGTTTTATTTGGAGAAAAAGTATGTTCTACACAGTAATGCGTGGTCATTTTAGCAATCAGACAAAAAAATCACTTAACCTTCTATTTTTTTTCCAACCTCCTTTTTTTTATCTTATAAAATAATCAGTCTGTAACAGTTTGCTTTTGTTTCATTCTGTGCTTATGGCCAAAAATGGGCAATATAACTACTAAGCATTTTGACACCAAGCGTTCCTCCAGCCTTTTCTGACGGAGCTGACGGGGTGACAGTGGCTATATATAATAGTTTGGTAAACTCGGCTGGTCATGCCACTGGAATGTAATTAGTGGCATAAAAGTGGATCCAGACGGCTGAAATTTAATCAGTGAAACAAAAACCTGCTGTACATTGTGGAAGCTGCACGAAAATACAGGAACTTTTCTCATAAAGGGAAAAACGTTTGAATTTAGTTAATCAATTTACAACAACTGATGGTCTCTATGTGCTGCTAAAATGCAACTTCATTCTAAGATCTTATCTAGTAAATAAAGCTGCCATGTTGCCATGATGCTTTATATGTATGCATTCATGTATATGTATGTATATATATATATATATATATATGTGAATACAACATTTAGTTTTGCAGTTCCCTTTTTGGTTTTGAATATTTTGAATATAAGGTTTTTTTCCCTGTTGACGTACTGTCAGACATAGGTCACGGGGTCACAGACATGTATATCGATTCCTAAAACATCAACACAACAAGTGAGCATGGGCATTAGGGCTCATTTATTAACCATTTAATACCGGAGCGCCAGTGTTGACGTTCCTTGATCTACCGTAACTATTCAACTGTTAACGCGCTCAACGTAATTGCAGCCGATTCTAAAGGAGAACGGCCGCGTTTCTCCTTCGGGGTCGGCTGAAGTTATGTTGACTGCATACGTTATGGTATGTTAAAGATTGCGTATGAATGTTAGTGATCCCATAGCAGGAAAATTATCTTGTTACCATAACAGTTGGATTAAAAAAACGAAAAATAATAACAGCGATCTCTGGATGGATTTTGTTGTTGCCAGGCGAGAACAGCTGATCATGTAAACAATGCACCAGCAGATTGTTACAGACCCAGAAGTGGTGGATAATAATCCAAAGAAGAGCAGCAGGAATGCCACCTATGACCCTTAAAAAAACAAAAACAAGAAAGCTAGCTCTGAGCTAAGGTAGGCATTAATAAACATTAATGTAAACATTAATAAAAGAAGCACTGAAAGCATCGTCAGAGCTTTGCTTCGTGCAGCTTCCCTTTTAAGAGTTTCAGAGGTCGTGAGGCTGAAGATTTTGACTCAAAGCCAAGAAGTAGCCGTCAAACTTTGCTTCCTGCACTCCTGCTTTTGAAAGCAAGGACTTAAATGTTCTCCAAAGCTTGAAAACCAATCAGATAACCAAAGTCTGATGTGTTTGAAGATCTCCTTTTTGAATTAAACCTCCCATCCGATCCACAAAGACATGACGGCTGAGGCAGCGGTCTTACGGGAAAAGGAGTTCAGGTCTCTGACAGCATGACTCCCAGCTGACGAAACACACCAGCTCTGAGAAACAGGAGCCACTTTTAGAGTTAGTTCAATTAACTGGATGCCGACAAGTCCAGACAACACTGATGAAAGGTAGATTTTCTAGCAGGAAACAATCCCAAAAAATTGTTCTTAAATCACGAGCGCCTCCAACAGCATGATTTAACAATCCATGCTTCAAATTTATGAGCTTTTAGACATCTACAATTGATTTGACTGGACTGAAACCCTTTGGTCCTACATTTAAAAAATGGGATTTTATTACTAAGTAACATTTTTGAAATATAAGGTGTCCATGTAATGCTTTCAAAGATGCCAACATGAAGAACTAGAACCCTGCTTTCATTGGTGACCAATAAATATCTTGGCCCACAGTCTGCAGATCTTCCCTTTTAATTGGCCACATATGTCTTTAAATCATCCATAAAATAATATTTTAAAAAATAATCATGCATTAGATGCAACAGAGCCAGGAAAGAGCCTCATAAAACACTCTTTTTCTGTTGTTCTGTTAGCTGAGGATTTTAAAGAAGTTCCGCTATGGTGGAAAGAAGACAACTGAGAATGAAGTTGGGGAACTTTGCATCTCTGTCTCCTTCAGCATGTTCATTTTCCAGAAAGTTACTGATGAACAGAGCATCTGTAAACCTGGGTGAGTGCTCCATCAGCTGACTAAAATAAAATTTTCCTGAGCTAATGTAAGATAAACAGGAAACCTCGTTGTGAAAGGCAAACAAACTTTCTGACCTTCCCAGAACTGACCAGTCGTCCATAGGAATAGGTGAGCAGGTTAATATTTTGGTGCAGATGTTCATCATTGATTCTGCAGCAGTCCTGGACTGTAAGGACCTGAGTGTTTTAGCAATTCTTCTTTTTTACTCTGCTTTTAAGTCAGTATTTCACATCCACCACAAACTCAAAGAATTTTGGACAAAGTAAACAAGTTCTAGTTGTAGATTTTTAACTGTTGTAGGTTTTAACGAAGGTTGTGGATTTTTAACGGTGTCGGAGTGTCGAGTTCGCAAAGTGATATTTTCCAGTTCCAGCACATTTTTTACTGGAATATTGTAAAAGTGTCATACATGAATCCATAAGCTAAGCAATCAAAAGGACACACAATATGTATTTATTAGGAATGTGGGTGTGGTCAACTAAAACCCGTCGTTGCCAAGGAAATTCAAAAGTTTACTTTTGCCAATTCCTCTAAAATGTACACACACCTATTTGTCACCTCCAGAGGGCCAAAAAATAAAATGGTTGCTATGGCGATAAAACCATCTGAAAGGAAAAAAAGTGGGATTTTGTTTGTCATGAATTTGTAAGAAACAGGCAACAGAGAAGAGTAAGGAGTGTGCTGTAGCCGCTCATCCAGCCAGGGCGGGTCAGGAGGAGGCAGGGAGTAGAAAGGGGGCGGATCGTCCCTGTGGGCACAACACCGCTTACGGATTTCATTTATTGTTATTTTTTCATCTTTAATTCAACTGAAGTTTTTCACTCATTTGAAAAATGCTCATCTTCCCACAACTACTACTACTGATCGATCTGTTGTCTGAGGCGCTTCAACTTGAAGGATTGCATTTATTCATTTGAAACATTCCAGAGAACATTTGATCAAATCTTTAATTCATAAGCAAACTTGAGATCAGATTCCTGATTCACTGGATTTCCAACACAAGCGGAGCATCTGCACTTTGTTTTTTTTTCCCAAACTACCAGATGACATAGAATGCATTGAATTTAAATAAAGCAGAAAGGCAAAAGCAGCAGTGATGAATATCACAAGTCTGAGCTAGAATGTAAGGTCAATAGGGCTGCGGGAGCGCTGAGTTATGTCTGGATTTTGTTCCTTTGACACTTCAAAATAAAAGCACCAAAACATGGGGTGCTCACATTCTTGAGTATCAAGTGAATAGAAATAAATTTAAAATGCAAAAAAGTTTTTTAATGTAACTTAGGAGCCAGAGTTCAAAGTTTAGCCTTGTTTGTACAGGGCACAACAAATGATTAGATCTGTGGGTTTGTGAACATGTTGAGGTTTAATTTTTTTTAATACCCCCCCCCCCCCAAAAAAAAAAGATAAGAAACACTTTTTGTCCAAAAAAAGTGAAACTTTCATTCTTCTTTCATTTAACTTTAGTGTTTTTACTCATTTTGTGCTTTTTTAAAATCTAAAAATGTTGATGAAATCTTTGAATTAACAATTATAGAATGGAGTTCTGCAGTCTTACTTTTTGCAGCTGTTCTCAACATTATTGCAAAAGAACTGGCAGTGTAAAAACAAAACAAAAAAAACACCATAAGTTTGTACGGTATCTGGGTAAAAATAAATATATATTCTGTGTGTAGTTTCTTTTAAACATTTTTTCAAACCAGTTCCCTTACAACAAAAGGAACTTTAGAAATGAGACTTTAGGGTTTTGGGTTACATAGAAATTTAAAATATTCCACTATAAAACCATTCTGTTTCTTTTTTCTTTTCTTTTTTTTTTTTTTGAGAAATATTTTTTAAATCTAAACATTAGCTTAAATATGATTATTTTTATACTTGTATTTTATTTGTTAATGATAAAATCCCTGTAGGGGGCTGTGAAGTACCCCAGAGGTATGTTTACTCTATTTAGGAATCAAAATATGTGTAGTAATCAACTACATTTACTTGGTTTTGTTTGTTTGGGTAACTTTGTCGTTAAAAATTGTGTTCTCAGACTAGTTTTACTCTTTTTACTTTTCCTTGAGTAGATTTGTAGACAAAACTGTATTCTTGCTCTGCTCTGGTTACTGTTTTTGTTTCATTTACGGATAGAAATGTGCAACATTGTTGGCAAATGATGCTTGAATGCTTGTAAGTTTTTTTTTTTAGTCATGCTCTAATAATTATCATTATCATATTGAAGTAATGCTACTCTTAGTTAAGACCAATTGTTGGGAACTCTACCTGCCAACGTGCTCTTTTGAACAATCAGCAGAAACTTCAACATGTTTGTCTTGGTTGTTTGTTTCATCCGATTTAAAGGTGAAAAAGGTTATTTGGGCCTGTAAAGTCTTCTCAGCGTAATGTGAGACCATCATCACTGCTGAAAGAAGGATTTTAACAAGTCTAAAAACAATCTTTATGCTGGAAACACTTGAGGACATCTCAGTTATATATAAACATATAGAAGATGCCTTTCTGCTGTGTAATAACACCATGCTAAGAGGTTGCATTTGTGCAACCAGTTTTCAGCTTTAGAAATGACTTACACTCGTACATTTTTCATCCTTGTTAAAGGCTCTTAAAACGCGTTAAGAACTTTTCAAACTTTCTTTAATATCGCCCCTCTCATTGCTCTCTCTGTTTGTCAGATATGGATGAGTTCTCCTCCACCTCCTCGCTGCCTCCTCTCCTCTTGTTTTTTTCGTCCATGCAGTGGTTCTGGGAGCACTCTTCCTCTTAATGCATCCCCAGACTTCAGAAAGGCTCCAAACAGATCAATACTGGCTGGCAGCACTGAAAGCACGCTTCGACCTCAGGCCGGTAAATAACTCCGGGATGGCTCGCACTCATCTGAAGCCTGTTGAAAGCAGATGGGTCCGGTTCGGCTGCACTTTCTAAGCGGGGGAGATGTTCCCTGGAAAAATAACAAAGCTTTTATTTAGAGAATTTGTCTGATTTGGAAGGAGAGAGCAGAGACTGTTCCAAGAGGGGATGACACGAAAACATCAATGATCATGTGGGGTCCAGTCAAACACTTAACTCTGACAACTCTGGCTCTCTGGTTTAAGGAAAAATAAAAGCTTTTAATCCTAAAAAGTAACTTTAAAGTAAAAAGTAAGTAAGTAAACTCCGACTGACTTTTTGTATTATTTTTCACTTTTACTGTTGATTTTATTTGTTTTTGGTGTTTGTTGTTTGCAATCTTACACCTTGCTCAGGGATTATAGTTGGGAATTAGCTTTGCAGTCAACTCTAGCACATTTATAGAAATGTTCATGTGCATTGTCCCTGTTAAAATAAATATTAACATAAATGTAAGAAATAAAGTTGTCAGGAGTCTCCTCTGGTCCCCGGCAGGAGCTGTCTCCAGAGTACTAAAGTCACTACACCTCCCAGCAGCCCCAGCTGTGTTCATACTTGTGTTATATGTGAGGGTTAAGGGTTAAGTTTCCAAAAGGAGAAATTTCTAAGGATCTCATAACTGCTTTGACTGTCTTTTGCTTAACTTTAGATCAAACAGACAGAAACTTTGAGATTCATCCGTATCATTTCCATCTGGGTAACCACAACCAGAATTTAGGCACATGAAATTCACGAGGTGGATTTTCTATTAAAAATAAAAATACAGCAAGGATCACTTAATTAAAAGGCTATTTTCTCTTCATGTTTATGTTTTATTTATATAGAATATATATATTTACAATACAATATATTAATATAATAGTGACAATAACATAAATGTAAATCAGTGTTTTCTTTTTCTAAAGGGTTAACAAAGACTGTGTGGCTCTAACCGGGTTGTTGTCGGTGAGAAATTGACCCGAATGGCTCTTTAAGTGTTGAAGGTTGCAGACTCCTGAACTAAACCAATCTATCAATAGTAAATGCGTTTTAGTTCTGTCCTTGGTCGTGTGAATAATCTTAGTTAAAGTTTAGTAAATATTTGAGTTGTTAAGGGAACAAAAAAACTATTCTGAAGTAGAAGCTATTCCCAACTAAGAGAACTTTTCAAGCTCACAGAAAAACCCAATCAAGGCTGTTTTTCTTGGAAATACATTGAAGATCCTGATCTAGAGGGGGGGTCACTGCCAGTAAATGACCTCAAGATTGATGTGTCACCACATGACAGTCTGGCAAACCCTGCAGCTCTCTGTGGGCCAAGTGGCTTTTGATGCCATTAAAAAGCATCGATGAGGCGCTCAAGTGTTTACTCCCGATGTTTCCCCAAAGATCACCGAGGTGGGTCATTATAGTCAATCAGCACCGGGTTCTCCAGATGGTGTCTGTTACATCATCACCCTCATGCTCACTTGATGAACAGAACTTCATGGCTTCATGATGTAAACGTTTGACTCCTGAAGGCTGCAGCTTTGTGAGGAATCACAGAATCTGTGCATGTCGAAATGCTGCAAAAACATCCATAAAGTTACATATCACCAACACAAATGCTAAATCTTCTTTTATGGAAGTCAATTTAGAACCAAATTAATGGACTTTAAATTTCCTAAACGTGGAAACATGAAAACTTTTAACATATTTCCCTTTTTCATCCCGTCGTATAGATTTGGTTGTCACGACAACTGCACGGGACCCTTGACATATGATATGAACATATTAGGAATTACACAAAAAATCTCCGTTGCCGTGGCGCGGTGGTTAGCGCTCCTGCCTCACAGCAAGAAGGTTCCCGGTTCAAGCCCTGGCTGGTGGACCTTTCTGTGTGGAGTTTGCATGTTCTCCCCGTGCATGCGTGGGTTTTCTCCGGGTACTCCGGCTTCCTCCCACCATCCAAAAACATGCTTCATAGGTTAATTGGTCACTCCAAATTGTCCCTAGGTGTGAATGTGAGTGTGTGTGGGTGTGTGATTGTGGCCCCTGCGACAGACTGGCGACCAGTCCGGGGGTGTACCCTGCCTTCGCCCATGAGTAGCCGGGTTAGGCTCCGGCAACCCCGTGACCCCGAAAGGGATAAAGCGGATTGGGAAATGAATGAATGAATGAATGAATCTCCGTTGCCAAGGAAATCCCAAAGTTTACTTTTGCAGATTCTTCTAAAAATGACTTAGACCTGTTTGTCACGCTCAAACAACCAAAAAACACAATGGTTGCTATGGAGATAAAAACAACAGGCATTTTTGGAAAAAAGTGCATGTTTTCATAAATTTGAAAAAGACTTGACAGCTCATCTCTTCAACAATTTACAGGCTCTTTCTATATCAATTATCAAGCAATTTTTTGTTTCAGTGGGTCATGATAAGGATGGGTCTGCATTTTTATAAATACTGGCTCTAAGTCTGCTTAAAACGAAGACATTTTTGATTTTCGTTAACCATTGGGAAACCTCACTTGTCAGATTAATATTCCAGATAAGGAGTAAAAAGCTTTTTTTTTGTTTGATTGTTGCATTAAATGTTTGCAATCCTTCATGTTTGGGTTTTGAAAGTGGACTGAAGCTTTTAAATATCCACTCTGCACTGTATAGACTCAGTTAAACATATGTGCACGTGCACTGCTGGAGCCTCTGAATCCGAAATACTGGAAAGGAAAGAGCGGATCTACAGTATACAGTTGTTTGCTTTAGGAGAGCCTGCTTTGTATTTTTAGGTAAAAGCGTGACTAAATGTGGAACTAAATCAGTGTTTGCTTCAAAGTCATTTCATTAAAGTGAGACTAACTGTTTGGAGGCCTAAAAGATGCAGCTATGCACCAAAAAAAATAAAAAAAGCTAATGAGATTTAGATTTCCAGTCTGTTTTCATCCAGAGAAAACTGTCTCAGCATTGATTTCTTGAATTTCCTGACTAATTTTATATTTTCGTCTAACCTTCCAGTATGACAGATAGGATCTTTCAGGATTTATAAAACTGTCATCGAGTGGACAAAGTTAAGCATCTCCTGCTGCAGCTATTTAGGGATTTACACCTCTGTCCTCACATGGTCATCCACTTCTCCTGCCCTGATTAGAGAGGCTTAGCAGAGGTTTCATTTCCTGAGGACCATCAAAATCGACAGTTTGGAGAGCTGCCCAAGGTCTTATCACCACTCTGTTGGGAGCTCTCCTGCACAGAACCACAACAGGGCATGCAAACTCCACAGAAGCTGAAATGAAAAGCCTCCAGACATCAATAATAATATCCCAGACTCCCACTGCCCATCCTGGGTGACGTCTTCAAAGCACTCTGCCTCTACAAAGCCATTTGGAGGCATAAAAGTCATATCGACCATCTCAGTGCCGTTATGTGCTGCAGGTTCTTTACATCTGACAACCACAGAATAGCAATCCTTTTCTCATCAAAGTGGGCTGCAACCAACACTCCCTTCTTTCATTTCCCACATGAATAATGTCTGAGATTTAACTACAAATACCACGCTGGTTATCTTCAGTAACCTTGAGCATTCATTTGATCAGAGCTTCTCACTCCCTGGTCACATTAACATTCTTCACGTACTTTCTGCTGCGTTAACTGGAAACAACTAAATCATGAATTTTCCTACATAACTACACAACAAAGTTAGAAACAGAAAAACCAGTCTACACATGCTCAAGTTTCCAACAAAACGTGGCGGTCAATCCTTCAGAAAGATCTACTGGTTTTGACTTTATGAAAAGACAATTAAATGGACTGATTTAGTGCTGTGCTTCAGCTTGCTGCACATTTCCTTCCTAAATGTAGGATAACAAAAAGCCTATTGTGGTTACAACTCTGATAATAGTTAGGAGCTTTACTTTCTTAAAGATTCTAGTCCAGTTGTACTGGCCACCTAAAATTGAGCATATGATTGTTGTGCGTGTGATGAGTGTTTTGTAAAGTATTTGTAAAGATTGTGTTGTTAGTAATGCACTGGTCCCTTACTGTCTGCACGCAAATGCTGCATGTGTGCACGTACCTGTGGGACAGTGACGTCCAGTCAGGTGAGGCACAGCTTCACCTGCAAAATATAGCTTCAAAAAATGCATAAATAGAATTAGATGAATGTTCTTTTTATTATTAATGATAAAAGTCAAATATCCTTTTTTTAGACATGTCTATTCTACAATAACTTTTTTTCTGTATGGGTTTCTTTTGCAAAGAAAAAAAAACAAAAAGTAGCAAATTTACGCGTTTCCTGTTCAAATACACGAGAAAGCAGCAGGTGAGGCACCAGCTGCCCGTGCCTCCCCTGCAAACCACGGCAAGCGAAACAAATAAGTAATCGCCAGGAAAAGTTGCGTAAAAGCCGGCGTACTGGTCATCAAAAATGTTGCTTTTTACACTCATCTTAAAAATAGCACGTAAATTACGCCAATTACGTAAATTACGTCCGTGTTGTCCCAAGACGGACGTAAAAAGCAGCGTTTCACCGCATGCAAACCGCCTGTCCAAAGCACCGTTTTGTTGTGTCACAAACGAGCGTCGAAAACGCCGTTATGCTGGAATAAAACGGCTAAGGCTGAGAGTCGGTTTCAGTTGTCTGCTGTGATCACTGGTTCAAGTAGCTGCACTTTTTCCTTACGTGGGAATTGTGAGTTCGACTCCATGACATACACAGCGGTTTCTTCATGTTTGCAATCTTTTTCTTTTCGGGTTTCTTTTTTGCTCTTCCTCTTCTTCTTTTTTTTTTCCTTTGTTTTCTTCCTTTGTTTTCTTCCTTTGTTTTTGGTCATGTTGAAAAATTGTGAACAAATGCATGAACAAATCCTTCGTGATAATCCTTTGTCTGTGTCCAGCACCATGTGGAAAGTTAGCCTTGTTACAAACAAATCCTGTTTTCAGAAGCTTACAGTTAGCGCAGTGGGATTGTTATCTATCTCGCTTATAACACGGTTACTTACAAAAGACATAAATATTCAATCGATTTTTAGTACTTTTTTCTTGTGCTCTAAAAAGTTTTGCTAATTCAACAATGTTATGTTTATCAAGTACTGAAAAGAAAACAAAGTAAAATTGTTCTCATGTGAGAGGATAAACAGGAAAGTATCTTGTGAAAGAGTAGTAGTTCGTATCAGAATTCGTTTGACAGCTTATGAAATGCATTTCTAGAAAACCCATTTCCTCTGCCGCCGCACATTTGTGACAGAAAAACAATCACCTTCTGCTCTGTTTTATGTTAGCCTGAACTCTGTGTGTGGAGTCAGGAACAGTTCCCAGGTCAAGCCATCTTAAGATAATCACTAAAACAACAAATTATTACCGCTTATCGCGGTGAAAAGCCAAAAAAGGCCACAGTTAGCTCTGATAACTGTTAGATCTTACAGGCCTGTAAATGCATCCAATGGGAGGTTTCAGTCGGTCAGTAAAATGTGTTTTTCATGGTCTGTAATGGCCCACTCACTTACGTGTCATCACGGTGACAAGCGGCATCTAGGAGGAGACACGAGGATGGATACCAGACTGCTCTGGCCTTTCTCTTATAAGAAACTTTTTATTCCAAAACAGTGGAGAAATGAAGGCAGACGCTAAAAATAACTGTCCTCCTGATTTGAAATTTCTCTACCTGTTTTCCTGAGATTAAAGAAAACTGCTGATGACGTTTGGATTTGCTGGAATAACATTTTGAGCTTCTGATGAAAAAATGCTGTTTTAGAAAGAGCTTCAGCTCCTTACTCTGCGCCTACAATCCTGCCCACAACTCGGAGGCCAACTTCTAATGAACTCCTGCCGCTCTGCAGAAACTATGTCCTGGAAAACAACACAGCTTTTTAGATTTTGAATCCTACTTTTTAGGGGTAACTAGTTCATTTTTTCAAACTGCAATGTCTTTGTTTTCTGTCTTACTAGAAAATTAATCTTATTAACAAAGCTGTTCAATATTAAAATATTCTTAGTTTGAGAAAATCTGTCGCAGTGACTAGAAATTTGAATTTCTAACCACATTGGCAGATTCTTTTTGTTTATTGAAACCTTTTTTTAATTTCAGGATTTTTTTTTCTTATTTAAGGGGTCAGTTTTTGCAGTGCGTCCTGAAAGGAAAGTCACCATAAAAGGAAGGTTTTTAATAAACTGCCTGTAACACCTACGATTTACAATATTTAAGAGGATTTGGTTTCCACTAAAGCAGGTTATTAAATGAAAAAAAAAACTGTGCACATGTCTGCTGACTCCTTAGGCATTGTGAGTTTTACAGGGTTTTTTTCATGCTCAAACATCTCATGTATATAAGGACGTGTCGTAACAAATCTCAAATACGTCAGCAGCCTGAACCAAAGTGGAGTCAGTGCAGGTCTCCGGCTAAATGAGAAAACCCACGCAGGTCACACTCCCTGTTCTGATTTATGTTTCACACATTTGTTTCACGGAGGGTTCTGCGCCATAAACAACGAGATATTGGAGGCAGACAGAAGGTCCAGCACGGCTTGGTTCTTCTTCAGATGGCACGTTGGGTCATAAAAGGGCGAACTTCAAGAATTAGAAGCTGAAAATATTAGGTTAGGCTTAAAAAGATGACAATGTCTGAAACTTTCTGCACTTCTAAAGTAAACTTCATTGTTTTCAGCTTCAAATGTATGTTTTTAGGTTTCAAAACTCAAAGTTTCAGTTTATCTTGTGTTTCATCCTCCCATGACCACAAAAAGTCGTCTCAGGCAAGAGGCGGTCTACTTCTCTGGTGTTTACGTCGTGCACCATGTCGAAGGTTGCTCTTGTTAAGCTTTAAACAACATTTGCACGCTAGTGGTCACAAGTGGCGCAGTGGGATTGCACAGGTGTAATGTTTTTCTGGGAGTACCTATGAAAGTCGTGCTTCGATGGTCACTAGATTGGTAATTGAAATCACAAAGCATTGCATTTGGATGATTTTTATGTGAAAACATGTATTTATATTTATTTTTCATATATCATCCCAGTTTTCATCTTCAGAACACAGTTTGATCAGAAATAGTGTTTTTAAAATGCTCACATTTGTTTGTTTTTTGCTTCGAGAAAGCAGTGAGGGAACTCTGACGTAGCCAACATCGACCAAACTTAGCTTCCGTGTTTTTGTTATCATTACTATTTTCAGGATGTTTACTTTAAACTGTTTGTCCAGAACTCTGGTGTTTCCAGCTTTTTTCTTTTTAACCTTGCGCCCCTCCTGCAGAGCACACTGCTTGGTTTGTGTGTCTTCTGCAGGCTAACAATAGATCCAGTTTGGACATTGATGTGAAACCTCAGGGGTCCACAGATTCAATCTCCTCAAAGTGACTGCAACCTTTCCTGTTTCCTTCCATTTCCTCCTTCAATCCTCTCAGCGAGGCTCTCTCGAGATGGAAAATAATTGTCAAGTAGAACATGCAGATGCATCGTGTTTTCCCTGAAGGACCCTGAAAATAAAGACATCTGAAGAGTCTGGATTCTTCAATCCCAGCAAATGTCACCTTGCCCATACAAAAACTATTTCAGAGGTGGAATCATTTCCTAAAAACTGATTTCTGACCAGCTGTAGCTGCTTAAAGGTTTTCATTCCAGTTGGATTAGCAAAGCAACGCCTCTACTAACAAACCCCTTCAGCTTTATGGTAATATTTTGATCTAAATATGATTTGAAGACTTTTAAATGACTAAAAATAAATTGATTTACTGGTATGTGGAAGAATTGTTTGACTGTAACCAGAAAAATAAACACAGCAAATGAAAAAGAATGCTTTGCACTGTGGGAGGTTTTTTACGATGTGTTATGCGTGGTGTTCTCCTGTGTAGGGTCATCCATTTACATAGATGAAACTGTGTTTAACAACATAAAAATTGAAAAGACAGCTTCAAGCTGTGTGTGCAGCACTTTTTTGGTCTGATGCCACATTTTTTGTATATTCTACGGATAAACTAACAGTAAGTTAAAAAAAACAGAAACCCCTAAGGGCTGTAAAGCAAAACATTTTAACGTTGGGTTTTATTTACTTTTTTATTTTGTTGCTTCACATGAAAAATATTGAAGTGATCTGTCCTTGTGAGCTTTTTGAAGCTTCTTGAAGCATTGCTTCTTCTGCCAAATTGTTTGTGCATCCATAGGAGCTCATTAAATGTTGACTCAATACATCTTCTTACAAATCAACAAGCTTCGAATCTGTTGCTCTAACAATTTGTATTCCAAAAATTGTTTAATTTGCATACAAGCCAACATGTTTACTTATAAGTGCAAACTCCAGAACACAAATTTCCTCTGAACATTTCTGTGACACGCCTGTCGTATCAAATCAGTTCCAAGTAAAGAAAAAAGTTTAAAATGTGTATATTTTTCTGTAATTCTTTGTTCTCAACTGTTTACATGTCACTATTTTTTATAGTACACTTACCTTACACTTCATTTAAAATCTGTAAGGTTATGAAGACTTTGTCAGATTCTGACATTTTATATAATATTTAATATAATTATATGATTATAATATAATTATACATATAAAAACAATGTACCTAAAAGATTATTTGTGTCGTTTGATGCTACAGGAACAGGAAAGACACAGGATTTTAAGACTGATTGGATTTAGTTTCTTTCCGTCAAGCAACTATAGGGCCTAATAAAAAATCATGTAATTCATGTGTTTAACACTTAGAAAAACAATGAACATACAAACAGATCCGTGTACGTCTTTGATTTCCTCGTCTGAGCTGGAATCTGGATCAAAACTGTACGGCTGGATAAGTCAAATATTGCTCGCCATTTATGTTGCACTGGTAATGTTACACTGGGGGTGTGAGGGGCTGTAAGCTAGTGGTAGAGTGTGATAACAGAGAGCTCTCAGCAACAGGGAGGGAAGGGGGGGGGCAAGTTGTTATTGTTTGAATCCGTCATTGGATTTATTTCAAAAAGTTTATGCTGAGTTCAAATGCAGAACCATTGATTGTATATGAAAACTGGACTGAGTGACCCCTCCCCTCAAACAGGAAGTGCCTGCAGGCTCCAACAAGCCAAAATCCCATAGACTTCTATAGAGAAATAAGAATAACCATTCTTGCTGTGGTACCTTTAATAACATGTTCATGATAATCCTCTTTTTTTCATTATATTTTTTTTGTGGTGCTCAAGTGGTTTATGGTAAAAACTTACCACTCAGATGCCACAGTTTGAAAAGTATGTGGTCTCACGTCGAACGTTCAAAACAATAAACAGATTCTCCTGAGCCTGCTTTAAGTGGAAGGGGTGTGGTTTTCTAACATACTCACTCCTGATTGGCAAGATTGGTTTCCATTGAAATGTAGACTCAGACCAATCACTCAAAACTTCTGGTTCCAGTATGGCAAAACAAAAAAACAATGACTGAATTGACTTTATTTTGTTGGAACTGGAAGCAAGTCATTTTCTATGGGTGATATCACACTCACTCGGTCCAGTTCTCTTATACAGTCAATGTGTCTTTTGGAAATGTGAAAGCTTCCAGTCAGGAGAGGCTTGTTTGAAACTACTTGGCCACTGAGAGTGTAACGCAGAGGCGTATGGATCCATGTGCAGTCAGGTAAGTTTAATAATGACCAAACAGGCAAGGGCAAAACAAAAACGGTGTCAAAAGTCAGGCAGGAGTCAACAGGCATGGAGCGAGACAGGGAAATGATGAGACAGGAAAGGGTCAAACACGAGGAGGCAATAGACATGAGAGAACGCTCAGAATTGCTTGACTACACAAAACAATACTTCACAGGGGGCAAAGTCCAGACAAGGCACAAATACATGATTGAAACTTGATGGATCAGTATTCAGGAGAGGGCTCCCTCTGGTGGTTGGAGGTGGAGCTGGAAGACCGAGCCCTGACAGAGAGAATCTAAGATGGAGCTATAGAATGCTTATCCCTCTGCAATTTATTCCAACTGCAATTACATAAAGGGGATTTTAGTTCTATCCTGGTTTATTTCTTTGCATGACAAAAAGTCATTAACTGAATTTGGATAATGCCGTCTGTCAGCTTGCTTTTTCTCCAGAAATGGATGAGTTTGTTGACTCCGCCTCCTCCAGCTCAGCAGCTACAGGATTTAATTGTTTGTTGAAGCCACCAGTCTCTGGGCTAATTACCATCAGGTGTATTTGTTTTTGAGTAGGCTGGAGGATAAACCCAGATTTTTCATGGCACGAAACATTCTACTGATTTGTTTGTCTTAGTTCTCCTCGATTTCTTGTTTTAAATGTAATTGTTGTTTATTTACGTGGACTTGTTTGATCTCTCGACTTTCTTTTCTTGATCAAACTAATACAGCAGTCCTGTTAGTAAAAGGGAGTCACCAAAATAAAAGCATACCTGGAGCGTTTTCATAATTTATTATATTTACAGTAAGCTAAAAGCACGAGATGGCAATCTTTGTGATGAAAGGCAGGGAAAGCTGGCGTGACTTTTTTTTTGATGAACATCATCCCAAACAGGAAGCTTTAACACACAAGGAACGTCCTCTGATAAAATCGCAGACATATTTTCTCTTTTATCTGAACTCTAACCCTGGGTCTTTTATTGTTTTAGGATGTAAACACCCCACCACCGCATGTGAACTGATGACCTGCTGGATTGAAGCAGCAGGGACTGAACTCTTGACCCACATGTCCAGCTTTCACTGACTTGATCACTGAGGATCAAGTGAACACATGTTGATGTCTGAACTCTGTCAAACTTCCTCCAGAGAATCCTCAAAATCTGCAGACCTTTGGGACAATCATGGCCTTGTTTAGCCAAAACCCTACATACTTTAACTTCTCAAGTCCCCTTTCATTCAATAATAACTAATTGATCCTCCCTAATTGCTACAGTCTGTCAAATAAATGACTTATTGTTTTATAGCTACGCTTAAAGCCCCAGTGTTTGTTTTACGTCGAGGCTGAGCCGTTTGTGCCGGCAGACGGAGGAACAGCTGCAGCTGAGTTACGTTCATATAAAAATTGTATTGCTCTTCTGTCAGGACTCTCAGGGTTTGATCCGTCACCTTCAGCTGTGACACAGATGCTACGCAAAAATCAAAAAGAACAAACCTGAAAAACAAGCTTCTTCTCTCTTCAGGACTGATTAGTAAAATCTGCTTTATGTGTCTTAAATAACTTACTTTAATTTTTCTGCCATGCATGACTTGACGTCTAAAGTGAAGCTCAAAAGGGTTAGAACTGGCTTTGTGTCCATGCAGGAGACATGCAGACACACCTTTGTTTGCTTTCACACTACACTTCTGACAAAAGATTAAATCGTCTGGAGATATTACATCAGCTGCTTGAAACAGCACCAAACGGGACAAAAACATAATGGGAAAAACAAACACTGTTCATCTGAACAATGTCGATCTGTAATGAAATGTTACTTCACCTCTTTTTATCAGGTTACTGACAACGTTTTTGTCAAAAGCACTTTTTTGTCTTTTTTTTTTGGAAAAGTTCAGTTGCTTTCACACTGTAGGTGAACCGCACCAGCGTTCACTTCCAACAGGGATCACCCCAGAGTTCAGACAAGCCATCGCAGCTGCCAAAGTGGACAATCGAAGGAAACAAATCTGATAAGGACCGAAAAGCTCAGTATAATAGCATTGTGTGGACGTATTCACTCCAGAAAAGTCAAATTTTCTGTGGATAAAACGTTGAATTTTCAGCAGTCCTTATGGGAAGGACCAGATTGTTTTCACATACTCAAAAACGCTCTAAAACGTACACACACCTAATACCTGGCGAAAGATAGTGTTTGACTAAGTAAACGACCCCTCCATCATGACATCACAGTCAAAAAAAACATCAAAATAATCAATGGGGCCAAACTCTCTTATGGAGCTTTAAAAAAATCCACTAACAAAGCAAAACACAGGTGTCAGGATATCCAAAGGAAGTTTTTGAATATTATGGGCTGGCCATGGGGCCTACGGCTACTTTAGAATAAAAATGTTGCTCACACAGTTTTTTCTACCACGATCTTCTTCTTACCGCCCTTTACACCTTGAAATGCTTAGGGCAGCAATGCAATATTAGGCCAGCAGGACCACCACAGAGGCCCCCAACGCCAGAGAGCAGGGGGTGCACAGGAGCACGGAGAATGCAAGCTCTAGCCTAGCCAGAAGAATAGCCCTCCTGCCGTGCCAGGGGCCCATCAGAGACCAGCAGCCCACCACCACCAGGAAGTTCTGACCATCTGATCTCTCTGACACCAGCTGTTATGGGGACCCACGGACTGCCACCTTGTTGTGTTTGGGGGCTCCAGGTAGGCTCTCCCATGCCAGACAAGTTGAAGGGTAAAGGGCAGATTTTGAGCAGTCCACTGGCCCTCCAGGTTGGGGGTTTGGCACAGGGATAACCCCCCTAAAAACTAAGATGGTTATGGTAACAGTGTCATTTTTAATCAAAATATTGTAAAAAAAAAAAAAATGAACACACAAAACGCTGGCTCAAGCGGAACAAGACAATGTAACGGACAATATGACTATGTTAGGAATCTGGGTGTGGTTAGCAAAAAACTGATGCCAAGGAAATCTAAAAAGTTTACTTTCTTCTTATTGTTACAAACTTGTTGAGTTTTAAAGTTTCAAAGTCTGTTTCTTCCTGTATTTTAAAACAGTGATGGCGCTCAGCAAGGAATTATGTATGAGGAGATATGCTGCCTTTTTTTCCCCGAAGACCCACTCCGATGAAAGTGGTGTTTTTTAACAACAGGGAACGCTTTAAAACTGGACCAAAAGATGATCGGAGTGGGTCCTAAAGGTCAGGATATTATGGCAGCTTGTTGGAAGTGGACACAAACCAGCTCCTCAGACAGGTTTTATTCTGCTTATTGGCCCCAGAACAGAGTTTGCATTCATGTGTTCACACCTGTGTACTTGATCTGGACTGATGCTGAAAAAAAACTCGTTTTAGCCAAGCATGACAGGTGTGAACAGAAAAGTAAAAAATAAAAACCTTTCAAACGTCCATGACGATACATATTTATTGTCTGTTCAATTTAAACCGGTGTGTTTTAGTGAAAGATGATGCATTGAAATTGGTCAACAAAAAGAACACAAACAAAATTAATATTGAAAATAAAGAGAAAAGAAGAGAAGAAAAGAGAGGAAAAAAAATAAATTGGTCACTTTCAATCACTTTGTGTGTTTAGTGTGTAAAACTTCTTATATTTACTGTGTCATTTTCTGAATCAACCAACATTCTACGGTAGAAGTTAAAAACTTTCCAAAGAGCAACTTAAAAACTTTTCTCTCCTCGTAGCATTCCAACACAGTCATTCACCTTTAAAATGTTCCGCTGAAATCAAAAACAGAAAAGTGTTGGTTCTGGGTCACTGTGGTTTTCCAAAATCTTCCAGTCCAAATGTGTGTTTTCTCTGAGCCATATCCAGCTCCAACACAGCTTTTGACACTCAGAGAGCAAATCATTTAAACTGATTTGGTTCTAATTCAGGGCCCTGGGGGCCACTCGGAGGTAAAAACAGCCAGAAAATTGTCCATATTTGGCCCAAACAAATATAAAAAGTTTTCATTTTAGGCTAATATCTTGCAGTGCAGCTTGTGTGAGTAAAATCGTCTGTACTTGTCTTGTCTTCCACACATAAAGAGGGTTTTTAATAACCCCAGAGTCAAAACAATGAAACCCATGGGACAGTTCTCAGGAACAGGTTTGTTCTGTTGTGTTGGAGCCGTTTGTCCAAGTAAAACATTGGAGAGGTCCCCCAGGGACTTCAGTCAGGAATCATCTGCCCACGCTGTTCAGATGATACAAAACATGTTCTCAAAGAAAACAAAAGCCAAGACATGAACACAACACGCCGTTCAAATTACCCAAAGACAAAAGAGTTCGATCTGTAAAAGTCTGTCCCTGATCTGACCTGTTGTAGCTCATTCAAGTTTATTGATCCTTGTGTTTGTAGTTTGAGCTCTTCACAGAGACAGCTTCCTTCATTGATGTATTTCCAAACTCTTCCTCCGTCAGAATAAGTGCAGAAGTGAAGCGGTTGATCTTGGACGGCTGCCCGACCTCTTCATATAAACACCATCAGTGTTGTATTTCCTGTCCGGTTTTTACACATCCAGCTGAGTATCAGCTGTCCTTTCTGGGTCTTCCTATTTCCTGAATCATCAAAACTACGCCTCACCTCTAGCTTTAGATGAGGCTGTGTACATTTGCATTAGTGATGATCATGTGTGCCTAACAGTAACAGTTCAGTTTGTCCTTGTCTCAGAGGTAACCCATTTGATTAGTTGTACCCCAAAAAAGTGTCACTCTGACATTGGAGATCCAGGAACAGACAAAGTGTATATAGATTGTGGCAATTTCATGTTGTTTTTCTTTGCTCGAAGTACATAATAACCGTATAGAACCATTACTTGAAACAGGCATTTCTGAGACCCCATCTCATTGAATGATCCAAACTTTCCTTATAAATCTATGGAAGATTTTTTGAGTCATAATTCAAAGTAATATGCATAACTTTGATACTTGATTCATATTCATTTTTTAACTATTTTTTCTATGGATGATAATCTGCATAATCATTTTAAATTTTGATACTGGACTTTTTTTTATAATGAAAAATAATCTGAACATATTTTTACATTTTGATACTTGATCTGCATATGCTATGAGGAATTCTGAAATAATCTCATGTCTAGTGTCATCATCCCTGTGTACTTAATCTCGTCAAATGATTTATTGAAGCTTCAGAATTCTTAATGACCTGAATCTGTGTTGGTAAGGTATAAATCTCTGATTAGAACTTATGAACCAGATAATGAAAATGTACATAAAGAAAATGGTTAAGTAATACAGAGTGGGATTTGATAAGTTTGCTTCCTTCCATTCCCTTTTAAGCAACCTACAATTATCCTTTGTTTGATATGTCTTTGTATGGATTTATAGTACTGTTTATGCACGTGCTTTGATTGCTTGAAATAAACCATTTCTAATCCAAAATGTATTAATCAAATTTGAGACAGTGGGTAAAAAAAGTCATTTTTTGCAGTCATGTTAATATTTTTGCATCTTAAATGAACACTATTTTGAGCAAAAACTAACCAAATCACCAAAATGTATAAAAATTAATACTTTCTGTATCTCATTAAAGTTGATATTTCATCAAAAGGTTTAATAAACATCTTAGTTAAAAATTATAATGCTTTGATGTTGTGGGCTTTACAGGGTTAAAGTGTGGTGGGCAGACCAGAGGGAGTGCAGAGAAGAACAGGTGGGTTAAAGGTCCAGACTAGACAACTATCGGTCAAGAGGATCAGACAGACTCAGTTTGAATGAAAATGAAGTCTCAAAAGTTTGACATTTTCTTAGCTTGTTTTCACACTGCACTCTTGAGAGACAAAAACGTGTGTGGTTTTGTTAGTACTAATAATTTTGGTGTTATTTGTTTTTATTTATTTTTTTTGCACCATCTAGACTACAAGTTAATTTAGGGGACTACAAAAATGAAAATAGCTTGTAGGCTAATTAGTTTTTTTAGATCATGTGATTTATGAAATTCCAAATTGAAAAAATGTGTTCATTTTGCCCACCATTCAAGCATTTTTTTTACCTCTTTAAAAATGAATTTAAAATGCATGTTTGCAGGGATTATATACAGTATTTGCAGGTGGCTCAAGCATCTGGTTTGGATGCCCCCCAGACACCTACCTGGGGAGGTGTTCCGGGCATGTCCCACTGGGAGGAGGCCAAGAGGAAGATCCAGGACACGCTGGGGAGACTACGTCTCCGGGCTGGCTTGGGAACATCTCAGGGTTCACCCAAAAGGAGCTGGAGGAAGTGGCCGGCGAGAGGGCAGTTGATTGAAAATGTTTTTTTTTATTATTATTATTTTAATAACATTTTGCAAACTACAGTTTGTAAAGTTTTTGTTCCTTGGTCCCAAAAAACCAAGGCATGCTATATGTGGTACTTTACCGCCCTCTGGTGGTCAAAACTACCAACAAACAGCTGTTATGTGTTTTCTTAATCACATTAGTTGCTGCAATGTTTTAGTAAAGTCACAGACAGTGTTTGAAATTGAAATCACATTTATTGTTTGTTCTGGAGTTGATTCGCTTGAAACTTAACCCTTTGAGTACTGTACAGTTCATTCCTCCGACACGTATTTGCTTGCTTTGTGGCATCTGTTTCCCACACAAACACACACACACTCATTCACAGACACACAACAAACAGCAAGTGACAGCAGCTCAGGCTATTTCCAGCGCGCTCAAACACTCTAATGAATGCAGAGGCTGGATTTTCTCTCAACTTTGCAAAGTGGTCTGCTTTAAAGGCTGCTTTGTTCAAATCTGTGACTTCTCACATCCAAATCTGTCCCTGGTGTTCAGTCACTTGCTGCAACGTTCTCACCAGCACCGAGGTTTCAGCTTGGAGAAGCAAAAATAAAAAACGGAACTTCACCATGCCAATACAGAAATGCACAGAGCGATAAAAATACATCAAATTGTGCAAATCAAATCACAACGAAGGAAGTTAAGATCACTTATTTGAACTACTTTGCTAACAGAACGGCTGATAGCTCTATTAGAACCAGCAGTGTCTTAAGTATATGTAGTTATATAGCATGTTTCTATACGCCATGAAATGGTGGGAGTAATGTAGTTTCAATAAGTGGACCAAACCCTAGAAGCTCGCCAACGGACATGGACCCTTTTTTTAATGCTTCACCTGCAGAAGGATTTGAGAACTAAGACTGCTTTTGGTTTGTGTTGACGCTGAATTCAACTCAACAGAAGTCCAGTGAGTCCTTCAGAACCAGGGGAACCGGTTCGGTTTGGTTCCATTGTCGCTTCGCAGTTTTCTCCACTTTCAACTCCGGTGTAAACGGATTTACGCAGGCAAGATGTGGAAGTAAACAGACTCTTTGGCTCCTCCTACCACGGATGCCATCAGGGCCTGATTGGACGACAACGCTCGCAGATTTGTTCCTTTTCGACCTCCAGTCGAGCAGGTTCACTCCTCTTGCTCTTTGAAAAATGGGAAACCAATGCACATTTGCTACATATGTACATAAACATCCAGACTAACGCACACCAGCGGCCTATCTTCAGACCTAAGTTACACCGAAGCTTGAAACTCACCACATTCAGTTGCAAAAGAATAAATAACTTATTTGGGTCACATTGAAAAAGGCAGGAAGGAAATTGCAACGCGGTGCATGGAAAAGGAAAAATGCAACTCAAAAGCAGAAAAATGCTGTGCCTTCAACAGCAGCGGTGGGAAGTGGAGCAGTGATGACAGGAAAAAAAATCGGGCGCTTGAGAACACGGCCTCAACTAGGAACGAACGTGTGCAAAAGTGTTCCGATCAAGCGCTTCACGCTACATTAAAGCTAAATGTATATTGGAAGGACCATTTTGAATCTTCTGCGCTCTTGGATGTGCTTCCACTTCTTGATTTGATTGGATTCGACCCATTTTATGGGCGATTTGTTAAGTGCTGTGTCAACTTTCAAAGTGCCCTTTTTAAACACTAAGTGCTACCATATTTAAAGTCTTAACCCAAGACTAGCTTGGACAGTCACTGTAAGCCACGTGTCCACTGACTGGTAAAGTTCAGTTTGATGCTTGTGAGCGAGGGGACTTTATCCTTTGATCAAAACTGCATACCTTAAGGTGATATTTGCAGCCTTAAAAATGTGCCAGTATGAGTGTCCTTGATTATTTTTAACATACTGAAAAAATGTGCACGGTAAAATTTCTCTTTAAAAAGTCGCTCCGGGTGTCTCAAACTTGTCGCAAACCATTGTTACTTTAGCCTCTAACAGACTAAAAAAAACATAAAACTTTTGAGAAAAATTTAAGAACTTTAAATTTAAATTGGGACAAATTGGAAACATATATAAGAATCCAAAACTATGACGTGCTTTTGTAAATCTTGCGAGAGCTTAATAGACCCACTAAATTGAAAATTTTCTTTTTTTGTGTGTTTTTAACATGTTACTTGTAGCATATTTCTCACGATAGATGACCTATATAAAAGAAATTGTGGCTCAAAACTGTACGGCTGGATTGATCCAATATTGCTCGCCATTATTTTTGCGCTGCTAATGCTAGCTTGGGGCTATAAGCGCAGACAGAGCTTCCAGCGACAGGGAAGGGAGGGGCTTCTCCGAGCCACCAGTCCCGCCCACAAACCAGAATTGTTTTTCTAATGAGCAACTGATGGGTATAAAATACGTCCTAAAAGACGGCAGTCTTTTTTATTTTAGCAAAAAACTGCACAGTCATAATAAAAAGACGACTGTGAACTTTTTTACTAAAGAAAAAATATGGTTGGGGTGGGATTTTAATGCATGTTTTTAACCACAAACAAGAGATTTTTCATTTCCTTTTTGGAATCAAAAAATTGCAAGAAAATAAGCTAGTTAGCTGCAGCTATTTAAAATTGTGTTGAGTTGAGAACTATTTAAGAAAAAAATAATAATAATGTAATAAAATGTTTAAAATCCCACAATATATGGGTGTGTAGGAAAATGAAACATTTTGAGAGATTATTAAACCAGTTTGCAAATGCTTATGGCAATGTTGTGGCTAAAGCTAACAGCTCACAGTGAAAGCTAACTAGCTAGGTGAGGAGTTAGAAGTCAAATCCACAACATTCAGTGATTCCTAAACAAAATTACATTAAAAAAGAACCTGGACAGGGTGGAGGTGCACCAACCAAACCATAGCACTCAGTGGAAACGTGACTATAATCTCATCGGAACCGTAACTTTTTAAGCGGGAGGTTTGGAAGTGCGAGCTTTTTTCGGGAGCAGGAGGGGGTGGGGTGTTGCGGGGTGCATTAAGTCTACACCTCCTATCCAGAAGGAAATATAAAGTAATGATGAACATTCAGTAGAAACAAGGCAAACACAAAACATTAGCTCATCCCTCCTTGTGACCTTGGATAGTTCCCATAATCACTAGCAATCACCAGCCCCCACTGCACACACAGTCCAGGAGGGCTCCGTTCCCATGGTAACAAGACTTTGTAACAGTCAGGAGCTGCTTGAAAAGTGCTTGGAGCTCAGAGGGCTCTTCAGAGGGAGAGTGCTTCTCCTGAACACTCAGTCAAGGCCAAATGAAAGAAACAGGTGGACGAACGTTCACTGGGGGAAGAGGTTTCTGGGCAGCGAGGTGGAGCTCACGCCATCTGGGTGGAGAGAGGCAAGGGGGCTGGAATGAGGCCGGGCTGCTCCTCTGAGTCCTGGATCACCTCGGTGGCAGTTATGGCAGGGGCACAGTCGGACAAAGGTGCGGGGGAGCAGCTCCTAGCAACCGCGGTGCGGGCGGGGGAGGTTCGTGAGGTAGAGGTGGAGGCTTGGACTGAGGGTTGGGGGTCGGCTGCTGTCGCTTTGCAAGCAATGGGCTTGTTGTAGTTCATCTTGATGATGTGCTGCTGGAGATGTCTGATCCAGTCCTCCTGCACCGACAGCGGACCGTGGAACTCCACCTCACAGAACCTGGTTGGAGAAGAAAAGCAGATGGAGACGAAGATAAAACGGAGTGATGATGTTCAGCCCGTTTCTGTCAAAACATTTGGATCAGAACTTTCATGCTCGTAAAAATCCCCAGAGGGTTCCCCAACGCTCTGCATCAGCAGTGTGAGGAGGTTAACGAGGATCACATGACTACCTCCACCATTGTTCTGATTTTACTCACCGGCACTTCAGTGTGTAGAACTTGCCCACCAGCTTGACCAGTGGGTAGGAGGGTGGTTTGGGCACCAGAGCGGGGACGGTGCCTGTGCGTATGGGTTTAGGAGTACCGCTGTCCCTCTCTGTTCCCTCTGGACAGGAGGGGTGCTTTAAGGGCCGACGCTCGAAACCTTAACAACAGAGGAGATTGTAACCATGAGTCTGTGCGATAGCCTCTTTTTTTTACTTCTAAAATTGTGTGATAGTTTCACATTTCAAATTAAAAGCATGAAGGTGTTTTATCAATGTTGTTTTTATCCAAATATAGAAGGAGGAGTAAAAAGTTTTGCTTTTTTGTTGGACATTGTCTGCAAAAACATTCACGATTTGAGTTTTTTCTAAGACTTTCTAATTAAACTTTGGCTGCATCATACAAATGGAAAAATCCAAAAAACTGCAAAGAAAACTATAGACATTTACCACACAAGCAGGAATGCATAAGTAACATTTGTCTCCTGTAAGCATTTTAGAATATCATTGATCAATTCTTTCGTATTTTGAATTTAACATATTTTACAAATTTTACTAAAGGGTTTCTTTTTTAAACTTTTTGTTGCGCCATTGAGTATCATCGGCAGATCTCTTGAGGTGCACAGGCACAGGAAATCAGATGAATGTAGCGCGTTACGAGAAGATACTGGAGGAAAACAGTCACTCTTCAGCTCAGAGGCTGTGCGTGGAACACACTTTGACATTTCATCATGATTTCAGCAACCATCCAAAACACATAGCCAAGTCCACCTGTCATTGGTTCCAACAGAAAAAGGTGAAGGTTCTGGAGTGGCCGTCTCAGTCTGACCTCAGTATTATTGAGCCACTCTGGGGAGATCTCAAACAGTTCAAGCAAAACAGCCCAAGAATTTTAAGGAACTTGAGGTTTTCTACCAAGAAGAATGGGCTGAATGGGATGAAGGAGAATGATAGTGTCCAGGAAAAACAAAACAAAGACTTCTTGATCATCTTTAAATTGGAGAAAAACTAACAAATGTTGCATAAAGGAACATCACCACAGTCAAATACGGAGGTGGTAGTGTGATGGTCTGGACCTGCTTTTCAACTGGTCTACAAGAAAAACCAAAAAGGGAAAGTAGGAGCAGGAAAACGGTCCAAACACAACAGCAATTCCACCTCCGGATGTCAATCTGAAAGGCGCTAAAAAAAATCAAACCCTTTAGAAATAAAATAAACCTGCGGCCAGATACCTGGGCACACAATGGCATGCAGGTTTACACAGATCAAGTATTTTGTTTTTCTAAAAAGAGTAATTCCTGGAAGTTTTCAGCTCTGATATTTAACATCATATGTAGCTTTAAACACATTAAACCAGGTTTTTAAGGTATATATGATTCTGTTTTTAGATTTAAACAGAATTATCACATATAAAAACACTTCTGTGTTGTATTTTAACCCAAAATGACTTAAAAAGAACAAAAATAACCAAAAAAATATGCATAACCAAACTCGTACCATATGTTTGAGACGTACCTCGGGGCAGACGGACATTCAGCTCACTGCGAGCCACCTGTGCTTGGGGAGGGGAGGCGCCACTGAGTCGCGAGAAGCTGGGGCTGCTGCGTCCGGGCCTGACGGGACCCCCCTGCGAGCTGGTACCAGCATGGTCTGCTGAAGCTCGGGAGGAGGAGGAACGTTGGCCGACTTCTTGGCTCGTTGGTCGTCCCAGGCTTACAGCTACAGACGACGACCACTGAGAGGAAGAGGAGGACGAAGAGGAGGAGGAGGAGGAGGGGGCCTTCTGCAATAAAATTGGGAGGAAATGATCAAAATCTGCTGACACAGTGGAAGCGGTTCTTTTACACTATGAAGATGACATCAGCAGCTTTTCAAAATAAGATCAAAATATGGCTTCATTACCATCCAGTAATTGTTTTTTAAACAAATATTTTAACTGTAAATGCAGTAGTTCTATTGGTATTTTAAAGTGGAAAAAACTAATTTTCACCTGAATGCATTATAGCTGACGTACAAACATGGAAATAGAAAAACAAACACTTCCTGTGAAAACATTCTCTTAAAAAACAAAGCCTTGAAGACACCATCTGTTTCCTCCTAGTTCATGGCTGTAGTAGCATAGAAACCCACATTACATGAAATCCAAATAAATATCCCTTTTAAATGAGCTTTGGGTCAGAGTTTACACTTCCTGGTTGAGGCTTATTCTATTTCTCTTATTATAGGTCATGGCTTTTTGCATAGTTTGGCTGGGGGTGCAACTTAAACGCAGGTGCGACTGATATATTAATTAAAAAAAAAAAAAAACCTAAACAGGTCAAAGAACACTGGGGGTTTTGTTGAGTCCACCCACCAGGCAATTTTAAAAACATTGGCCTCTTAAAATGCACAAACACATTTGAACTACAATCTACATACATAAAAAAATAAAAGGATCGGCCTGTAACGAAGCATGAAATCAATAGAAAGCTGATTTACATTTGTTACCGGCCTCCAGTGGTCATTTGAGAAACTGCAACATCCTGGTTGACTTGAACCCTTTACTGGAACCACTTGGAAGCACCTAAATAGCACAAACTCTTTGACATACTGTAACTCTTTGACCTTTCATGCGATTACGCATGATTCTGAGAACAGCTGCTTTTCAGATTTGTTTTTGTTACGTAAACAGTTGTATAACAGCGTAAAGTCACTTTTCACTGCGACACAATCAGCTGATTTATGTAGATCGCAAGAATACTTCACTGGAGTTTACATAAATGTTTCTCAAATTCAGAAAAAAAAACTATTTATTGCAATGAATTAGCAATGAATTTACTTTGACGTGACGCAACCCAAATGTCATGCCTGAAAAAAGTGATTCACAAGTAAATCAGAAGCTCCGCCCCCATGACGCTTCAGTGCCACAGACTCCAAAGGGCTCATTACATCAGGACTTACTGCTCCCCCACACAAACCTCTGTTCGGACTTGTTCAGTTATGCCGTTTTCCCTTCCAGTTCCAATTCCTGGTTCCATAGATGATACATTTTGCTTCACCCTAAATCATAGGTTTGATCATAATTGCATCACTGCTGCATCTGCCAAAAAAACCAGACGTGGCTCAGGGCAGCTCAGACAAAACTGGATGTCTGCTGGTCAGCAAGGCCAGCATGGGACATTCCACCGAGCTGCAGCAGCTTTCTGGCTGCAAATGCCACCACTCAATCAACCAGCCGCTGAAAAGAGGCTGGCTTCCTGCAACAAACAATGAGGCCAGGAGTCGCCCATGATGTAGAAATCCATGCTCAGGCTTCTTTAACATCCTCTGACCCCAACGTTACAGGATCAGGGCAAAATGGATTGTCTCATAAATGATTTGACCTCCACTGAGTTCACAAGGCCAAGTTGATCAGAATGACTGTGTCAATAACATACAATAAACTAAATACTACAACTGAACAAAACCTAATTTGGCATAAGCCTTAGTCTCATACGTGCTGTGTTGGGTTGTTTGGGACATGGGCAGTCGTAGAGAGGAGTGGCTGCATCTTTAAGGTAGTGCAGTTCCCTTGAGGCTTGTGCGTCCACTTCAAGGGAAGTCATGAAATGGAACGCACCATTGTCGTGGGTGTGGTAAGTCTATTGTTAAGTACTTCAAAGACTATTGTAAGTTGCGCACACTTATCATGTATGGGTGATCCTATCACACATACTAGGTCCTTGCTGACTGGACACAAGTGCTGCACGCATGGGCTGTGGTGATACTTAAGTGCCCGTAGTACGGCCACACAAACTATCCTCTGATTGTCTAATTTCCTCATTTCTAACAGTCAGGCTGCACGTATGGAGCATGCGTTTATCCCGTGAACAGCACTAATAGGCTTCTAGCGTAGTCTGCAGGATTTGGAAGTGTTAAATTATTTTTTAAATCCATAACACACGTCTGCGTCTCATCTACTTCACCCTTTACCCTTGAGTGTTGTTTAAGTGTTTACAACGACCTGTCACTCGCAGCATGCCTATAGGAAAAAACGTGCGTGAACATTTTCGCTCTAGCGGTTCACCGAGCGGTCTACGGTCGGAAAATTTCACGTAGGCCACCTGCGTTTCCAGCCTGTTTCCACCTGTAAGGGCAGTTGTGACTATGGCCTTGAATACATGTTGACAAGTCACAAAGGTTCTGTAAGTCTGTCCTCGGAATGTGCTGAGACCAAGCTGGGGTTTAAAGGTGAATCTTATCGGCTTCATGTTTACAGAGAAAATTGAAAGAAATTGAGCCTGTAAACATCCTTAAACTGAGAAGAGGATCGAGATTTCCTTGAAACACTATCAAGTCACCATCAAACATACAGTCCAAATTAAGAAACTAAGACTCAGCAGCAGGTCTTACATAAACTAGGAATGTAGTTATAATATGACCATGCATGTGTGAGTTTCCTCAGTTTTCTTCCTCCCACAGTTCAAACACATGCTTCAGAGGTTAACTGGAGATTTTAAATTACCCCTCTGTGTGTGTGATTATGTGGCCATGGCGACTTGTCCAGGGATCTTCCCTTAACAACAGCTGGGACAGGCTCCAGTAACATTTGACCCTGAAAGGACTTCAGCAGGTTTGTAAAACGAATGGATTGTGTCAATCTATTTGAAACGTCAAATTTGACCATTGTTGGTTGTGTGACAGTTTATCTAAATATTTGTGAAAATCAACTTGTCTTATTAACAAAATCTTTATTTTATTGTATTTGTTTGATGAGTGCTGATTGAAGAGAACACAACCTCCCAATGAAATCTGAACATGAATATATCTGCGGATGATGTTCTTCATTACAAGATCTATAAATAAATATAGACCCTTTTGAAAAAATGTGAATATCATGGTAAAGTGTATTCATTTCCATGATTCCATTCTAAAAATTAAACTGTAACTAAACTGTTTAATTGTTTTCGTGTATTGATTTGTTTTTATCTTGACATAAATTGGGGTTCCATCTCATAAAACCCACAAAAACAGGATTTCAAAAGACCAGAATAGTCTGGAGAAATCTGCCCAAATTTGTCAGGACACCAATGTTTCAAGCTGGATTTCTTCAACTAATCTTTTACTAAATTTTTATGATGAAAGTAAATTGTTTCTTTCATTTTGGGAATCAAGCTCCAAGGGTTTGGAGGAAGACAGGGGAGGAGCAGAACCCAAGCTGCTGGTGATGTTGGTGAACGGCGCTTTCTTCAGTCCAAAAATCACTGCAACAAACTCTCAGAATGTTCTAGAAGACTTCATGATTCCTTCTGCTGAGGATCTGGATGGAGATGGAGATTTCATCTTTCCAGCAGGACCTGGTTCCTGCCCACAATATTTAAGTATTTGATTGGTCTGATTTTTGATTGATTTGATTGATCTTTCTTTATTTTTTGTAAAAACTGAGAAGTAAATGGTGATTTCTCCCCAGTTTTCTAAGTTTCTGTTTAGTGTGTTTTATGAGCTGGAACCCAAATTTATGTAAAAATAAACAAATAAATACCTGAAATCAATTGAACAGAGGACCCTAAATCTACTTCTATCAAAGTTCTTCCACAAAATTATAGAAAAGAACCTATTCCATGATATTTTAATTTTGAAAGTTTTTCCATCATCAACTATTTCACTTCTAAAGTCACACTAAGTTGTGTGAAATACTGTCACACCTTATTCTGAAAACTCTCATTGTATGGCAAAATAACTAACAGTTAACTATGACTAACACTAAAGATATCAAATATATAATATAAAATAAAGCACAGATTTTCTCCTGCTTTCTAATTTTACAATTTCTATTAATACAGAGGTGAAATATCCCACTTTACAGCCCACCGTCACACGATAACACGTGAAGAAACACCTGCCTGTGTGGAGCTGCAAAGACATCCTAACATTCTAGAGCTAACAGATCTACCAGATCTTTCACAGCTTTAAAACTGTGAAAGTTTGAGTTTATTCTACCTAAAATCCATTAGTTTTTAGTCATTTTATTCTCCTAGGGTTTCGTTAATTTATTTTTTAGGGATTAAATCATATTTTAATCTGAAAAGGGCTTTTCAGGAACCACATTCAGAAAAATCAATCAAATTCATCCTTCATTAATTAATTAATTTAATAACTGAGACATTTATAGACAAAAGGTACTTCTATCTTGCAACATAATTTATCATCACACTAATTATTCAGCTTTGGGGTAGCTAATCTGTGCATGGAAAAAAAAATCCTCTAAAATGGATAAACGAGGACGTTTGACAAGAAGCGATTTCTGTGTTTGTGAGAAACGACAGCTCAGAGGAAAGGTGTGACGGTGTCGCAAATGCACCAGAAACTAATTCAGGAGAGGAGGGGGGGAGAGAGAGAAAAAAAAACATACATTTTCTTCCATCAACAGCTTCCTATAGTTTATCTGAAGATAAAACATAAGCTGCCAGGCACTCCGGTTACTATGGCAACTATCAAGTCAATAGCTGAGTCGTTCTGGCATCTGTCTCCGCTGTGATTTTCAAAGAATGTAAAGACAGAGGATCTACAGTTAGGCTGGGAGCTGAGAGACAGCACATCTGAAGCTTTCCAAGACACAAAATGTCTGTCATGCCACCAGCTGGGGCCTGTAAGACCTCAAAGCCTGTTCAGACACACAGGGAGGGGGGCGTCTGTGTCAAAACACAGCACAGTGGGAAGCGATGTTCAACTACATGATTGTTTAGGGAGACACGGTTTCTTCCAACGACAGCTTCCATCTCCTCTGCAGTAAATAAAACCTCCACACAGATGTGAGCGGCAGCTCTGGTCAGAGAGCTGCTGCTCCCTGGGGAGCTGTCCTCACCTTCTTGGGGGCGGAGCGGTTACCCTGCATGTAGCTGCGGTGCATCTCCAACACCTTCTGAGGCCTGCTGCGCATCCAAGCGCTAAGCGTCTCGATGGGCGATCCATTTACACTCCACTCAGTCACACCAAACTGCCTCAGGTGGGCTCGAGCGTGGCTGGCTAGAGCCTTGCGGTTCTCAAAGTAGAAGCCACACAGCTCACAACTGGGATCTAGAATGAACGGGGCGGGGGTTAACAGCAGGACCGCTTCTCCTTATGACCTGGAATCAGTCTAACTCACCCTGATGCTTCTCTGGGGAGGGTTTTCTTCTGACAGAGAAATCCCTCGGAAGAGGGGGCGTGGTCTTAAGCCGATGAGGAGATGAGTGCGCAGTCTCCGCTGACCGGGACTCCCCCGATAGAGGTCGTTTCCCCAGCGGGGAGATCCGGAAAAACCTTCCTGCAGGGGTGCTGCCAGACCCGGGCACTAAGCCTGGTTTCTGGAGCCTTGGCCCCGACTGCACCAAACTGAGAGAGGAGTTACGGTACTTCGAGGACTGATAAAAGCCAAAACTCTCTGAGCCGCCGACTTTCTTCTCCCAGGACGGACTGCTGGCTTTTTGACTCAACTCTTTCTTCACTCCCTGGTCTGAGGAGCCGCCCAGCCCTTTCTTGTTTATGACCTCCCTGAGGGTGTCGATGGGGGAGCCGTTCACACACCACTCGGTGATGCCCATTTGCCGCAGGTGGGAGCGAGCGTGGCTAGAGAGGCCTTTCCGGTTCTCAAAATATTCCCCACAGAATTCACAGCGGATGTCCCTCGTAGGCTCCACGTCAGGAGACTTGGCTAAAGACAGAAAACGCTCAGGTCAACAGTTTTCAAAATCTTCGCATTCAAAAAACACAACCCAAATGTTCTGTCCTTAAAGACCCACTCCGATGAAAATTGTGTTTTTAACATGTTCTCGTGGCATTTTTCTGCTGATGGGGAACATACATAAAAAACTAAGCATAAAATTGTATTTCTGAGTGCCGTGTTTTTCAGAGTATAAGTCGTGTTTTTTTGCATAGTTTCGCCGGTGGTGCGACTTGTATTCAGGTGCGACTCAGCAACAACCACTAGAGGGCACTGTAGGTGTGTTTATCAGTAGTTGCTACTGATACTTCATTCCATTCTGGTACTTGTAGACGAATAGTTTCATGTACGTCTTTTCTTTTTCTCGTCTGAGCTGGCATCTGACTCAAAACTTTACGCTGTAGAGTTCCGATACTGCTCGCCATTTTTCTTAGCTTGGGGTTGTGAGGGGCTGTAAGCTAGTGGGAGAGCGTGTAAACAGATGGATGATAGGAAGTGGGGAAGTGCTTACTCCGCGCCAATGGCCCCACCCACAACTCAGAGGTGAATTTCTGATGAACTCCTGCCGCTCCGCAGAAACTATGTCCTAGAAATGGACTTTTTTAACATTTATTTTGGCTAAAAACGTCATAATCGTGATTAAAAGACGACTGGGAACACTTTTACAGTAGAGCTAAAAATGATTGGAGTGGGACTTCAAAGTTTTCAACTTATGAACAAAATCCACACTAAATATTTGGGTTTTACATAAAAAGCAATTCACGTTACCCAAGTTCAGAGGGAACGCGTTGTCAGAGCTCCAGTTGGAATTAGGAGTGCCGGCTGAAAAGCCTCCAGACTTTTCGGCAGCCGCAGGAGCTGTGACCTCCAGCTGCACCGGCTCACTCTTCAGCTTCAGACTCAGACCCCCGGGAGGAGCAGAAGATGCCGAGCTGGACTTGGAGCCCGTGGACTGAGCAGGACTGGAGGGACGGGCGAAGTTAAAGGGTAGGCGACTGAGGAGGCCCGTTGAGGGAGAGGAGGAGGCTCTCAGAGGGGAACGAGGAGGTCCTGGGGAGGAAGAAGCTGGGGTTTTGAGGGGATTCTGAGGAAGGGCGCAGGGCAGGCCCCGCCTGGTGATGATCTCCCGCAGGGTGTCTATTGGGGAACCATTGACAGTCCACTCAGTGATGCCCATTTGGCGCAAGTGGGACCGGGCATGGCTGGAAAGACCTTTCCGATTCTCAAAATATTCCCCACAGAACTCGCAGCCTATTTCCTTCGGAGGTTCACCTGAGGGAGCAGGAAGAGAAAAGTTTTAAAACCTCCTACAGATTTGTTGTTCCTTGTGTGAAAATGAGCTGCACTCACTGTGTGGAAGAGCCATAAGCTCCCCGCTACTGAGGCGGAAGACCTGCATGGAAGAGGCCTTGGGACGCTTGGCAGGGGGACCAAGTAAAGGCGAGGCAGAGGAAGAGGTAGCTTTGGATGTTGATCCACCCCCCGCAGCGGTCACCTTGTAGAGGAGTGATGGAGAGGAGGACAGGGTCAGCAGGGACTGCTTCTGGGAGGAGACCGTTGAGGTGAGGCCCTTTGGTTCTGCGTGGCTGTCCAGCTCCAGCGTATTGGCTTTGTGCTTGAAATCATCTGTGTCAATGAGCTGGCTCAGTAAGTCAATGGGCGAGCCCTTGGACTCTGAGTACTCCACACCAAAGTGCCGCAGGTGGGCCCGAGCGTGGCTGGATAGGCCTTTGCGGGTCTCGAACCAGGCGCCGCACAGTTGACAGACGATGTCCTTACTGGAGTCCACCTCCAGCGCTGCAAGAGGAGCAAACAGCGCTGAGCAAAGACCAAGGGTGCAGAATTAAACTACCGTGTTGACACCTACCGAGATTGAGGGGAGCATCGTTCTCCTGAGGCGCCCACAGGGGTTTCGCTGTTTCGGCTGATGGCATGGCAGAAAGGCTTTTCATGCCCCCAGCCTTGAGCTCAGGAGAGCGCAAGGGGGAAGACACAGGCAGCAAAGAGGAAATGGGAGCTTTCTTCACCACTGAAGGAGAACCAGAGACGGATGAAGGTGGAGAGGCACCAGGAGAGGGTGTAGGAGCTGGAGAGGAAGATGGCAGCGACACAGCTTTTGCTGCTTTGGCCAGTAAGAAAGCCGGGATGGGCTTCTCGTCTAAGTCCATGTCTTCTAATTCCTCATCTTTTATGGGAGCTGGTAGTGAGGGGGCCGTAGCTGGAAGAGGGTCTAAAAGGGGCGGGCTTACTTTGCCGTCTGTGTGCTGCTCCTTGGCAATTCGGTAGAGGAGGTCGATTGGCGCGCCGCTGCGCTCTGAGGCGGTGATGCCCAGCTGTCGCAAGTGGAAGCGGGCGTGGCTGGACAGGCCACGCCTACTCTCAAACTGAGAGTCACACACTTCACACTTCAGGTGTTGGACTACAGCAAAAAAAAAAAAAAAAAAAAAAAGTTGATTTTCTTTAACTAATAATTTCTTTAATAACTCTTCAGTTATTTGCGCAATGACCGTATTCTGAAGCAGAACAAAATTCTGAAGAAGGCAAAAGCAGCTTTGCGCTGATACGCAACACTTCACAGTAGAGAAGTGCTTATGCAATTGATGTAAATCTGCTGATAATGACGCAGAGAAAATCATCTTGAAATCAGCTTGAGACAAAAGCATCAGTTGAAATTACGTTAATTGCTTAAATGGTTGTAGAATTACAATAGTTCAAATGGTGCTGTTGGCTATATCTCCAGTCGGATACTGTAACTCTTTAACATATTTACATAGTTTTAATAGATTCTGACGTGTAGAAAGGCGGCTTTGTGCTGAAATGCTACACTTCACGTCAATCAAGCTGCGTTTGTCTGCTGTAACATTATTTGGAATTGTTTTTTGCTTGAACAGTTGAAGAATTAAACTAGTTCAAAGAGCATGTGTTATTTTTTGTCACCGGCGACATCTCCGGTATTAACCCTTAACAATGGAGAATTAGCGCCAGTGTTGTTTGAATTTCTGCAATTCATCAACCGTTTACACAATTTACATATTCTGATGGGATTCTGAAGCCGACAAAAGCCTTTGCTGATATGCAACATTTAATAAAGCTGCTGTTGACCACTTTCAACATCTATTGTTCAAAAACTAAAGGGGTTAAAGAATTTCGTTAGCCAGTGTTATTTAGTGTCTCTTTAGTGGCTTTTGAACAACAAAGCGTACTGGAATTCTTCAACCATTTACACAATCACCATAATTGCAGCAAATGCAGAGAGAAGCAGCTTTGCACTGACATGCAACACTGCACAGTAGTAGGAGTCTGACGGTGCACCAAAATGTCAAACTGCTTTTCTCCGCCTCATAATCCATTAGAATTACAGTAATTTTGAGAATTACAGTAAAACTGCGTAAACGGTTGTGCATTTCGATGCAAAGCTGATATAAAAAAAAGCTGCTTGATCGTCTAAAGAGTAAAAAAAGTGTAAAGTGTTACAGTACGTCACAGAGCGTGTTTATTTAGGTTTATTTATTGCTTTATTACATTACAACAGGCTTACTGTTAGCCAACTGAAAGGGTTTTTTTCATTGTTACTTGCTTATTAGAAAATTTAAAACAGGCTTGCTCTGATTTTGTGACTTTTTTTTTTGGTAATACACAAATCATATGTTGAATTGAAACAAAACTATGACCCAAAAATAAAGGTTTGATCTGCATTGTGGAGAAAGCAAACAGCTTTATCCCTAATAGATAGTTATAAATCTGTCAATTACTGCTGTTTTATGTCAACTTCCATCCATCCAACCATTTTCTTAACCTGCTTTATCCCTTTTGGGGTTGCTGGGAGGCCAGAACCTGTCCAGGTGACCGTTGGGAGGAAGGTGGGATACACCAGAACAGGTCACCAGTCTATTATGTCAATTTGTAAAAGTTCAAAACGTAAAAACAGCATAAATATAGAGGAGAAAACGCTTCATCTTCTGCACCAAGTTCTTCACACCGAAGCTGTTGGAAGTGTCTCACCACCCAAATCCACCAGGACTCCCCCTCTGCGTTGTAGTGTCAACACACCTAAAAGCTGACCTGGGGTCAGCTCTCTATTTCTCCCTGTGACAGGTATGATAAGACTGGACTGCAGAAAATACAATTCGTCATCATCACTCTAGGGTCGGCGTGTCCATGTTTCCGTCTCACCCTTGGTGTCTGCATCCTCCACAGTAGATTGTCTGCCGCCTTCCTCCCGGCACTCCCCAGCGTTCCCAGGACCGCCGCTCAAACCATCAGGGGCTGAACGCTGCAGATCCTCATCATCTTCTTCTTCAGCATCATCATCTCCTGATTCAGAAATATTCATATTTTTTAACCAAAAAACTTAAGACTTTTCAGGCAGTATTTCTCAATCATAATAATGATCATTTCTATTTTTAAAGGCTGTGATTTATCAGGATTTTATGACGAAATGCACTCAGATGATCCATGTCAAAAAGTGATCCTTGCTGTGTTAAATGTAACAAACATGGCAGTCCCTGCAGTCATGCGTTCCTGGGACAAAAGTCCCATTTTCTGCGACAAATCGGTAAATCAAAGAGACGGAGACAGACAATGCTCTATATGTGATGGGCGGCTCTGCGCGCCTCCTTTCATCTCCTGATGTGGCACGCGCTACAACAAACCTTTATTAAAACAACAAGGAAGACAAACCCGAACCGAACTTGACATCCAGAACCAAGCAGACTCTCGCAAGTACTTGTATTACACTTGACTGATCCGGTAAATTAGAATAGGATCCCCGATTACGGACACTCTGGGTCCAGAAAGTTACCTTTCGGTTCGGCTTTACTTTAAAAACATTGGTGGGTGCCGGAAAGCTCCTGTCCTCTATCAAAAATCAAAGTAAAATGGCGAAGATTGGGCAACTGTAGGTAATTTTAGAGATCCCGCAGCGCTGAGAAACACCGCACGTCTCAGGAGAGAACGGAAAAACTCCCAGACGTTCAGAAAACACACTAACAGTTTCACCAGATTCCACAAAATCCACATTTATGTCGCCAAACAGCGACAACGAGCCGCTTTCAGAGCTCGTGCCGAGCGTGTCATCGGCTACCTGCTTCTCCTGAACGCGCTCGCACGCGATTTATACTTTTTTTCTTTTCTTTCTTTCTCTTTTTTTTCTTCTTGTCTGGATGCAGTGACAGAAGACCCACGCGAGACGTGCCGCGCGACGCCGCCGCCGCGTGCTGCGACAGGGGCACGCGGGGAATGACGGCGCGCGCTACTCACCGGTCCGCAGTGCATCGGACTCCCGGCAGCTGAAGCTCGACAGTTTCTCTCTTTTGTTTGGGTCTGCAGGGAGGTGGAAGCAGCCATTTTGCCCCCATATGCACCGACAAGCTAAGGCGTGACCAATCGAGTAAAGGAAAGGGAGGGGGGGCACCAAGTGCCACTTTTACCGTGGGCACCGGGGACACTCCACGCACGCGCACACATAACACCTCTTGTTAAGGATGATTGTCTGTCTCACACCTGAGCACAGCTTTCATTATGCATCAGAACAAAAGGCTGCAAAGTTTCACATTTTGACACAAAATTAGCTCAAAATAAAACAAATCTGGTTCTCCATGTTAATTTAAAACATATTCTTCAGCTATCATCCACATCTCTGTCAGTTTTTGACATATCTTGTTTTTAAAACATGTTTTTGTGCCTTTTGTTCCTCCTTACTATTTCTACTTTTTGTCCTATATGTTACAGTGTTTTTGTTTTTCATTTCTCTAATAGCTTCAGCTTATGCTGCATTCACACAGATTTTTTTGATTCATGCGTCAAAATCGCTGCTTGACACCAGTCCAAAAACGTGTTGATGCTCCAGACCTCCAGACATGTCGCAGGAGCTACCCCTAAAGTTTTTTGCCTCATCACTACATTAAACCATACACACGACTGTGTATCTTATTAACAGAGCGTAGAAGCCTTTTTATTTATCAACACGTCACATGCCAATACCGAGTCTCTAATTAGTTGACCCAGCGCGTCTTCTTTGCCAAAGCTTACATTTTTTAACTCTAGGCCCAAATCACACCACAATGCCAATTCTTACTGACCCAGCACAAAAAATTCACGGATTAGTGCATGTGATACTTAAGAGCCCATAGGACATCTGCAGGATGGCAATACAACTATGCTTTGATTGTCTAATTTCTTACTTTCTAACAGTAAGGTAAGGATCCCCCATTTATTGCGTGACACGAGCCCTTTGCTCAGTTTGCTGGATTTGGAAGGAGCTCAAAAAATAAAAAATCTGTACAAAGAGTCTGAATTTTGCCTAAATAACCTTTACTTTGTATAAGTGTTTGCTACCACCTGTACCGCATGCCCTGTACAGCATGCCCATAAAAAATGAATATTTTTGCTATACTGGCTTACAGAGCGGTCTACAACATTGATATTTCATGTGCGGCACCCGTGTGCCCCATACAGGTATGCCCATTTTTCTCCCAGACAGTTCGTATCCGCCCATACGGGAAGTTGTTAATAAGGCTTAAGTTATCTTTTTTTGTCTTCTATCAGATGTTTCATTGTTTTTTGTCCATCTTGTTTTCTCAACAAGACATCTAACATCTCTTTTATGTTATAAAAGATGCTATGGAGTTTTCTGTTTATCGTTCTATTGTTTTCTCTTATTTCTGTAGTAACTAACTTGTCTTTCCACAAATGTTAGTTACAGATTTTTTTGTACTTCCAGCTAGTAGATTATTCATATGTTCCACACCAGACAACACACACATTTAGGCATTTTTAGAGCCCTACATTTAGAGCCCTTTTACACTTGACTAACTGGTGCACACTGTGTTTCCTTAAATATTCCACTTGGCTGGCCTAGGGTGAAAGGTAGAGAATTTGGATAAAACAACCAAAATTTGATCCACCTGAAAATAATGGTCTTGGTTTAGTTGCTTTAGTCCTTAGTGGTTCTGGTCACCACGGATAGTAGACCTTTCTGAGTCTGACTCTGCTGTGAAGGCATTTTTCCTAATCTTTCACTTAGAGGACGATTTCCTTAGGGGTATCTATTGAACATTTACAGTATATAGTTGATTAGTATACACGTAAAACAACCTTGCCTTACTTGAATTATCTGGACAGATTTGGATTATAACACATGTACTTAGATTGCTATAACTGATCTGATGTTTTTTTGTTTTGTGTTGCCCTTTGTGACAACCTCAGTTGGGAAATGGCACTTCATTTATAAAATGAATTAATTAAAACTGGCCCCTGCAACAGACTGGCGACCAGTCCAGGGGTATCCCCTGCCTTCGCCCATGAGTAGCCGGGTTAGGCTCCGGCAACCCCGTGACCCCGAAAGGGATAAAGCAGTTTGGAAAATGAATGAATGAATAATTAAAACTGAAATGAAATGGGATTTTTTTTTTATAGAACCAAATGTGAAGCTCAGTAAAAAAAGTAAGTGACACACATATTTCAAAGTAAAGTTGAAAGAAAAAAGAAGCCAAAGCACATACCCAGAGATGCACAAAAAAAATACAGTTTTCAATGTCTGGTTGGTAAAATAAAGTGATAAAGTCATTTCTAATAGATTCTAAAGTTGTTCTCAAAATATGCACACTAGCCGAAACAAAAGTGTTTGAATGGCAGCTAAAGGTAACCATCCTCACCTGTGACTCGTTTACCTGTAATCAATGTGTGTGCACAAAAGGTCTTGGAGTTTCTGGGCTTCCAAATAGACCCTTGCATCTTCATCCAGTGCTGAACTGACATTTTTGGATCCTGAGTCATGGGGAAAACTAAAGGGCTGTCAAAACATCTATGGGAAAAGGTAACTGAACTGTACAAAACAGAAAAAAGATATAAGAAAATGTCCAAGGAACTGAGAATGCCAATCAGCAGTGTTCAAACTTTGATCAAGAAGTGGAAAATGATGGGTTCTGTTGAAACCAAACTACAGTCACAGAAATTTCTGCAATAACTGCCACAAAAAGTGTTGGGGATGCAAAGGAAAACTCACAACTATCTTCAGCTGTGATCCAGGACTCTGAAAATCTTTGGTGTGGATGTTTCAAGACGTACAATAAGGAGGCAGCTGAAGAAAAATGGGCTGCATGGTCGAGTTGTCAGAAAAAAACTTTTTTGGGGAAAATGCCACAAAATAGCTAGCTTAAAATACGCCAAACAGCACAGAGACAAACCGATAAAAGAGACCAACCGATAAACTTGGACCAAAGTCATATCAGAAGATACTGGAAGAAAACTGTCACTCTTCAGCTCAGAGACTGCGCATGGGACACACTTTGACATTTCAACATGACAACCATCCAAAACACATAGCCAAGTCCACCTGTCATTGGTTCCAACAGAAAAAGGTGAAGGTTCTGGAGTGGCCGTCTCAGTCTCCTGACCTCAGTATTATTAAGCCACTCTGGGGAGATCTCAAACAGGAAGTTCAAGCAAAACAGCCCAAGAATTTTAAGGAATGAGGTTTTCTTCCAAGAAGAATGGGCTGCTTTACCATTAGAGAAACTAAAGAACTTCATCCGCAGTGACCACAAGAGACTCCAAGCTGTTATTGATTCAAAAGGAGGCAAAACAAGGATTTAAGAACTGGGTCAACTTAGTCTAGACAATGCCAACATCAAGACAACTGCATAACTTATTAAAACAGTTTAGTCACTTCAGTGTTTGGTCTGTTTAAAAAACAAAGAATCCTAAGTGAAGAACTGGAGGTTTTTTTATCCAGTTGAACAAAGTTTACCAGACTATCTGGGTCAGAAAACACCCCTAAATGTTTGGCCTTTTCAATCTGGCCAGACAATAGCTTAAAAATTCATCAGTAGCTACAACGTACCCTCAAAATCAACAACTGTGCTCTATTTTTTGGATAGTAGCAGAAATTGCACATACCTCTCAAGTCTTCTTCTCTGTCCTTCTTCTTCCATTGATGGCGAGACGCTAAAGGCACTGCATTCAAATCTGACACACACAGAGTCCTTTTGCTTGTCTCTCCCTCAAGCTTGACTTTAATAATCCCATCTTTTTTAAATTTTTTCTCCTCGTCATCCTTTTCGTCTTCCTCCTCTTCCTCCTCCTCCTCCTCCTCTGAGTAGCTGCTATGACTCCTTGGGGGTGCTGTGGGGATTACCAGGTCCGGCCGACTGGAAAAGAGTTCCCTCAGAATGTGTATCGGCGAGATGGTAATGTCCCAGTTCGTAATGCCAAAGTCACGGAGGTGCGCCCGAGCGTGGCTGGACAGGCCAGCCCGGGTGTCAAAGCCGGCTTTGCAGAACTCGCAGTGCATCACACTGAATGTGTCTGGATCAAAGTTGGCAACTGGGGACAGAGAAGCCAAAAGGACGATCAGTCATTTTAAAAAACCAAGTGCTTTGATGACATTGACCAAAGTAATCTCCAAATGTTTTATATAATTATAAAATCCACACATGAATAACCTCAGTGCAAACACAATGCATTTCTATTATCCTTAGCAGCGGCTATGGTGCAGAGGTAGTTGACCTCTGATCAAAAGCTAGCAAGTTTGATTCCCACCTTGCCCACCCATGTGTTGACGTTAGGACACGACACAAAACCCCACGTTGCTCCTGGTGGTTGAATGTTGGCGCCAGACTAATGCTACATTCCCACCAGGCATGTGACACACATTCAAGAATGCGTTTTCACATTGGACTGTTGCTACCAGGGAAAGGCTTGGTGCAAAATGTCAAAGCAGTGCAAATCCCGTGAATTTTGCTCCAGACTTTTTCTTTCACAGCTGTATTCCAATACATGAAAGACTTTGGCTGAATCCGAATTGCTTCCCCACACCTCTGGCTCCTCCTTATTGCTTCACGTGTAGGGGTATTTGTAGCTCTAGTGGTGTCTGAAAGTTCTTTTTTAAGGAAGAGCCATAGGGACTTGGGGCTGGCTATCCCTCTGCCGGTAGAATGACCCACATGGATGGAGGAGAAAAGTTTTTCTTCACGTGAATTTCTTCCATGAATTACAGGGGACACCATCCATGCATTACATAAATTAATCATATAAATCAGAATCCCTGATTGGTCAAAGTTCAACCTGGTTTAACTTTCAACGTGCATTCAATGGCCACACTTTTTCTACATAAAGCCTGAAAACAGTCTTTAAAACATGTGTAGTGATGCATGATCACAAGAGTTTGAACGTGTTTACATGGACTTTTCTTTGTGTGGGCACTTGAACGTGCATTACAAAGGACAGTGCGAACATCACATCAGTGTGTGAGTGTGCATGGGTGAAAAGGACTGTGACTAATGGGCACCTTGGGCCTTCTAAGCAGGTAGTAGAGTACTGTATAAATACACATCATTTACCAATTAAACTACAAAATTTTAGATTCTGTCCAATCATAGCAAAAAGCTTGCTAGTATGAATCCCACCTAAATCCTTTCTGTTTGAGGGTTGAGAAAACTCTGCCTTTCTACCACAATTTAAAAAACATGATGGATGGATGGATGGAGTGTAGCCCAATATTAAGATTAATTATTGATTTTAAGTAAATTACCTTCAGTAGAGAAAATTTCACATCAAGTAGAAAAACAAAATCCCCTTTTTTTTTTCAAAACAAGAGCCAGATTGATTTTCCTTCTCTAGAAATGTTCGTCTGGAACACTTTTGTTTTTATCTGTCCTGCTCCAACTGGTAAACTCACACAACCATTGACTGGTTTTCTCTGCTATAAACTGAATCATTTAGAAGTGAAGATTTTTGCTATGGCAGTCCTGATCTTGTGGCTTTAATTTACAGGAGCATCTTCATTGGCCGAAAAACCCATGATGCAGCAGAAAGAAAAGATCTGAAATATTTTGTTGTGGTGACGCTAAGAGAAAAATGATATTTTGTCTTAAAGATAAACCTCAACTGGATACGAGTCATTGTTTTAGGAAGAAATAATAAAGCCAAATAAAGATACCTTTTTTCTTCTTTTTTTGATATGAGAACTTCTTCTCAATGGCGTTGACTTCTTCAGGTGAAATAAAGTGGCGCACATTGTAGCTGACACCCACTCGGTTCAGGTGGCCTCTCACGTGATTGGCAAGCCCAATACCATTGTGAAAGCGATCAGGGCAGTAGGGGCATTTCTTCTCCACAGGCTTCAGCGCCTCTGCATCCTCATCTGAGTCGTATTCATCTAAGATGTGCTGTGACAGGAAGTGCTGCATTTCTTCCTCGTCCACCTCGTCATCGTTGCTGTCAATTGGGGCTGGAGAGGCAGTGACCCTCATGCTCCTCCTCAAGAGGAAAACCTTACCATCTTTGTCCATTTCCTTCTTGTCTTTGTCTTTTGCAGCCGTTTTAGAGGGCAGTGATAGTGTAGCATGGATCACTGAAGACTCTTCTATAAAGAAAAGACACAATTGCATCATAAAACCAAGTTTTTATCTGCTTTTACACCACGTGAAACACATCACTAAAAAACAGAGCAGAACCACCAGTTTTGTTTCAACAGAATGGACAACACCATATATATATATATATATATATATATATATTTTCCCCCATACTGTGTTTTCTAATCCTTCAAATTATGGTTGAAACAGGCAGACAACACTTAAAATATGTCTGCTCAATCTCAATAAAAATGAACCCAAAATGCTAAAGCAGGAGCCAATCCTGTTGACTAGTGGGACGGAATTGGAGGTAGCATGCTAGAGCATTAGCTTACATTGTTAACTGTTAGAAACTATAGTCAGACGGACAGTCCATGTTCCTATGAGTCGTAAAAGTACATTTTATCGTACCAAGGTTCATGTAGTCTTATCATTTAGGTCACTAAGAATTTATAATAGTTAAGCTAACAACTAGCCAAACTGAGGGTCAAAACTGGATTTCTGTTTGTTTTTTTTGTTTTTTTTTACTGCATTGTTTTCATATGACAGTTGCAGAAAGAGACATTTTAACAATTTAAAGTCAAAACATGAAGGTGAGGAGTTGTTCGCAAAAGCAGTACTGAATGCTGCTCTACTTGCCTCCCTTACAAGTAAAGTATACTCTTTTGGGATCTTGGGTTAAGACATTTACTGATTTCCATGTCTATAATTAACTAACTTTTGAAATTTCCTTTAGTAACTTACATTTATTAACCACAAACATATTTTTAATATGGTATGTTTCATCATTTAGGTTGGTACAGCTTTTAGCTAGATGTATAACTTTGACATGTTTTCAATAATGACTCCAGTCCTTTCTGTCTAACAGGATGACTCCTATACATATGAGAAAGAGCACAATTATCCTATTTCCTGGTCAGGTGGACGGCTTCCAGCCAGTTTACACCCAGGGATTTAATTCATAACATCAGTAACCAAAAAAAAAAAAAACATCAGAAATTTGTTCTACTTGGTTTATAACATATCCCACATATTTTTTAGGCAGAAATGGGTCTGGTCTCTTTAAAAAAATATCAGTCCATTTTTGGCCCATTTTGGGAAGAGCTCGTCTCCAACAAGAACAAATTTCTTGTATGCATGTAGGATTGCCTTGATAAGTTACAACATTTAGGATTTCCGCCTGAGTGAATATTCTGAGCATCCTGTGTCTCAAAATCTTTTCAATTAACAAGTCAAGATGCCTTGATCTAATAAAGGCCAAATAACACTCTTTTTTCAAACCCACTCAGTCTTATAACACTGCACCAGAAAATTAGAGAAGATGTCATCCGTAGAATACCACGGCTGGATCAACCTGGTGAGCTGTTGGAGGCAGGACAGACCCCAGATAGGTCTCGAATGCTCAGCTGTTTTTCTTCAGGCCAAATGCACTTGAAGCACAATTAGTGCTCCAGAAGCTTGTGTGGAGATCTGTCAAAAAAAACCCAGCCAACTGCTTTGGAGTCACCCATTGAGTAACTATGGGCAACCGTGGTGCAGAGAATCAGTCAATCTCTGATTGGAAGATTGCAGGTTTGGTTCTCGCCCTGCCTGCCCATGTGTCGAAGATGTCCTTGGGCAAGACAGTGAAACCCACATTGCTCCTGGTGGTTATAAGTTGGCACCATCAGTGTGTGTGCATGGGTGAATGAGACTTTGACTATAAAGTGCTTTGGGCCTTCTAATAAGGTAGTAAAGAGCTATAAACAATAAGTATACGCCATTGACATTCTACCTCTTCTCTAATTGCTCAGGTCTCTAGATTGGTTTTCCTGAAGGAAAAGAAAACATGTCTAAAGGAAGTGTCCTCCACAAAGGTCAGAGGGCAAATCTTCAAGGTAGGGCTACTGTAGACAACCGCTTTTTAAGAGGGAATGTAAAACTATTTCAGTGTTATGGACTTATAGAATACATCTGTGATAACAACATTGTATGACAATGATAATAAGTTACATTTTTGTAATCACAATAATGTCACCAGCCCTGAAGTTTGTGTCAAATCTTGTGAATTTTTGTAAATATTAATCTTATTTTTGCTTCATCATTCAGATTTAAAGTCTTTATAATAGTCTGTCATCATATGCAGATATTTTACAAAGAATAGTTTCATAAACAATCATCACTAGCGTGTTACATCACAAACCACCATGCTTTTGGTTTGAATTGTTAATGTCTTACAAAGAAAATACTATATATGTAATGCTTTTGTTCCTATAAAAAATCAAATCATGAAACTCTTTGCTTTCACAATGGGAATTGGCATGCTACCTGAGCTACAGCAAAATACTTTTAAAGACCCACTTCATTTAAAATTGTGTTTTTGGTTGTTTTTAACATGTCCTTGTAGCATTTCTGTCATGATAGAGGACATATATAAAGAAAATTAAGCTTAAAATTGCGCTTTTGAGTGTGTCTTTCTTCAAATTTTTGTCAATAAGGAGCAGATAAAAAAAGTTCATTAGAAAAAGCTTGTAGCAGTGATGTAGGTGCTACAGTCAGCAGGCCACAAGCTCCATGCTCTGCTCCATTCTGATGCTTGGAGACATAGAGATCCATGATATTGGGTCGCCATTTTTGTTGCACCAGTAATTTTAGGTTGAGAGTGTGAAGGGCTGTAAGCTAGTTGGAGAGCATGTAAACAAAAGGGATGATGGGATAGCAGCTGAGGCTTACTCCACCCCAACAGTCCCACCTACAACTCAGAGACAAATTTCTGCTAAGCTACTGCCGCTCTGAAGAAACTATGTCCAAAAAATTGACACAGGTTTTTGATTTTGGCTAAAAACTGCGTAATCATAATTAAAAGAACACTGGAAACACTTTTAAAAAGAGATAAGATGATCAGAGTGGGACTTTAATGGATTTTAAAAGTATTGGTGTCTCGCAAGACAATGTAACATTGGCCCTTACAGTGAAGGTCATAATCGTGTTGGAGTAATTTCACAATAACGGATGAAGTTCTGGACAATCTATGCTCAAATCCTCCCTAACATTGCAGCTAATACTCTGATCCAATTTTGATTAAAGCATCTGATTGTTTTAGGACTTTTTTTACCCCGACATCAGTGCTCACACTGAACCAACATTTTCCCACATTAGCTCTGCACACGAACACAAAAAAACTGCTTGTGACCTTAAATGTTTTTGTGATTAAATTAAAAGCAGCTTTTTTTTTCCCTATAAACACATCCAGCAGATACAAAGAATTAAAAACATTCATTTAGAGCCAGGATTTAGTCATGTGAATGGCCTCTAAGTTTTCATCATCTATAAAAGATCATATTCAACTCCTTCGTGGTAGAGGTATGGAATATTTTAACTGTGGCTGTAGTTTGGTGCTAAGTGGAAAAAGTAACGTTGGTTTACTGTTGAAGCTGACAGTAAAACTTCAAGAACTGTCAGGGTGAAATATTTTAACAAAACAGAAGTAAAAGATGTTTGAAAGAACCCATAGTAGTGGAGCAACAGACTTGGGTAATCATTCTTGCAATAGGTCACCCATTTAAAGTAAATAATGGGGCCAAGTCGGAGGAATTAGCTAAGTCTCCTTTAGGTTTTTCTGTGAGCATAAGATAACATGACTCCTGCATTGTGTTTTTCGAGTGCCCTCTGCTCTCACCGGTGTTGGGTTTCGCTTTTGTTTGGGGCTTCCCTCCCACAGGTGAGTTTTCCTCAGAGGTAAGCTCCTTTCTGCGCTTTCGCTCCTGTTTTTCCCCTCGGCTCGACGAATCATCGTCCATTTCAGGATTAAACTCAGTCCAGGTCTTGCCTCGCGTGCTAAATCTCCTGCTCCCTACCACCTGGCTTTTGGGTCGAGCTGTGGCACCGTCTGGAGCCGTTTCGTCCTCTGGGGCAGTGATTCCGTGCTGGCTTTTGCCTTGAGCCGCGACTGGGAAGGATCCGGACTCAGAGGGGTGAGACCCTCCGTCATCCTGCTCCTCACGAGCAGTCACGGAGTGAACAAGTGTCTGGTGTTCCCTCAGTGTGTGTAGACTTGAAGTCAGGAAGGCACAGTGACCACACCTTAGGGAGGTGGATGCCAAAGTCGATGCTGAGCCAGGAGAGGGGGAGTCAGCCTGGAGAACAGGTTTTTTTCTATTGTGGGTCTTGGAGTGATTAGCCAGAGCCTGTGATGTTCTTGTGCTGAAGTTACACTTGGTGCAGACAAAACGGCGGCGGTAAGAAGACACGTTTCTGGTCTGAGCCGGGATTCCAGCCGAAGTCAAAGGCGTTGCGTAAAAGTCCTGGTCTGGTGTTGAAAGTGAAGCAGGAGACAGAGGTGGAGATTTGACTATTTCTGGGTCTGACATTTTGCCTGCATTGGAAACTGTGCCTGCGCGTTGTGCAACGGCCGGCCGGGCAGGAGTCTCTTCATTTTCCGGCGTTTGGTTGGCGTTTCCATTCTCGTTCAGCTTTTCGATCTCCTCCAGGATCTTCAGGCGGGACTCACAGTGCCGTCTGTGGTGGTCCGCCAGCGCCAGCCTGCTGGACAGGTTCCACCCACACTCGGTGCACTGAAAACTCCTACCCTTTCCTGCTCGCCGGCCCCCCCCTGATGTGCTCTGGCAGTGCTCGGCCATGTGCTCCTGCAGGTGGACCTGCTTTCTGAAGTAAATGCTGCACTCAACACAGGTGAAAACCGCTTCACCGGACTCCGCCGGGCCTACCTCCACCTCTTTGTACTTTTTCCCTCCTTGACCTCTCAGCTTTCTGGTCTCCGCCGGCCCCTCCTCAAAGCTGTCTTCCTCAAAATCATAAACCCCTTCCCCTGGGTGTCCACTCCTCGCAGCTTTACACCGCAGGGGGCTCCGTTTTGTCAGCTTTCCCGATTCAGATTTGCTCAAGGTTCTGAGTCCGGAGAAGGGCCGGAGCAGAACCCGCTTCTTTCTGCACCGCTGGATGAAGGTGCAGTGAGCCCAGGGGGCGGGAGGGGGGCTCTCCGGGTCTGAGTCCCCAGGGAATGTGTAAACGTCTCTCGCAGGCGGCTGGGTTTCTTTCTCCTTCGTCTCTTCCTCACTGCCCTCCTCCTCAGCCTCCGTTTGGGAGCCATCCTTTGGTCTGGGTAGGAAGGCCTCCCCTCTCTCAGAAACGTCCAGGACGCCGCCGTCTTCCACTGAGAAGAAAGCAGAGGTTTCCCTGGGGGTTGGAAGAACAAACATGCATATGGATTCAGCTTCCTCCTTTTGGTACCTACGTTTTTTCGGGCCGAGCTGAGATGCGTCAGTGCTCTGGCGGATGTCACTGCGTCTGTCCACAGGGGGCGACAGGCCCGTTTCACTGCTGAGGCGCTGTACTTTCTCTGCTTCGTGGTCATCTTTGCTGTCAAGCCTACGAGAAGGGCTAGAAAAAGTTAGAACAAATTATTATTTTACATTTCAGACTAAGTTTCTCAGTCCTATCATCAGATGACAGGATAAAGCAATTGGAAATTGTGCATCTTTATTTATTTATTTTTAAATTTTAAACACTTTTCATTTAAAGAGATTATATTCTCTAATAAAACGCTAAAGTTGTAGCATTTTTCTTTGGATGGATGATGTACGAAGAAAATTAGGCTCAAAATTGCATTTCTGAGTATTTCTTTATTCAAATCATGAATCAGGAGCAGACAAAAAAAAAAGCTGTTGGAAAAAGTTTGTAGGTGTGACATAGAAACCACTACGGCAAACCACAAGCTCCCTGCTCCGCTCCATGCTGATGCATCCACTTGCAGACAAATAGATTCATGTACGTCTTTGTTTTCCTCGTCAGAGCTGCTATCTGGGTTAAAAACTCTACGGCTGGTTAGCTACACCGTTTTTGATGCGCTGCTAAAGCTAGGTTGGGGGTGTGGCTGCACATTATGAGGAAAACTCGTGATGTGCGAAATCAGTCATCAATATTGTTACTACCATATCATTTGTGATGCATAAACAAGTAGCAAAAAAAATGTTTGTAAAATCCTTCAAGCTTAAGATAGTTGTAGCACATGAGTAAACATTCAAGCTAACCATTTGTCGTAGTTTACGCGGGCTTTTGCACATGTTGATATCGCGATAATTTTGTTATTATGGCCTAGTTGGGGGTGTAGGCTAGCGAGAGAGTGCGTAAACAGAGAGCTGTCAGTTATGAGTGACGGGAAGGGGGGCTGGGTTGTTTCTTGCCAGTGGTCCCGCCCACAATTCAGAGGTGAATTCCTAATGAACCACTGGAAACTACAAGGTCTTTTTTTTATTGTTTTGCCTAAAAACGGCATAATCAAAACTAAACAACCAGCGGGAACACTTTTTTAAATAGATCAGAAGGTGATCGGAGCGGGACTTTAATGTTTTTTTTTTATTCAACAAAATCTCTTAAGAAAAAAGCGTAGAGGCATCCTAAAGTTCTATATGTTTTGCATGCACAAAGAACTGAATGTGATACAGATAGAGGGGAAAACATGTGTCCTCTCTCCTCCCTCCTGCACCTCCTCCTCACCTGAGTCCAGAAGAAGGAGATCCTGGGCTGTGAGCAGCCAGACCGTGAGGGTTAGAAAAGTTCTGTAGCTCCTCTTCTGACACATCACAGCGCACAAAACACACAACCAACAGAAACATCACAGCTCAACAGTTACAATCCATACCCAAGTTACATAAAGAGCAAGATGAGGGACTGCAACACATGTATAACTGCAAGGACACAACAGTGAGAAGTGGGTTAGCTGAATTCAGGCTCTGGTTCCAGGAGACATGAAGAGTTACCATCTAGAGCTTCCTTCTCAGAGTTGGAGTCCCAGCTTAGGGAGGAGGTAAAGGATGAGGACTTGAGGGTCCTCTGTGCGCTCCTCCCCGGCTCCGCTCCGGGCTGGGGGCCCTCCTCTCCGGCTCCGTCCCATGTAGAAGACATCAGGTCATCCCCCACGTCTGGAGAGCTCAAGGACTGGAAGATAAAACCACAGTAAGTGTCCGATGAAGATGGACAAAAGGAGGACAAACAAGGCTCACCTCTGAGGTGCAGTTGAGGAAGTTGGTTGAAGTTTGTGCTCCATCCAAGGTTGGGGGGTCATGGCTGGTCCCTGGGGTTCGGGGTTCTGGCTCCATGGTCCCCCACAGAACAGTCCCACTGGTGGGTAACCAGCCCACCTACATTGTGCAGCCTGCAAGCAACATCAACAGTTGCTAACAACTTTGCTCTGCAGTGACGCACCACACAAGACCAAAAAAAACCCAAAAAAAACAAGTGGTCTTCGATTCTGCAGAAGCGGTTCAGGGTCTGACCCACTTTCGCAGCACCGAGCTGGGGCGCTGGGCGGTTACACAAAGAAGTGGCCTTTCCTTTTTGTCAGGCCCGCGTCCCGCCTCCACAGCTGCCCCTCTCACAGCAGGAAAATGCCCGGACGCGTCAGGCTGTCTGGCGGCCAGCTCGGAGCGGATCGCACCGGCCCAGCTGCTGACAGCCGACGGACGGGGACGAGCCGGCCGCCGTCCGCCGCCGCCACCGCTTCCACCACCGCCGCCTTCAGAGTGCGGCTCCGGTAGAGGAGGAGGGGGGGAAGAGTTACTCACTGAGATCGGCCTGGTGTAGCTGGAGAGGGGGGCTGGCGGCTCGGCTCGGCTCAGGCGCCGCTCGTCATTCTTTCCGAGTGGAGCCGAAGCTTCGAGCCGCGCGCGCGACGCCCGCGCGAGTCTCCGGCCGCCGCGGCGGGGAGAGAGCGGCGCTGCTTTCACGCTCGGCTCGGGCTCTCTGCGGGGAGATGCCAGGCGCTGGACTCCATGTTATTTGGCTTGCAGGCGGGCACGCCACGGCGGCGTACGTAACGTCGACGGGGAGGGCGACGGGAAGAGTTTGGAGGAACGCACCGGAGCGACTTTTAAGAGTTCAACTCTCACGGAGTCAAATCCTCGGGATTTTTTTTTTTTTTTTTTTTTTACCGCTTTTCAGCTTTTATATCCCGACTTTTTTCCCTTTTCGAACCGAGTTTCAACCGTCATCTTTATCAAATAAAGACACACTTGTGAACTCTATTGTGCGTTTTCCTCTTTAACCTTCAATTTGATTTACGTTAGCGAGAATTGGTCGCTCAGGTTTCGACTTAACCTGTCACATGTCTGCGCGCGCGCTCAATACTATAGAATAAAAGATGCTCTTTGTTAACAAAGCACACGCAAACTCACTGATGGTAAATGTATTTTTTTTTTTTTGTAATTTAGTTATATGGTTTGTTTTAACTTTATTCTCTTCATGCTGTAAATCAATAAACTTCTAATTACCAAAAGGACAAATAACGCCCTCGTTCGGTGATTGGTGGAACTGCATCATCATTTAAGGCTTGAAAAAAATCAAATGTTGATTTTTTTTGATTGATTGATTGATTGAATTCCTTTTATTTTCAAACACACAAAATAGCTAAATAAACATGATGAACAGAAAGTGAAAAAGGGCTCGAAAAGGAGTGTGTAGAAGAAAAATCCCCACCTATTTTACTATATTTTATCCACACATTTTTATGCATTAACATATAAATATTAATCACATGAACACAAAGGAATTTAAGAAACAAAACGCATCAAGGTACCAAAATAATACTACAAAGTCATGATTGTCCGTATTTGGCTTCTCATTTTCTAATTTATAAGTTTTCAAAATTTTCAGTTTGTAGTTTTGTTACATTTTTATTTTTCTTAACATTTTCCTTCATTTTATTTCACAACCTCACCCCACAGTTAATTAGTTGATAATTACACATATTAGATTGGTTGGTATTACCTTCCATGTTTTAAAACAAATATTCACATTTAATGTTATATTGTGAGAAGTAAACACTTCCCTGATGTAAAATCTTTCACAAAAACAAATATTTCGACAAGGAAAAGTGTTTTTATTTGATTTCAAAATAATAAGTTAGTAACTATTTTTGACAGACTGGTGGCACATGAAACAGATTCTTACATCTCTCACAGCTTTTGAAAGAGTTCAAAAATAGCCTTTATAATTTCAGAATTGCTATCAGAGTGTGATATTTCCTTATAGTCCAAGAGAAAGAGGTCTCCAAATAATAAAAGAGAAAAAGAAAAACTGCCAACAGCTTTGGTGTAGATGTTGAGCCCTTGATCAAAGAGAATCCAAAAATCCACGTGGGAAAAAAACAATAAAAATGCTAAGAAACCGGTGTTTTTATCTGTATAACTAACTTATTTCAGCGCTCTGTATTAATTAAGCAAAAAGATAAAATTTGTTCATTAAATCAAAAGTTTTAAAACAATCTTCACAGCATAGATGATTGAAAATTACAAATATTTTCATTTTAAAACAGTTTTTCTGAAATACCAACATCAAAGCACAGTAGTGGTGAGATTATGGTATGGATCTATTATGGTTTAGTTTGTGAATAAAAATAAGGATGAGGGAAAATTGAAAAAAAAACCAAAAGATTCTGAAATACTGATTATTATCCTTTAATGTGTGGCAATCTTAACATTTTTTACAAGTTAATTTCTTGATAAAGCAGTATTTTATGCAAAGTACTTGTTTAAAAAGTAACTCTGACAAGTGTCATGGTCTAAAGACAATAGATTTTCACCAAATATCTGCGTGAGAAATGTGTTGATTAAAGCAGACAACTGCATCAAACAGCAGATGAGAGGAAGAGCGAGCTTTTATTTTGAAGAAGACAAAAGTTTTATTGAAGGAGCATCTCGTTTGGGTTCTTCTTCAGGTTGAAGTGAGTCGCCTTTATGGCTGGAAGAAATATACAGAAAATATTTGTCAAATTCAATTTTATTTAGAGAGCACTTCTCCTGCTACAGAACACCTTAAAGTGTTTTACATTAAATTAAAAGAGCATAAAAATAATAATAAAAATTGTAATCTTAATAAAGAAATAACCAACACATAAACGTAGAAAAACAAACAGGGAAAAACAGTCCACAAAATCAAATTAAAACATGAGGAAATGTGAAAAACTCATTAGAAGAGATGAGTTTTTAAGTTTTTTCTTGAAAATTTCCAATGTGGATGAAGCCGTCACGTCCTCAGGCAGGTTGTTCCACAGGCCAGGCCCACACTGCCACTGCTGGAATGTGGCCTCGCCTGTGGGGTTTTTGTTCTGACCTTTAGGACCACCAGCAGACCTGCACCTGAGGACCTGAGGGCTCTGACTGGAAGGGTCACGCACTACACGTATTCAGATTTCCTCATGAAAGAAAGTAGCTGAGCAAACAGAACCTTTTCTCTAGACGTTTTCTTGTATTGTTTGTTATGCCTCGTCTGCATTTTTGTTCTTAAAAAGCATTAAAAAAACTCAATTCTGGATCTAACTAATACTTATTAAGGCAGAGGAGGTGAGTATAACGACAACTGGAGCACTGAGAGCAGTGCACATGTGGATAGAAACAGCAGCTAAGTGGTTTTGTGAGTTTTCTTTCCAAAGATAATTTCTAGAGGCCCACTTAAAATGGCTTAACTGAGTATTTCTTTAGTCAAATTTGTTGTGAATCAGGAGAAGATGAAAAAATGCAGTTTGAAAAAGCTTGGATGTGTGTCGTAGGAGCTACTACAGCTACAGCTACAGCTAAAATGTAATGTTTCCCAAACTGGGATTGCAACATGAAACCCATTCACCGTCCTTACCTGATAGTGTCCCCAGGTTGAGATCTCATTGTAGAAGGTGTTTCCGGGACAGGAGGTGCTCACCATCTGCCGGTGCCCCTTCAGGATGTAGGAGGACACAAGTTGCCCGCCTGCCACGGCGCAGGAAGCCAGCTGATCCCTTACCATCGCCATGGAGTGCTGACTGGGCAGAGTCGAGGTGTAGTCCCCGATGAAGGAGACGCCGTAGCCCTTGGAGTTGTAGCCCCCGGTGTGGGCTCCCTGCCACTTCCACCCACGGCCCTCGTAGATGTTTCCATCCGAGCCGGCGACGAAGCTTCAAGAGCACAGCAGGAGTCTGAGACAGCTTTTGATGGCCTCGTCTTACATTCTTGCGTCCATTACCTGTATCCAATGTCATCCCAGCCGTTGGTTTGTTGGTGGAAGCGCTGCATGGAGCGCATGTCTGCAGAGCATTGCTCAAAGGTCAAGCAGGGCTGGCTCGGGTTGGCGGTGTGGTGGATAAACAGGTAAGTCAGAGGCAGAGACAGGAGGGTGGGGGTTCCTATGTAGGAGGCTGCACCCCACGTGCATCGGGCAATGATGGGGGGACACTCTGGAGCACATGGAGAACAGTGGTTAGCTTGTTGCAGATGATTCCTCCTCCTCCTGTTTGCTCACCCATGAACGTGTGGACGAACTCCTTCATGCTCTCCTTCACCGCAGCCATAAACCGCCTCTTCTGCTTGAACTCCATCTTCAACCGGCCCTCCAGCTTCTCCTGCAGCTCCAGGGATTTAGCAACCTGCCGGACCAGCACTGGAGGAGCCACCAGGATTTTGAAGAGCTCCCTGCGGCGACGGCTGATGAGGCGGGGGGCGCCGTCCATTCCTCTGGCGTCCAGCTGGTGGAGGTAGTAGTCTGTCAGGAGGCCGCTGAGCTTCACAGACTCTCTAGGTTTGGCAGAAACCTCCTTTCCCAGAATCACGCCGTCCATGCCGCCGTGGACCTGAGCTGCGGTGAGTGTGGATGGTGCATCTGAGAGGGTGAAGACCTGAGGGGAGGTCAGGTCATCCCAGCAGCCATCTGTTCCAAGAGGCCGCGAGCTCTCAGAACGCTGTCTGACAGAAACACCAAGATCTCGAGCCAGAGTTAGCTGGTAGAGTCCTGGGACACGGCCGGGTGCCCTGGACAGGAAACTAGCCTCGATGCCCAGGAGGAGCGGACCGACAGCCACCGTCATCCCATCAGGAGTCAGAACCACGCCCTCTTCTCTGGCTCCCTCCAGCACTCTGTGCTGCACAGCCTTCCGCAGGTAATCTGAGAGCTTAGCATCCAGCTCAGAACCACCGGAGTCCGCATCTGGAAGAAAGTGCCGAACAAACATGTCGTTGAGGCCGGCGGCCCGGCGCAGTAACCTCAGCACCTCCACCGACTCCAACTCAGGGTTCTCATCCTCCACCTGCTGCACCGCCTTAATGAAGTCTCTCATGTGACACGAAAACAAAGCTGGAGGCAAACAGAAGAAAAGAAAACCTAAACATGGGTGCACGTGACATTTATCTCGATTTCCCATAAACCCTTTCAGCTCAGTTGCAGCATCTCTTGATTATGAAGTTTGGAGAGGTTTCAAACGTGAAGGTTTCCTCGGTTGCAAAAAACACGGACAGACAACACATCTCCTTTTATATGCTTTTATTTTACACTGACTATATAAAGACTGCAGTCAATTTACCTGTAACCTTATTATTTTAGTTTTTTCTCCAATTTTTGTTATATTACTGATTTTTAAATACTGATCCTTTTGAAGACATTTTTCTTTGTTCATTTTTATCTTATTTTTTGAATTAATTTCAGCGACTAAAAGGTTTTGCAGAATTTAAATTAGTCAAATAAATCTAAATTTAGAAGGAATTTTTATGTACAAGCAAATTGTTGAGCGACAAAAGTAAGAATTGCATACAAAGCCAACGGAAATGTTTGTGTTGTTTATTAGTTAATTGTTGCAACATTAACACGACTTCAAAATAAATCTTGCAAAACTGGAAAACGTTTTAATCCCCCGTTTAAAAAGTCCAACGTTTTAAAAAGGAAAACATGCACTAGAAGCAATAAATGTACTTCAAATAAATTAACATTGAATAAATAAAGAATATTTAAGAATTAATATCTATAAAAACATTTTGTTTGTACTTTTTCCGAGCTGTTTGTTTTTTAGGAGCATAGAAAAAGTTATTTACACATTTATGATGTGACAAAAGTTTAGATTTTTGTCAGTAAACATGCACTGAAATGTATGTTTGTCTGAGTAATATACAAAACACACTAATAATTACTTAAACTAAACTTTAAAAAGTTGGAAAACTCAATTTTATCCATTTCCAATCCTTCCTAAATGATGGTAATCTAGAATAGGATTACCGTCTGCGTGTGTGCTGACCAACAACACCACAACAGCCAGGGTGAGTTTCCAGCATCCTTCCTCCATCCTGGTCCGTGGAGATTTTCAGCTTCTAGTGTGAGCGCCAGTCTTTCTCTTGTCATTTATGGACGTTAATGAGGTTATGTAATGGACACGGTCACGCCTGCTTTTCATCTGTATGCACCCGCCCGAGCCATGTGGGAAGCAGGCACCTGCCACATGAGAAGTCAAGGTCTTCCTCTGTGGCAGACATTTTCAAGAAATTCCGGACTTCTGTAAATATCCAGACATCTGTGTCAGCAATAACCAAATCTGACACCCTGAGAGAAAACTAGCATCAACTTTGCAACCCAGGGACACTCTTCTGGTAAGCAAGGCTGCACAATAATCATAAAATATACAAACAGGACTCAAAAATGAGGAAATCCCAAAACTATATGACTTATGCAAACTGAAGACTTCCACATGGCCAGGTACAGTATGTTACTCTCGCTCTGCATATTTGTGTTGTGTGCAAAGACTGAAAGTTCCAAAAAAGCATGTTCCAGTCAGTACCCAAAAGGATTTACTCTGTGTGTTATATGGAAAATCCATTGCAGAAGGTAAAGCATGCAGACTGGAAAGCCCACATTACTTTATTACTTCATAACAGGAAGTTCATATGGGGAAGAAACATAAAACTGAAAATATGTCCAGGAGATAAAGGATATTTTAGCGCAAGGTACAGTGTAAAACAGCAGAGGAAGCTGTAAGAGTGGCAATCAAACAATTCACTTGTGCTTTTTCACCATTCTTAGTCAAGTTTTTGCAACAGAAATCTGATCTATGATGAAATGTGTACTTGCATCTCACTTTTTAAAACTCAATGTTCCCTCTGCAAATAGGTTGGTAACTTTTATAAGGAAGAAACGGTTTCATAAAAACATACATTAAATATATAAACTGAACAACAAATTTAAAACTACAAAATAAGCACCTAATAACTGCAACTATTTAAATAAAATAATAGAAAGAAAACCAACAGAAACTCACACTTTTTATTGGGGACTCCGCTCCACTAGGGGGCGACATCATAATCATTAAATATTAACGTCCGTCAGGAAACGTAAGAGGAAAAGCAGACTAAAAGCTACACTAAAGCAGGTAGAGCTCTAACAATGTGGGTTTTTGAAAGTAATTGCATAAATAATGTGTTTTATTAGTTTAATTTATGATTCAGCCCGTGCTGTGAATAGTGCAGGTTTTTGCTTTGTGTTTACAGCCTTTTGGCAGCTGAAGGAACCGGGCAAACATTTACAGCTAGCTAGCTGACGGCTACGACCATCAGATTGTTTAGAAACAGAACATTTGATAGAATAGAATTATTTTTTATGGAAACGTTGAGAGAAGATTAAGAAGAGTTGACAGAGCCCGAAAGAGCTGATAAAACAGGCGTATTGTGATACGTTTTGTGCGGAGCTGGTTGAACAGAACAGGGTCAGTTTCCAGCATTCTTCTTCCATCCTAATGACCGGAAACACAGACAGCCCACATGAACAATTTAAAACTTGTAATTGTTTCATTTTTAGATATTCAAGTGGCTCAATAATACACGCAAACCAAATTATAATTTTGTATTTGTACGCGGTTTATGCTCAAATCTGAAAATCGTCAGCTGTTGTCATCCCTTTTTGTCTTTTAGTAATATTTTTGTTGTAATATTTGCATCTAGTGAACCCTTTTTACTAAAGATTTTTTTAAAGATGTAACTAAAATGCTCATTTTGCATTTTAAAAGTGTTGTAACTAATTAATGAAAGTAGATAATATTATAAAATATGTAATTATTTTACAGTAAAGGAATCAAAAGCATTTTAAATCAATGTTATCTCCTACAGAAAATGGACACGCGGTTTACTCGAGGGAAATCCACCATCCTGGAGCGACCTCTGACCCGACCCAAGACTGAAGTGAGCCTGAGCGCCTTCGCCCTGCTCTTCTCAGAGATGGTCCAGTATTGTCAGAGCCGAGTGTACTCCGTGTCCGAGCTGCAGACTCGGCTCTCTGAGATGGGTCAAAGTGTGGGAGCCAGTATGCTGGACGTCCTGGTGCTGAGAGAGAAGAATGGGAAGAGGGAAACCAAAGTCCTGAACATGCTGCTCTTCATTAAGGTGAGTAGAATTCAACCATAGACTTGATTTGATGTCATCTGAGCGGTTCATGAGGTGTCTTTGTCTTAGGTTAACGTCTGGAGGTCCCTGTTTGGTAAAGAGGCGGATAAGCTGGAGCAAGCCAACGATGATGATAAGACCTACTACATCATTGAGAAAGATCCACTCATCAACACGTACATCTCAGTTCCCAAGGAGAACAGCAGCTTGAACTGTGCTGCCTTCACGGCGGGCATCGTGGAGGCCATCCTCACACACAGCGGCTTCCCCGCCAAAGTCACTGCTCACTGGCACAAAGGCACCACCCTGATGATCAAGTTTAATGAGTCTGTTATAGTCAGGGACAAGGCTTTGGACGGCAGATAAGAGTGACTCCACGGTGTGCGTGATGACCTGAATGAGGAGAAACCTTCAGGTCCAGTCAGGAGATTATTTATGGTGTGTGACTGAAACCGGTTTACCCTGCAAATGAATGAATGAATGAATGACGGTGCTTCACTGAAACTCATGTAGAACACAAAACATGCACTTATGAATCATATCTAACCTACTAAATCTTCTATGGTGGCACAAGCCATTTTAAAGTCACACATGTTCTGTAAAATATTAATCTTAAAATAAAAACTTCACAACATTTTGGATATTCTCAAACCTACTATTCTCTCTATTTGGTTAAAAAAAATGGGAAAAAGGAAAAAAATCAATGAAATCTCCAAAACAAAGTAATGATTTAACAAAAAGTTGAACTGTTTATGCCATTTATATCAATTCAGTAAAACATTTTTTTTGTACACCCAGACGATTATTTTTTTTTATTTCATTCCAGTTCAGTGCATGTTTTTGTGAATGTGAAGCATTTCTTATTATGTTTGAGTTTATATTTCTGGAATAAGGTACTTTTACTAATTGTCAATCCTAAAAGTTCAACAATTTTTCAAAAAAGTCGATTGAAAAACAATTGCTCAAAAGGCTTTACACTAACTGCCAGGCACAGTGGTGGAGGAGGGATCATGATTTTGGCTTCTAATTGCAAACGTCTGACACCTTTAATTCAGTTGTAAAACATTAAATATATAATATTTAAAAAGGGGGAAAATCAAAGTGCTGCAAAAATTAAACTAAATCCATCCTTGGAAAAACAAACGATTGAGTTAATTCAGATCATCGGATTTTTAATCTAAAGCAGAAGTATGTAAAATACTAGAGAACAAAACAGCTACCACAAATGAGACATGTTAGAAACCGTGATATTAATTTGTTAAACAAAATTCCTATTCAGTTATTAAGTAACTGAATGAAGCTTACACAATCTCAGAAGAGCATATATATTAAAAACAGAAATACCTGTATGAGCTGAAGCTAAACACAACTTTTCATTAGAAATGTATTCTTAGCAGCAAAATAATCACACATAGACACTAAAGCAAATCCTGAGAGGTCATCTGAATGGCAAGAACAATGTCTGAACTATCAACATCTATGCCCTGCTGGTCATCAGAAACCCTGCAGGCAAAACAAACTGATCAAACTAGCAGATAAAGGCCACTGACACACTGACAAGGAAGATTTGTATTAAGAAAGGTGGGATTCATCTCCAAACCAGCACGCTGAGACTACACACTAAGCAGAAGAAGAAGGGAGATTGAGGACTAGTAAGCACCAGAGCAACTTTCCAAGAGGAAACAACAAAGATCCAGGAGTTTTTCCTCCCAGAGTATCTTTATTAAAAAATCCCAGATGATATTTAAAAAGTATAAATAAGCGTGAATACATTAAATGCCAGAAAAGAAAAAATGTACAGACAAAAATCTTAATTCAAGTTATGAATTCCAGTTCATGTGGAAGCAGAGATTCAGGAATATCAGGAAGATGGCTCAGAGCGATGGTGTGCTCAGTGAAAACCTCTGTGGCAGTACCCTGAGAAAGAAGAGGGGGTGAGCAGGAACGCATGGGATGTACCACCAGCTCATAGAAGCTGATTCTGAATGTGTATGTGAAAAAAGCTGCCACAGCAATCCTAATCATGGCAGCACAGGACCAACAGAGGCCAGAATCCACCTCACCAGGCTGGACTCCAAGCTGCAGACTGCAAGTTTACGGTCCTGGAACATTTGCCGTGACGTTACATAGGAGTGCAGCATGTTCACAGCCAGGGCATACATGGAACGCCACAGCCAAGTGTACAGAACCATCTGCGTCCAGTACAACCTGGAAGTCCCAAAGACAAGATCAGATCAAAATTAGATCAGTCTTTATTGATGTAGCACTTTTCACACATAATGTAATCCAAAGTGCTGTATACGAACAATGAATAACATAAAAAAGCATAATAATTTAAAATTCAAGACGGTAAACACATCAGAAAGTAGCTGTAAAGAATTGACTTTTTGAAAGAGTCACATGTTGAACAATTAAAAAAATATGGAATTTTATTCATCCAAAACAGCCAAAGGATTTACATTTGGTAAACTAGCAAGTGTTGGGGTCAACTAAACAAAACAGACAACACTTAACAGCAAACATTATTGAAAAAGGTACATCAAACTGACTTAACAAACAATTAACAAACAAGTAACAGCTGAACTGACCTGAAGGCACATCGGAATGGTTAGATTCTGGCTTATCCGATCATTGACACAAACTGGAAGGAACTATTCTATTCAAAATTGTCCTAAATAAAAATAATTCATTAATTAATTAACCCCCACCATCCTGTCTCTCCTAGAAATTAACCAACAAACACTTCAAACTTTGCTCTGAATAGACATGGCAGTGCTGGACAAGACGGAGAAGGGTGTAGTGATAGATGTGGTAATCCCAAGTGAAAAGAAGGGAGAAGGGAAGAAGAAACATGACAGATCAAGAAATACATGGTAACACTCAAGGCTGTGACCCCCAGATCTGGCGGATGGCTTGAACAGAGTCCGGGATCAACATACTGATCTCAGACCACAGGAGTGGAGTCCAAGGAGGAGCTAAACTGCTGCGCAGCACCCTCAAGATCCCAGGATTCTGGTGGAGGGCCTAACCTTCAAAGACCCTCTCCGTGCAGTTTTTGGTGAGTTAAACATGTTCTTGTGGAATTTTTATGATGATGGAGGACATATATAAAGAAAATTCAGCTCAAAACTGAATTTCTTTATTCAAATAGAGTTGAATCAGGAGCAGATGGAAAAAAATGCTGTTAGAGAATGATTAAATTTGTGACTTAGAAAATACGCTGGGTGGGCCACAAGCTCTCTGCTCCGCTGATGCATCCACTTGCAGACAAACATATTTATTTATGCCTTTGTTTTCCTCGTCTGAGCTGCAATCTGACTCAAAACTTTACAGCTGGATAGCTCCAATATTGACATTTGTTGAACCAGTAATGATTGGTTGGGGGTGTGAGGGGCTGAAAGCTAACAGTAAAAAGTGTAAACAAAGGGATGATGGGAAGTAGGGATCGGGTTGCTCAGTGCTAATAGTGCCGCCCACAGCCCAGACGTGAATTTCTGATGAACACCTGCCGCTCTGTAGAAATTATGTCATGGAAAATGACACAATTTCGGATTTTGTCTACAATAATAATTGACATAATCATAATTAAAAGACCGCTGGGAATTATTTCAGAATAGATTAAAAAAAATGATGACAGCTGCACTGGGAAGCCACTAGAAAAAAATAATTTAAAAAAAACGTTGAAAGAATATATACACATAAAAAAAAACAAATGAGTAAAATAAGCAAACCTGTTATGCAAAACAGAAAAAAACATGAACATTCCCGGGAAAACAAGTAATATGGGATTTTTTTAAAAGTACAATAAATATTTAAACACTGTGCTGGTTAACATGTGTGTCTAATGAGTTCATTTAGTGTTTTATTAATTTATGTTTGCTTATTATCTTAAAAGTAGCAGGATGTCAGGATGAATCACAGACTTCCGCAGTGTGTCAGGATCAGACAGGTCACGTGATTAAGTCACGTGGCTTCGAGGAAGCTGCTGTGTTTACCTGCGCGTCTTCTCTCCACTGCGACACCTAGAGCGCAGCTTTTTATTTGATCGTGATTCTTTTGCTCCCACCGAGCGCTTTTGGAAGATGAACTCGTCTTTTTCCCCGGTTTTGGTCCCGGTAATGCCCCCGTTTATCCCCGCTATGGCGTCTTCGAGCTATACCTGCGTCCAGGACGAAGACTCAGGTCAGTCAAGGCAGCATGGGTTGTCTCTGCGGTTCTGGTTCTGGTTCTGAGGCAAAACATTATTTGATATATTTAGAAAAGACGTTGCTTTAATTAATTACAAGCACTAATACATCAAACAGGGATTCAAATTAAACTTAACGAAAAGGGCAAACACTCGAATTACTAATTACTCAAGTAAAAAGGTAACTAGTGGATTACTGTTATTACTACCGTACTCAACTAATTACTGAAGAAATTATATATTATTTTCTGTTAAAAAAGAAGACCAACCCAAATAGAAACGTAAATCTCCGTACTTGTGTCTATTTTTGACATCAAGAAGGATGTTAGTGATGCCTGATGGAAAGTAGTGATAATAAAATCAAGAGAGAGATGAATATAACTCTACTTAAAGTAAACAGTAAGATGCAGATAAATTAGTCCCAGGATTACAATCGTTTAAAATGTGCTTGATAAAATTTGGTGTTGATTTATTTCAAGCAATCAAAACGAGCAAAGCACAAAACAAGACCATCGTACGGTGGCTCCGAAGTTCAAATCACACCAACAAATTCAGCGCAGAAACATATCGAAGATCACAACTACAATTGAAAAAGCAAAAAAAGGGAAAAAATATAATGACGGTTAATTAAAAAAAAAAAAAACAAGTAATTTTCCAGAAATCAAGCCAATATTAGTATCATTATTGACAAAGATTAAGAAATCAACAAAACAAACATCCTCATCCAGTGTGTGATGTTCTGTGGTACCTACCTTATTTTGTTTAATTTTGTACAAAATCATTTAGATTTCAGGAAATTCATTTTCATTAATTTTTATTTCTTTTTATTGTTTTCTGGAATTTTATTTTTGGTTTCTAAAACAAGATGTCGTTTTTTATGAATAATTTTAATTAATAATTATTATTACATTTCTAATTTAATTGTGATCTTTAAAATGTTTTTTTGCATTGAACGACTTGTTGATGGGATTTTTGCACTGTAATCTGACTGTGAAGTTTAAACTGGACAATATGTAGAAAAAGGCAACATGTAAAATTAATTTACATGGAAAAAATATGAATACGACATTTCTTTATCCTTCCTTGTGTTATATTACTTTAAATACTCTGGTAACTTATATTTTAATTCTAAGCAACAAACAGAGCAAGCATCTGTTACCATGGTGACAGAGTCATGTTTCACTTTTTATTCTGCCATGGTAACAGCCTTATAGATGCTGGTCCAGCCTCTCAATTAGCACAACATGATCTCATGCTAACTGATGCTTTTACTTTGAAAAATCAGTAAAGTTTTGACATATTACGTATTTATTTCGGACCTACATTCACTCTTTATATTTGCTGATCCAGAAATGATTTAAATCATTTTTTCCCAGAGAAAGATCGTCTGCTCTCCTGCCCAGCCACCTATGGGTCCTGGGATCCGTGTAAAAGTGGGAGCCCCCGTCCCAGCAGCCTCCACCAGCAGCTACAAGATGAGGAAGAGGAGGAGGAAGCTCTGAGGAGGAAACTGAAGTACTTCTTTATGAGTCCGTGTGACAAGTATCACGCTAAGGGCCGCAAGCCAGTCAAACTGGGCCTGCAGCTGCTGAAAATCATCACTGTGACTGTACAGGTGGGTGGAGCTCCATCATATGTCCACTCAAAGTGTGGTGTTCATGAACGCTGCCGTAGATTTTTACTTTTTTTCTGCTTTGGTTCTTAGTTGGTGCTGTTTGGCCTGAGCAACCAGATGGTTGTGACCTTCAAAGAGGAAAACACAGCAGCCTTTAAGCACCTTTTCCTGAAGGGTTACCAGGACAACGCCCCTCTGGCTGTGCACACGCAGGCCGAGCTCTACAGCCACATCAACTTCACCTTAGAGCAGGTAAGTCTACGTGTCATTTGTCATGGAAAAAATGGGTTTGCTTTAGCTGATGTCAGTTTTTTTTTGGTTGTTGTTGTTCAGTACTTGGCTCTGCCGCAGATTGCTCTGGGTCGTTACGCTTATGTGATGGGAGTGGGTGTGAAAGGCAGTGCTCTCTCTCTCTGCCAGCGGTACTTCAGGAGAGGCAGCATCGAGCCGGTCAACGATACCTTTGACATTGACCCACATGTTCTCACAGGTTGGAACTTTTTTTAAATCCATTTGGACCTTACAGACCCACTCTGATCATCTTTTGATTGTCTTTATTTTCTTTTCATATATATGTGCTCCATCGTTAGAAAAATTCCACAAGAACATGTTAAAAACACCCTTTTCTTTGGAGCGAGTCTTTGAGATTCTAAAATTGATCTCTGACTGAGCTGGAAACATCTTAGCCATCATGTTTATTTTTAGCATATTTTTTAGCAGCAGCGTATCATTTTGGGAAAATAAATTTTTGCGAGCACCTGCTGGTTTGGCAGAGATTCTCTGCTCCAAAATAGAGCATTGCAGATGTTACAAGAAGGTAATTCTGCGGTGGGATGGGTTCAAGGACAACGTGGTGGAGGAATCACGTGACGAAATCTTCGGAGCATTACTTCCTCATGCTCCTTGTTTCACTTCCCTCTTTTCTCGTTTTTCAGATTGCCTTGGAGTGAATCCGGCCACAGAAGATTCCACTCCGGAAAATGGCAACATCCAGAACTTCACCCTTCAGTTTTCCAAGTTTGATTTTATTTGAGTTCAAGCATTGTTCTGAGGTTTCACCGCGAATCCTGAAGTCTCAGCTCATCTGCTGTTGTTGATGTTTCCTCTAGGCTGATCAATGTTACTATCGACTTCCAGCTGAAAGCCATCAACATTCAAACCATCCTAAACAATGAAATCCCAGACTGCTACACCTTCGCCATCACCGTGAGTCACTTTTTCCTGTTATTCCATTTTTTTCTGCTACAAAAATTGTTGCAAAAACATAAATCATCAAAGGAAATCTGTCAACATTTAGACAACAGTTATTGATGTGTTTTTTGTCAGATTCTCATGGACAACAAAGCGCACAGCGGCAAAGTTAGGATCAGTCTCCACAACCTGGCGAGCATCCAGGAGTGTAAAGACCCCAACGTGTCCGGACACGGTGAGTCGTGTGGGAACGGGATCGGTCCAGTTTCTATCACGTGACGCTGATCCCCGTCTTCTGCCCTTCTGGCAGCGGAAAGCTACGCGCGGGAGTTCTTTGACTGCCTGGTGGTGGTGGTGTGCGTGTTGTCCCTGCTGCTGTGCGGCCGCTCCATCCTCAGAGGAATCCTCCTTCAGCACGTGAGTGAAGCAGATGGAGCTCTTCCCCGTTTTCCGTCCAGGGGGTGTCTGAACCTCAGCTTCATCTCCCTGTCCAGGAGTATGTGCAGTTCTTCAAGCACAAGCTTGCTCGCAGTGTGAGCTGGGGAGACAGGATGGAGTTCATCAACAGCTGGTACATCCTACTGATCATCAGCGACCTGTTCACCATCATCGGGAGCTTCATCAAGATTGGGATAGAGTCTAAGGTACCAGTCACTGCCAGAAGGAGAGGTTGCTGGTTCCTAAATGTACAATAAAATTAGCATCTGTTCTTTTATAAAATGGAATCTCTTGCCTTTGGGTTGTAGACTCTGTCCTCCTATGACGTGTGCGGGATTCTACTGGGAACCTCCACCCTGCTGGTGTGGGTGGGAGTCATCCGCTACCTCAGCTTCTTTCAGAAGTACAATGTATGTGGAACCCTCCTTCTGTTCTGTTGAGAGAACCTTTCATCCCATCCCATGTTTCTGTGTGTGTTTCATCTCAGATCTTGATTGTGACTCTGCGGGCTGCCTTCCCCAACGTGATCCGCTTCTGCTGCTGCGTGGCTGCCATTTATTTAGGATACTGCTTCTGTGGGTGGATTGTGCTTGGCCCGTATCACACAAAGGTACCACTCACATCGTTGAAGACCCACTCCAATAAAAACTGGGTTTTGGGTGTTTTCAACGTGTTCTTGTAGCATTTCTGAGGATTTCTTTGTTCCAATCGTTGTGAATCAGGAGCAGACGAGCAAATGCTGTTTAAAAAAGCTTTTACGCTCCCTGCTCCGCTCCATTCTGATGCATCCATTTGCAGACAAATAGATCCATGTATGCCTTTGTTTTCCTGGTCTGAGCTGGAATCTGGATCAGAACTGTACGGCTGGATAGCTGTAAGCTAGCAGCCAAAGGAAAACCTGGCTGTTCTTGATCAGACTAGTTACTGTTTGAATTAAGTAGTTACTATAAACAATAAGCCTTTAATTTAAAGTTTCCTTCTCTCAATTCAAAACAATTCTTAGCTTTATACAAATGTCCAGCGTGTTGCAGACAAAAGCAATTCTCTTTTGCTTTTATCATTTTTAGGAGTGTAACAATTCATTTTAACAACAATTCAAGTCATATCATAATTTCTGTTTTCCGATCTGATTTATAGTCAATATTGGTTCCTTTTGAGCGATCAGAACATCTTTCTCCAAAACTTCAACCAGTGTGACTCAGAGAGAAATACCTGGTACTGGACAGTGCAGGGGAGGTTTTCCAGATTTCTTGTATTTCTTGCAAGATTACCAGGTATAAATGAAATATGTGAACATCAAACGAGTAAACAAGAATAAATGAATGTCATGTCTGTTTTTACATCAAATAAATAAAGCAATGTCTCAATCAAAATGGTATTTTCCAAAACTGATTATAGTTAATTTATTTCATTTTGAAATGATTTTATAATGGTGTTGTTTGATTTGATTAACAACTTGCCTCAGACAGATCCATCTGGTTTGATCGTACACCCCTATTTATTTTTCTACAAAAACAAAACAGTTTTATCCTTTGCAAATGAGATATTCATGGTACACACAAATTATGAATTTTGTGAACTTAAAGGTCAAATAATTTGGACTATTATGTCTCCAAAGTAATTCAAATTATTTTATGCAAATGAGTTTCCTGAATTGATTTGACTACCCAGAAGAGCTTCACATTAGCACTTTTTCACCATTTGTTATTGGTCATTCAGAGCGCAGGTGTAAAGCATCAGTATTGTGTTTTCTAATGGCTGATTCGCTAAATGAAACTTCATTCAAAGGTATTTTCTGTCATTTTGGGGGGTTTACAGTTATGCTTTGTGGAATACTTTGTGTTAAGACTTTGTGGTGGCGTGTCACACATCTCCATCATGAATCCCAGCAGTCCGGTGGTGTGTGTTCCCACAGTTCCGCTCCCTGTCCACGGTGTCGGAGTGTCTGTTCTCACTGATCAATGGGGATGACATGTTTGTCACGTTCGCTGAGATGGAGCAGAGCAGCACGCTGGTGTGGATCTTCAGCCAGGTCTACCTTTACACCTTCATCTCCCTCTTCATCTACATGGTGCTGTCGCTCTTCATCGCTCTCATCACCGGAGCGTACGACACCATCATGGTACAGACCCTCCTCCGATTCAAAGTCGTCATGCTTGTTTAGCCTCCTGAGCAGCTTCAGGAGTTGTCTTGGTTTTTCTAGCTGATGATCCAAATCCTTTATCTGTGTGTTTACAGCAGAGGCTCTAAGCTTTGTTACCTTTGTTTCAGGTTCAGACACAGGAGCAAGTCCGCATCACCGATCTGCACGCATTCATCGCACAATGCACGGACACACCCTGTTCTGGCAAATTCCAAGGGCCTGAGGGGCCGTCCTGCTCCTTCCTCTGCTGCTGTGAGTGAGGAGGAGGAGGAGGAGGATGCTGTCTTTGAAGCACCATATTTTCACTTCAGTGACAGCTGCCTTCCACTGCGCTGTCTTTTCCAGACACTCAGCAGGGACAGTAAAGAGCCTCTGAGGAGGGAACCTAACCGACTGACCTTGGACCGCAACTCTTTGAATTTTTGTCTTTAAATTTGTGCTGGGAGGGCGGAGTCAAAGGCCCAATTACCTGCCTCTTTTGTACCGTATGAATAATGCATGTGGTCTCTCTTCAATGTCAGGCGATTGGAGCAGAGGTGACCAGTAAGTGCACACTCCACTGAGCCACAGGATCTGCCAAGTCAACTAATACACACTTTAGTTTCCTCATTTGCACAGCTTTTCATGTGCGCCTGTCGGTGATGTAAATAATCCACAGAACTCTGATCTTAGAGCAGAGTTTCGAGTCAGACAGGCAGGAAAAAAGAGCGTCTGGAGCGCATTCACTCCATCAGCTTTTCCATTCAAGGCCGCTCCTCCTCTTGTGTTTAATTTGCCGGCTCTCCGTCTTCTTTGTTCCCTTCATCCTTCGGCTGGAAGGAAATGATGGCTGCACATGGAAGGACGAGTCCCGCAGCCAACTGTTTATTTAGTCATTAATATTTATGAGCTGAAGCACCGGTGGAGAGGATTCTAACCAACACCCATTAGGGAGCATCGTTGTACTGGAAGGCAAAACTTACATGTTTGTGAGTCGCACATTATTCTGGAGTGTAATTACACTGATAAAAGCCTGTTTCTGCAGAAAAAGAAAACACAATTTTAGTTTTTTATTTGCGGATGGTGCTCAAACCTTCTAGAGAGGAAATCTTCACATCTTTAGGTTAAAAATCATTTTAGACTCTCCTTTTTGTAAAGAAAATATTAGAAATATTCCATGTTTTAGGACGTTCTTGTGATTTAGAGTGTAATGTACAAAAAAATTATTATGCTAGAAAATAATGTCCGGTATTTGCATTTTGGCTGTGCTTTATAGTTCAGTGCACTGACATTTAGGCTGGATTAAAAAATTATCTCATATTTGTAGGAGTTTGTCTACAAACCAGCATCCTTCAGGCTAAAACAAACTTCTAATGTCTGCTTGAATCCTGATGTTGCTCCAGTTGTATTTTTATTGTCTTTTTTCTGATTTTGTTTTGTTCTTTAAAGGAGTCTTTGTTTACATTGTCTAAAAAGAGGATTTTTATTTTTTATCTGTGATGTATTTTTCTTTCATAGAAAACTCTGAAGCAGCTTCCTTTGAATGAGATTTCCTTAATTATAGACGAAGGGATGCAGTGAAAATGTTGTTAATGGACAGAACCACTTCATAAGTTCCTAAAATGTAAGCATTTCCTTTTTGTTTTTTTGTTTACACTTTTCTGATTTCTCCATAATTTTGAAGAACAACCTAAAAGGGAAGTAAGTGTTGAGTTTGTACAGCTTTGTATACTCGTTTCTGTTCAAAAATGCCCCTAAAAGAATGATTGAAGCACTAAAAGTTATAATGTTGCTTAGCTTGTCTTCAATCATTTCCACTGTGAATTTTTTATTGATTTACCACAACGTTCAACTTTAGTTTATTTGGATATTTTGTGCTTTCTCTGCAAAAATGTAAATCAAAACAGAGAAGATTTAAAAACAAACACTTTTGCTATCTTTATCCACTGCATTTATGCTAAACTGAGTCCAAAAAACAGATCTTTTTATGGGAAAATGTGGTCATCAAGCAGATGGGCTCTAAAGTTTAGATAACTTTCCTTTTAAATGTGTAAAATATTGTCTATCAGCCTTCATGAAAGTCGGACTTTCAGGGCCCTCCCATTAAAAACTCCCTCCCAGGATTTTTTGATCTATTGTAAAAGCATTCCAGTGGTTTTTAAAAAAAAATAATTTAAATCACGATTATGTTGATTTTAGCCTACATTTAAAAACCTGTGTCGTTTTCTAGTTTCTGCAGAGCTGTAGTAGTTCATTAGAAATTGACTCTGAGTTATGGGAGCCTAGTAAGCCTGCGCTAATTTCCCATCATCCCATCAAAGCTTTATCTTTACATATGTCCTCCATCATGAGAAAAATTCTACAAAACATGTTAAAAACAACATTTTCATTGGAGCTGCTCTTTAAAAACATCAGTCTGATCCAGGGGTCACAGAAGAAATCTTATCTTGGTTTCACCATCGGTCACCACTAGAGGGGGTAGATAGTTCCTTTTTCTTCTGCCACTAGCCCACCAATCACAGGAAATCAATACAATGAAAAGCTGTGCAAAATGGACAGGAAGGAAAAGACACGCGCACTCTGGGGAGGCAGTCTAAAACATTAACCACATTAAAGTTTAACTATGCTGAGCCAAGCACTTGACCTTGAAGTCCCCCATTATCAAAGACATCTAAACAAGCTAAATGGAGGAGGAAATGGAAAAGACAGAATACTGATTATGCTAATAAGAGCTCACAAAAGGAAGTGCACGCTCACTCACAGCCGTGTAGGAGTGGTGTCAGTGTCTGATATGACGAGCTCCCGCATGCATAATCCTGAAGGATGCTTACAAGCAGCTGGTCAGGCTGCTGCAGACAGCAGCTTTGGGGTCAAAGACTTGTTACGTTTCACCTCATTAACAAAACCACATGCAGATTTCCTTTTTTTTTTTTTAAATGTTGAAAACAAATTTGACCTACATGCTCCAAAAGAATGCGTGTCTTTGTGTGATGATGATCCAGGAATGAGGTTCTCCCTGCTTTTCTTGTGAGCAGTTTGCATGTCGGTGAGTGTGGATTCATCCTGCATGCTAATGACACGCAGCGCTGGGACCTGCTGATCTTCAGGGAGCCTGTTCTGTGCACATGCACCTACCTGCATGTGTTTGTTTGAATAGATTCCTCACACCCAGCTGTAATGTGATGATATTCAGAAGGAAACCACTTGTGGTGATCTGACGGGATAGGTGTGTCTCTGATATTCAAACCTGAGTGCAATCCAACTCCTCACAGCAGAATAAATGAAACCCAAGCAGGAGTGAGCTCATTTCTGTTGGACTAACCCATGTGTTGTGTAAGAGTTTGCGAAAGGTAACTGACTCTTGACCGACGGCCAGCTTTTTTTTGGTGGGGGGTTGACAGAGTGCCAGTCCCTTTCGTGCTGTGACTGCCCCAGCTGGAAAGCGAGCAAGCAATGTGGAAAAAAAACAATGAGATAAATAACAGGGGAACTGCGTGCCGGGGTACACAGCCCGGCCCCTTCCTGCCTTCGCTCTGGCTCACCATTGCCAGTGTGAAAAAACACCTTCCTTTCTTTGTTGCTCTCCGCTGACCTTGCCAATATGTCCGTCGGCTTCCATTTGGCAGGCACTGAACGCCCCAGTGCACACCTTCTTCCTTCTTCTCCTGAATACAGTTGCAGTCAAACCTGCAGGCTGTGCACATTTTGACCCCGTCGGGGGGCCTAGCCAGCTCTTTGAAACACCAGACTGAGCCTGTGATGTCCCTATAGGATTGTACAAGATGCGGTAGCACCTAACTGCCAGAAGCTGATCATTTTTCTGAGATGTAATGCTGTGTGCAATCCCAGAGTGCCATGAGGTCACTCCCAACAAACCAAACAAAGCTTCCTCTGGGAATCTGACAAAAGAGATAAACAGAAACCAAGAGATAAGCTTTGTTTTCCCACAAACGCCCTCATGCAAAATCAAATCTGCTGGATGTAATTTTGGGGAATAAATCCCACCACAACGAAGCAGCACACAATAGGGCTGGCTCATCCAGACAGGCGCAGAGGGCTGCTGGGAGCTGAGCTTGCAGCACTGGAGACAGACAGACAGACAGACAGACAGAAAGATAAAGAGGCAGGCGGCGTGCCCACCCAGACTGCCTCTGATGGAGAGCTGCGCTCTGGAGAGGAGCACAGAAACAAAAGACGTCCAAAAATAAGCTCCTCGCCGTCCAATCACAACCCAGAAAGGGTCCTGATTTAAATCTTGTTTTCCCTCAACCCCTTTGTCTTTCAATGTCAGACCTGTTTCTCCTGTAACAGGTGAAATGTCGGAAGAGAGTTTGCAACACGAAACTTATCATTTTATAACCAACGGGTTTAAAGTGCATTGAGGGCTTCTGCAGCTCTGATGCAACAGTAGCATGAAGGCAGACAATGCAGGCAACTTGTGGCATGCGGTGTCACACTGGTGTGTGCAAAAAGCGTTTGTGAATGTGTGTGTAGATGTGTGCAGTCAGGCATGGAGAATGAAAGAAAAGGGTTTGGAACGGTGGAGCAAAAGGGCTCCAGGGGCCCGGGGGGGTGGGGGCAACAGACAACTGGGAGAAGCTCGGACAAGAGAGTAGGGTGACTTGCAAAAGGTGACATCATCCTTGATTTGAATAATCCCCCCCCAGCCTGAGAGGTGATTGGCTGTTCCTGAAAAAAGAGAAGACTTCCTCTGCTATTCGCTATTCAGCCCTTTCAACTCTGGCATGGCGCGCTGTCTGGTGAATGCGCCATTCAGGGAATCACAGGAAACTCGGATTTTTGGAAGACAAAAAAAGATCCTCTGGGGATTTGCATTTCAGGAAAAGATCTCCAGTTGACATCCTGTTAAACCTTTTTTTTTGCCTTGAATTATGAGGTAGGATGTGCTGCACATCCACTCTATAACCACATGGTGAGACATTGATGGAGAGGAGGTCGTGACCTTTCTTGCCCTCATGCAAATGAAAGGCCTGCTTGGCCATTTCACTGAGCATATTCGTCTGCATCATTTAGGTGTTCCTCTAACTTTATGTAGAATAAAAAGAGATTTTTTCCAAATATTTTTTTTTCCATGGCTGTTCTTAAATTGGGATCTAAACTGTTATTTTATTTTTTCCAGGTGGAAAACAGTTAAATAGATGGCAAATGAAATACACAATTGAGCTCAGGGATTGTGTTCAAACACAGAAAAGCTGGTCCAAAAATCCCACCATCAAAAAAACAAATTTAAAATAGTTTATGAGCTGAATGAATGAAGAATCCAAACTAACATGTTTTTAGTGTGGAGATTTTGAATTTGTGTAATATTATTTTCCAAATGAAACGTGTAAATAAAATCATTTGTTTATTTATTTTTAAATATTTAATGCTCAAACAAAATTATGTATTTGAGTTCTAGTTTGTCTGAAATTTTGGCAAATAAAGTTACTTTAGGACAAACAAAATATATTTTAATTGTCTTATTTAGTGTTTATACATACTAAACGCTTAATTAAACGTGAAAATCACTTCATAGAGTTCAAGGATTACATTTTTGACTGGATTTTGTCGTGAGTCCTTGAAATTCCGACGTTTCTCAAGGCACTTGAAAGCATCCCTCTCCTCCTTTCCATCCATCCGCTCACCGGTTTACTATCGAGTGTAGTGAAGAGAAGCGCCACTCTCCTCCTTTCTTCCCGTTGGTGTACGCGCATCCCTCGTGAACGTTAAAGACAACCGGCATCGGTTTTTCTCGTTTGCGCCCGAATCCGTCCGCTGCGCTTTCGGTCCAGGTTCTGTCCAGACCCACACTGCGTGTTCCGGCTCCGGAGATCCCGCCACGGCGGACCGGCTAACGTTGGGCGTAACTGGGAAGGATATTTCCCGTGTGCCGCTGCACTGACTGGTAAGGTCCAGTTCTTTTTTTAAGCTAATTTAGCATGCTAACATCTACGAGTTGCCCGCTAATTCGTTAGCTAATGTCGGTTAGAAAACAAATTTATAGACTTTGTAATATGTTGTGTGTCGACTGTGGTATACAGCTTCTTTTTTCAGTTCTTAACAGTTTTTTTTTAAGCGGTCGCTGTCTTTGTGGAGGAGAATTTCCAGACGAAACGTACGTGCGATTTTCTTTTAGTGACATTTTTATCTTTTGGTCGCGCGGCTCCTTTTTTTTTTTAGCGAATGCCCCCTCCCGCTCGCCCCGCTGAAAATCGGCTGAAGGGGCGGCGGCGGCAGACAGCGTGGTCGCGCAACAGAGCGGTTCGCCTCCAACAGTGACAACTGACTTTTTTTTTTTTTTTTTTTTTTTTTTATAATAATGATGGAGGGAGTGATGTGTGCATGTCGGCAAACGCGCCTCTTTGTGCCCGATGGAGGCGTCTTTTCACCCGGAACTTTCTCCTCTTTCGCCTCCCCTCCTCCATCCTCCCTTCCCATTGTTCTGTGATGGGCAAAGTGGAGCTCAGAAATGTCTCAGCCGCCCGGGGGAGGCACAAGATTTCATTAAATCCAGCAGCAGTTCCTCACATGCTGTAGATGAAAATCTGCCATTTAATTCTGATCATCTATTAAAGTGATCAGACGTCATTTCCAGGGTGGAGGGGCTCTTGTCTCTGATCCGTTAAGTAGTCCCTAAAGTCTGACCCCGAACATGCAATAAAAGTCTTTATCCTTAGCCCAAAACTTAATTCTGCTCCCACGAGGTGGTGCAGACAGCCTCGTAAATTGTCTAAAGCTTAGCAGCCCCCAGTGGGACTGGGTCAGCCAATGGTCCAGCGTGATGTTGATGTCATCCCGAGCAAATGGCATCCCGGGGCAACTAATGCGTGCACTTTGAGAGCCGCCTGGGCCACGCCGGGGCCCTGAGACTCTACGGCTCTCCTTTAGTCAGATGTGGGTTTAGCCATCAGCAGGTTGCCCCCAGTCTGCCCCTCCCCTCTGGCGGATGGATGAGCAAATGGCTGACTCACAGTCTTCGTGGAGGGGGCGGGGGGAAGTAAATGACAGCCAGGCGGCCTAATGCAATCATGTCAAAATTAAATTTAGCGGCCATTAAAAAGCACACCCTCTTTTAATGAAGTTATTTAGCTGGACTTTGAAGGATTATTAGTTGGAGGATGTGGATTATGACCAGAGGCGTTCTCTTGGAGTAGGGAGAGAGATTTGTCACAAACTCAACCTGGATAAATCTCCTTCTCAGTGGAAAGCTTTGCTAGTGTCTGCAGTAGCAGTCTCTATGTGTGTGGCTGAAATGGAATCAGACTTTAATCAAAAGTTTCCCTTAGGTTCAGTCATTTAGAGCCATTGACTGTACATGAGAACTGGACTGAGTGACTCCTCCCCCCTGATGTTCCAAACAGGAAGTACCTACTGGTTCCAAAAGCCAAAATTCCATAGACTTCTATAGAGGAAAAAACAGCTATTACTAAGTCATTCTATTTGTCAGAATAACCATTCTTTCTCTTTTTTTTAACATGTTCTTGCTAATCCTATTTTTTTTACATATTTTTTGCTGTGGTGCAAGTTATTCAAACGGACCAATCAGATGCCTCAATAAAAATATCACGTCTAACATTTAAAATTTTCTGTGTTTGTGTTGCCTGCTTTCAAGTGGTAGGGGTGTGGATTTTAAACAAGCTCACTTCTAGTTGGTGAGAGTGGTTGCCATAGAAACGTTGGCTTTCACCTACTCTGCTCATTCACTGCTTACTGACGTCACCTGGTTCCAACATGGTGGCGTCCATATTACGAAAAAATGGCGACTAAATTAACTTCATTTTGTTGAAGCCAAAAGTAAGCCTTTTTTAATGGGTGATGTCACACTCAGTCCAGTTCTCGTATACAGTCAATGGTTAGAACAGACATATTTGTCTGTTTGGTTACAGTTCTATCAGTCAATCATGATCTAGTTTCTGTGTTGGAGTAATTCATCTACAGATTTATGAATCACTGTCATGTAGGCCTGCACAAGAAATCAGAAATGGATCGTTCTGGCGTAAAATGCGATAAACTGTTACTTTAAATGTTTACATTCAAACTAAAATAATGACATGGCAGCTTGATGTATTTAAAGAATCGAATAAAGTCTTTTACACATTTGACCATTCAGATTGGCCCCTTCACGTCCTTTAGCACATTAAATAGAGCCCTTTTTATGCTAGATGGCGCCTCCTTTGTAGACATCTGGAGTATAACTTAATTTATGTTTGCTTTTATTTACAAAAACAGTTGCATTGAAATGGAAATATATGTATGTGTTGGTTTTTGTTTTGCTATTTGTTCATTTATGGCGAGTCATATTGCAATATTGATCACTAATGTTGTACATTGCAAGTTTTCCTCATATCTTGCACCCTGTTGTCATGTCACTATTTGCTTATTTTGGCATCCAGGCTGCTACATTTGGCTTTTTTTTTTCAAATTAAGAAACAGAAACCTAATAGAATTATGAAAATATGTATTTTTTTTTAGCTTCTTCTAATAAAGAGTGGTCTTTCTGATGTGATTCTGTCCGTTTATTGAATGTTTTTTGTAGGTTTTGAATTTTAATGACTCACATTGCCCTGAGCTAGCCTCTTGACCCTGAGGGGGGAGATGATCGCTCCACTAATAGACCTGTGTGTCAGCTTGCCGTTAGCCTGCGGACTGGTGTTGGTCGGCGCGTGACTGAGGACACCCCCCCACCCCGCTCTGATTTACTCCAAGCCTCTGGCCATCAAGCTTTAATTCTGCTTGGACCCGTAGCCCTTACATTCATTGGCGTCATTATGAAATTGCCACCATGCTCTGTTGGTTTTTAATCCATGAGAACACACACACAATAGTTTCTTGTTTAGAGATTACCACAACACAAACACTAACAGAAAGGCCGACTGTATTTCCTGTTGTTTGCTGGCTGATTGGGGCTTAAGGAAACTGCTGCGGGTGCCACGGCGAATTTGCACAGCGAAGATAAAGCAGAGATAAACACTGCTGTTGTCTCTGCTCTTAGCCTTGATAGCAGCCACGCTCTGGGATATCACAGTTGTCGGGATGTGCTTTTGGCAGCTGGTGGCGCAGTTTGGGGACTGCATTTGCCAGCAGCTGCAGTAATTTGCTGTGTTTGGAGGCTGAATTCCTCTGGTGGGAGGATGGATCATAGACGTGGCCTGTTGCTAGGCTTCCAAAAGTCTTTTTTAATGGTGTATATTGTTCCTGTGGAGAGTGGTAATAGTTGTAATTAGGTATTGGGACTATTGGGTCATTTTTGGGCTACAGTTTGCCTTTGTTTGTCTAAAGGGAATCAGATATTATGTGTCTAGAGATAAATGTGTGATTTTTTTGGGGAAAAAAATCTTAGAAAGCTGTTTTTCCTCGGCACTGATCCGGTCAACCACCTAACTTGCTTGCCATCCTGCAAGGGTTCAGATCCCATCTGGGTTCCACTTCAAACAAGAGCTAATCCTCTTATGAACTCAGCTGTTCCACTTTTGTGTGTTGCTTGTTGGTGCTGGGGGGCACAGACTCCCGCAAACGGTTTTGAAAGAATGCTGGAGCCAAACGAGCGTGTCTCTGCTTATCTGTCCAGATGCTTTGGTGCTCCGCCTTCTCCATCTCTGCTCTATCTGGCGTTATTGATCCAAGCCACCAGCTGGTCCTGGGCTGGCCTGATCTTATTTACCCCCAAAGTGGTGCTTGTTTGTGGGCAGACATCCTGTTATGAACATGATCCAGCAGCATGTTCAAGTTACAAATTAGCCTTCTCAACAGAGTCCTCTTTTTTTCCCTTTTTGACCCGCTTTTACCCACATCTTCTTCTTTCCTAAAACACGTCACTGCTGTCCTCTTTATCACCCAGGGGAGATCTACCATTATTGGAGGATCCTGTCCCACTAATGCACTTCCCTGTCTGTGTCCCAGTCATCTGGCCATCTCTGGAGCAGGCTCCCTCCTCTCCAGAGTGATCAGAATCCACAGAGTTGATATTCGACTGGTGGTGGCACTCTGCCAGGTTGCTGTAGAGTTCTTGTGCTTGGGCTGGGGTTTGGTTGTAGTTGAGTTTTGTCTTGGTTTCCATTGTTTTTAGGCTCGTAGACCCTCCACCCTGCCTCCCCACAGCATTGTGTCGTTTCTGGGACATACTGAGGTCTCTGTTAGCATTACATACACCTCCCTTGTTTCTATTTGTCTTCTGTCACTCTCTCTGTCTGAACTGGTTGAGGACGGATGAGGTAGACTGTACAAGATTAGCATCTTTCTTTGTCCAGGGTTAACAAACTCTGTCATGTGGTAATCTGGGTGCTCCCCATGGGGCCAAGTTTCACTCAACCTGAAAGAGGCAGACAGGGCCGTAGTGTTTGTGTGCATCAAATCTGATGTTTGACGCAATAAAAGAGAGTGAATGACCTGCAGAATCAGCCTACAAAAAAACAAGCTTTTTAAAATTTAAGCAACTCATTTTTTTAGCTCATCAGCAGCTGATTTTAAATATATATATATATATATATATATATATATATATATATATTAGTAAAATTCAAGCATGTGTTCTATTTTGCTGTAGTTATTCCTCTGTAACATCTTAAAGTAAAGCTCCAGAGAGTTTGTAGGATTAGTTGGAGCCTTTTAGATCACATGTTTGGGTGATCCAGGTGACAGTCACACAATCTGCTGCTCTCCGTCTCACGTGCCTGCAGCTAAAGAAAAGAAGACAAATGAGTCTCTCCTTTTTCTTACCAGGGTCTTTGTTTTACTTTTCTTTGTGTTGCTGAGCGACTGCAGTCCACTGAACCACTAGAAACCACTTGATAGGAACCACTGAACATTAGTTAGGCAGCAGTGGAGCCAGGTGCCCTCCAAGCTTTATGAGAGGTATGTCTGTATCACCAGTTTTAAAGTTTGATCTATTATAAATTATGATTGAAAGCTGCAACTATGTCGATTTGATGCTTTCTGCCTGTTGAAACCGAAGCTGAGCTTGTTGCAGTTCAGTCTGGATGAACTTGGCTGTTTCTCTGTGTTTTTTTTCTGTAACATGCAGTGACAGCCAGTTGCACAGATCTTGATGAAGGCCTGAGGGGTGGATATTGATTTTGACACCATCATGGAGCTGGAGATTGATGCTTTTTTCCATGATTCTATGAATTCTGGAGACATGAAAAGACATCATGCCCGGCAGGTTGCGGATAATATTTGTTAATGACGCACTGACAAATAGATCCATGTACGTCTTTGTTTTCCTCGTCTGAACTGGTATCTGGATCAAAACTATATTGCTGGTTAACTCCAATAATGCTCGCCATATTTGTTGCACCAGTAATGTTGGGTGACAGTTGTAAGCTAGTGGGAGAGAGATGGATGGATGATGGGATATCAGCAGAGGGTTATGTCCATGCCAACTACTCAGCCATAACTCAGGGGAAATTTTAATGAACTCCTGCCACTCTGTACAAAATATGTCTTAAAAAACGACACAGGTTTTTTGGTTTTGGCTAAAACCTGCATAATTATAACTAAGAGACCCCTGGAAACACTTTCACATCCCAGTGAAACTAGGATAAAAAGAACAGTGTTTAGTGAAACTTTAATTCTCTTCTAAGTTTGATTTTAAGCATATGGGCAAAGAAGTAGTCATTGCCATTTAGCCTAATAATAATAAAAAGATATAATAATAAATGGGATAATTTATTAAAAAAACATGAACGATCATTACCTTTTGAAAAAGAAAACAAAAATGAAGTAAACAAACTTGTGTCTTGCTCCAAAAAACTTTTACTTTAAAGATAAAATCTTTTGATTGACAGGTCAAATCCCCACCTTTAGAGTTTTTCGAGGTTGTTTCAGTGTCTCTGAGGCTTGCTGCTTATTCTGTGTACCTTTTCTTGGTCTAAGTCATTAGGACCATTTGGAAAAATAGACTTTTTTTTAACTTTTTTTGACCACTAAGCTATTTCATTAACATTAATTTCCTAATAACAGCGGAATATTTTTCTATACATATAACACATTTAATTTATTTTATGTTAGACAGTGGCGTATACAAGTTTCTGCCAAAATAAAATACATCCTGTGTCAAATACCTAACCAACTTATTATTTTTTTCAAAGCTTTTGCAGTTTTCTTTAAAGCCAAAGAGCCACAACGGAGTGATAAAAGTACAGCGCCTGGCTCTGGAACCTAAGGTTGCAGACCCATGGTCTAAGTCAGGGCTGCTCATTCCTGGTCCTTGCATTCTACCACCTTGCCTGCTTTGCAGCTCTCCAAGCCCTGCCAGCTGCTGATTAGCGTAGTCAGATGTCTCCACGTTCTGATTTAATGAACACACCTGGTCCAGGTAATCAGCAGCTAGCAGGGCTTGGAGATCTTGAAAACAGTCAGGGTGGTAGATCTTGAGGACCAGGAAGGATCAGCCCTGGTCTAAGTGTTTAAGTCATGTTTTGTGTCTCGGTTACGTGCTGTGAGGTCATGTTTTCACAGTCCCACCAGGCTTGCTGTTTTCCTGTTAGTCAATTAACTCTTTGGCTATTTAAGACTCAGGACATCTATTTTATTGCAGTTTTGTTGTCCCATACTTCAAGATTTTTTTTTTTAAGTTTTAATTTCCAGCAACAAGCCAGTTCTCTTCCATTTGTGTTCTCCAATCCTGAAATACTTTAGAATGTTTTTTGTCCCTCTGTTTGTTTAATTTTCCTGTTTTGGGAAAGGCCACTGTTTGATGATGCCATAAGAATGTGACCACATAGCTGAAAAAGTGAGTTCAACACAAACCAGTGGATGGCATCATATCCCTCTTCACTCATCTGATATTGACTGAACCACATCTTGTATACTTGCATGTGTTTTTGTTCGCTCAACAATCCCATGATGCCATAAGAAGCCCCAAAGAGCAGCTGTTTGTTTTCAGGCTTGAACCATTTTCCTCAGCTCAGGGGTGTTTGTGAAGTGATTAGTATCAAGCAGATGGAGACAGTGCTTCACAAATTTCAACTGGATTCAGCTGGTTGTAACGGTTCTTCCTGAATCCTGTACTTGCTTCATTCATCTGTCCTGACGGGTCAACAGGATTTGGATGCATTCAAGCTGAGGTTTGTTGTGGTCCAGACTCAGAGACTTGAATGAGTTTTCCTTCTTAAAGATTCTTGAAGGTAGAGCTCAGGTTACAAATTGAACTGTATATTTTCCAGTTGTGCACATCTATCATCTATATACAGCTGTGTGTCTTGATGTTTTTCTGGTCAGTCCAATTTAGTACTTGTGAACTGAAATGCAAATAACAGCACCCATTTACTATGAGCCTGAATTAGATTATTTTCAGAATCAAAGCCTATTTAAAAACCTCTTTAAAATATTGAGAGAGTTCTTCCAGCATCAAAACAGCCCACACCCCCAAGAAAATTTATCTTACTGTCAGTTATTTTTATTTGTTTATTTTAATGTCTTATATTTTAGGTTGAGAAACGTGATCACAAAGATATCCATTTCAGAGACTCCTTTAATGGTCCACGCATGAAGTGGAAGAGTCACTGAAACAACTGTAGTATTACCAAGTGGGCTGAATGAACAATCTATGGCTCTTTGCCAGCAAGTGGCATCTCTAATGGGACTTTGTCTGCAGAATGCATGGACCAATTGTGCTGTGTTTTAATAAAGCAGATAGTCACAATTAGAAGGGAGAAAAGGCTGCATCTCATGTGGTTTAATCTGCTGATGCTGAATGATGCTGCAAAAAACATGGCTGTAAATTATTGAAACCGCTCTGCAGCATCAGGTTTCTTGAAGATGTCACTTAAAGAAACACAACACGCTGGGGCATTGCAGGTGATTAAAAATAAACTAAGGTTTGCTGTGCACCAACATCTTGCATTTAAAATCCAAGGATATAAAGTAAATGACTGGTATAACTTTTAATGTAAATGCAGTTTTGACCAAAACTCGCCTCAGTTGTCTGCAGCAGTACCCAGATGACAATTGATGTTGAAATGACGTCAAATTAACATCAAAGCTTGACATCAAATTGATATCAGACACACTTTGAATGTGCAAATCAAACTGACTTCAAAACTTTAATATCAGTTTGACAACATATTTAGCCCTTTTTGATGTCATGTGAATTTTAAATTTGGACCAATAAATTAATAAAACTACTAAAAGAGGTATAAAAAGTACAATAAATGGTTTATTGGAATATATACTCAAAAAAAATCACTTGTTGGGTTAACATAACATTTTTTAAAATTATTTCCATCTCAATAGAATGTATTAATGATTGCAGCAGATGACCTGACCTTGCTAATGGCATCAGTAAATGGTCTAGAAGGACCCAAAATGCAGGAGACCAGGCTTGGTTACAGAAACTAAGATATTTAATTAAAAACTGAAACATGACAAAACCATGGAGAACCAAAAAGGTGGCAAAGCAGAGCAGATGACCTGAAAACCAGACACTTAAAAACACGGAGGTTGATTAACTAAATGAGGACAGCTGTGGATTATTAACCTTAAACTGGTTTGACTTACAAGGTTAACTTAGAACATGACCACGAATAACAAAAAACAAACTAAACCACAAAATCTTCACAATGGTGCTCTTAAATAATTGGTTAAAATAATCTTGATGTTATTTGTGGTGTATTCATTTCCATGACATGAGTTGTACTTTGTCAAGTGATGCAAATAAAGAAAAATATCTCAGAACTGGTGATTCTCTCAAAGTGGGATCTAATAGTTTCAAAAGACCTGTGGGGCCGCCCCGCTCCCAGCATTCTGATCACAAGATTTTAAACATTTGTATTCACACTCAAGTTGACTTAGTGTCATTTCAGGCTGGTTTGTATTTCTTTTAGACAACAGATGGAGTTGAACTGGAGTTATGTTTAAATGACTGAATATCAATTATTTCATGAATGTTTTTCACATGAATAAAAAGTACTATTGAAACTTAAACTGTTTCTGATTTTTAAATCAACTTGGTTTTGCTGGGTTAGCATGAATTATTTACAACATTGAATTTTGAGAAGTATCCTATTAAATTAAGTAACATCTAACATTATAATTCAAGTTGAGATAACTTAAAATTATTTCAGATTATATGTAGCTTTATCATAACTTCTACAAATCTAGTTAAACTGCACCTCGATCATCATGTTAAAGCAACATTTATAAACGATGTTGCACCAATATGACTGCATTCAGATCTCCCGACACAAATGTTTATTGCTATTTTAACACATTTGATTTAGATGGAAATACTTTCCAAAATTGTATTTGATCACCCATCAAATTATTTTTGAGTAAATATTCCCATAAACCATTGATTGTATATTTTATTCCTCTGTTATTAGTTTTATTAATTTATTGGTCAAAATTTCAAATTTACACGACATCAAAAAGGAATAAATATCACGATCTCAAACTTGTATTAAAGTTTTGACATCAATTTGATTTGCACATTCAACTTGTTTCTGACATCAAGTTGATGTCGAGCTTTGATGTTGATACATCATTTCAACATCAGTTGTCCACTGGGTATTTCTAGACTCACTGGTTGGACTGCTGGGATATGCAGCAGCGTTGAATTAGGGTCCATACTAATTCGATTTGAACCGAAAAGAAAACATCAAATATAATTTTAAGCCACATGCTGAGATGTAATTGAGCCTAAATTCTTCAGAAAAGCATGGATGTCAATTTGATATTAAATTGACATCAGTTTGATGTTTAACATGTAGCCATTGAATTGATTAAAATGAACGTCAACTGTATTACCCAGCATTCCTAATTTTTTTTTAATGTGAGATTGAATTTCTACTGTTCATGTCTGTTCCACACTAAAATAATGGTATGAAAACAAAAGTTAAAATAATGTTTTCCACTAATTGGATCAAATATCGACCCTATTTTGACGTCAAGCCTGCTGGGTAAGGAGTAGTTTACTAGTACTCGTTAATAGTAAACACAATTGTGTTTGCTCCTAGTAAAGACAAGAATCATGAAAGCTCCACGTCAGAGGTCTTCTTTGAACACAGCTGACCAAGTGCTGTCCGGTCCGCTCCAACCAGGAGGAAAAAGTGGAGTTTGGTGCTGCAGTTCTATAAAAATGGAAGGTTGCATCCTCCACACAGACACGCTTTCTTTATACATCTTTTTCTGGTGTCTCCACACCCCACCCCCAACTCCATCAGCAGCGCTTCCTTTCCCCACAATTCCTCCCTTATTTAGAGCAGGCCCCGGGGATGGAAGGAGGCTCGAAAAAGCATGTGCACTTGTCTGTGTGCACAGTTGCTTATTGTAGGGCAAAGCAGGTTTTGTCCAGCATCATTTCGTACATTCTCCTGCACTGTTGGACCAACTAAGGATGAGAATAAAACAGAAGGTGCTTCCATTTACCAAATAATTTTTATATATATATATATATATAATGTATTCTCAAGTGTCACAAAACAAGATTTGTTTACTCCAAATTGTCATAAGAAACAATAAATATGAGATTCTTGACATGAAAGCACACCTACAGTTTCCAGAGTACTTTATTTTTACGTGGTTCAATTTTGTGGACCAAAAAAAAGTAGAAAAACTTCACCTAAAGCTTTACAGATGATAAATTACTAAGTGGAACAGAATATCTGTGTTGAAGTGGACTGTAGCAGTGGATTTAAGGTCCTGATGCGTGACAAACATTAAATCAATGTATTTACTGCACTCACTGGTTTTCATGTAAGGTCTGGATATCAGGTGCAGCTAAATTAAAACTGGACTTTGATGTGTCCATCTCCTAGAGCGGCTCTTTAAAAAAAAGCTAGTCTCCAACACGCACCCCCACACCCCCAGCACATACAGTGGTAGATTGTTCTCCAAGCAGAAATGAGGTCAGAGTATTGGATTGTTGTTTAAATATGTTGATGAGCTGACTATTCAGGAGCTACAACACTGAATAAAGCTTATTCCCACTTGCTGACGGCGTCAACTTAACGCTGTGGCAACCGTTCCTTACAAGTGAGCATAAACATGCTATGTTTCTGCCTTCATGTGGGTATTAGGTCAGGGTGACTCCTTTAAGGACGATCCACCTGCAGTGCTCCACATAGTGAACAGGAAAAACAAAGAAACAATGATGTGTGTCTTCTGGGAAGGAACGTGAAAACCGTTTTATCAGGTTAAACTGTATTTATCAGTAATTTCATGTCAGGCTGTTGTGTAGAGTATCTCGTCTTTGTGTTTCCGGATGATATTTATAATGTTTGTGTGGGTGTCCTTGACTCTCTGGCACTGATTAGATCATCATTGGGGCTTTCAGAGAATTTGGAGTGGGAAGCTGTAAGTGCATGACTGGGACACATTGTTAACTCCACTAGTCCAATATTTGATGTAAATCTTTGTATCCCCTCCAGCTTTTTGCGTGATTTTAGCTTCAACATAGCAGAACATCCACCTAAAACCACCCGAACGGTCCAACAAGACCAACAGTATCTTCTGTCTTATATCAGCCAATGACGTTGGGTCAATCAGTCCCCTTCCTTCTCTTCTGGGTCATCTCTGCATCACCTTCCAGGATTTCCCAAATCAGAGCTGGGATCAACCATGTGCTTCCAGAATATTCCACCGCAACACTTTTATGTAATGTGGGAATATCTAGTTAATTCATATTAAATCGATAGATTACGGGCTAAAGTCAACACAAAAGTATTATGTAATGGAACAAAGTAATCTAATCTTATTACAGGCCTCTTAATGTTAACCACCTTCAGCAGCTATAGTTAAAGTGCCAGTGAACCAGAACACATTTAATCCTGGTTGATTCTGGTCAAGCTGCTTAGAAACAACAAGGGTTGTGCCTCACAGCTCAACTTTCAGACCTGTGTCACCGTATGAATGTTATGCAAACTCATCAACACATCAATAGGAAATAAGGTGGAATCCGTTCTAACAGCTTATGTTATGAAGGGTTTACTGAGCGTTTCTGATGAGTGTTTCAGGAGCTGTCTTATTGAGCTAAGGCAAATAAATATAAGCTTTCGGTTTGTGATTCTTTTAGTTTTAAGCTATATTAGTTATTATACTGTAGGCTTGTCATTCTTATTTTAGCAACATCTTAAGTAAACTTAGCTTTTTTGTTGCTCTAAAAAGATGCTTTTCATTTTATTGAGAGTCCACACCCCTTCTACACAAGATTTTTCAATCAAATGTTTCAAACTATTGACTTAAGACCACATACTGTTATTGAAGCATCTGATTGGTCAGTTTATAACTCAGATCATTTGCACTACAGAAAAAAAATCATTAAAAAAACGAGGATTATCAAGAACATGTTAAAAAACAGAACCTTTGCATTCTAGCTGCTTCTGGGTGGTTGCTTTGACTTTAGTTGGCCACCAGGCATCCACCTAAATATTTTCCAGCAAAAGAAACATTAAATTCTCATTGGAATACTTTTAACTGACACCATTTTTTTTTATTCTTTGGAAATTGCTGATCTTATTTCTTCATTTTCTTAATGTCATCTTTTGAAGTATTTACTTCTTCTTCTTCTGTGGTGCTGTCTTCTGTCTTTGCTACAGAGTTGCGAAAGTTGTCCCATAAATATGTTTAAAAACCACACTAATAGAATTTGTTCCAAAAACAGTCCAAGAAATCTGTAAATGACCATGTCTTTAAACTGGGAGCCATAAATCAAACTGTCAACTCCAACGTTCCTGCCTTTAGTTGGGAGCACTACTTTACCTTAAAATAAAAAGCAAATTCTTATGAATCATTACTTTCTTGTGAAAATCATAACATTTAAATGATCATTTAAACTTACATTAATTCAGTGTTTCATTCTACTCTTGTTGTAATGTAATGTGCTCATTTGAGGATGTCTGGTTCCCAAAGGTCAACTTCAGGTTCACCAGCTGAACATAAACACAGAAATGAGAATGTACTTAATAACTAATAGAACTTGGACTTTTAGACCCAATTTCAGTCTTTGGCCTTTTTGAGTATATACCAGGTTTCATAAAGAACAAGCAAAGAAAACCAGACTGCTTTTGGTCTGGTTTGTCGCTGGTTCCTGCTTTCCACAGTCTGATTATCCTGATGACACTCATGAGAGAGGTGCAATCTCACAGCTGTCTGGAGAAATAAAAGAGCTCCTCTGGCTGCGGATACACAGCTTGGATTTATGACTCCCTCTAAGACATTGGCAGCACCGGTTTCCATGGAAGAGAGCTGAGAAACGAGTCCTCCGTTTGCCGTGGAAGGACCCAAAACCAAACAGTCTTTAGAGAGGCGGGAGTTGTGCGCAGAAGCACTTTAGTGGTTAAATTACGTCACAATGTTGTGAGCTAAAATACCCCTGAATCAAACACTAAAATGTAAGATTATAGGAGGTAAAAAAGGTGGAGTTTTGTTTAAAAACTAAAGAAAGCCTTTGCAAAAATGGAGAAACTTTTGGTTTTGTTTTGGTAGTTTGTCTTTTATCAAGTCTTTCTTTTAAGGCATTTTCAGGTGCAACGGCTCAACCTCATAACTCCAAATCTAAAATCAAATGTTTGAGCAACTTTTTCAACAACACTTCTTAAGATCCTATCATTCATAAGTTCTTTCATCTGTCGACACTGTTTCTTTCTTTGTAACCTTAGTGCTCACCTCACCCTCTTCTCCCCTGTCATCACTTACGTTGCCTCTTTCATAGGAACAGTCATTACTTAAAATAATGAAGACAAGTCAGTGTTTTGTGGATTCTCCGGCCCTTTAAAACTCCGCTGTGACTAACGGGTGCAGCTCCACTGGTAGTGATGTGTCAGGGGGGTTTGGGGAACCAGCCTGTTGCTGGAGCTGCTTGTATCTTTTCTGTACTGTTGAAGATCCACAGATCCTTTTCTCTGGTTTGGTCCTTTCCCCCCTCTGGCCCTGCTCAGCTGCTCCAGCCATCTGTGCAACCACAAACAGAGGACAGAGGGATGGAAGGACAGCAGGAGGAGTGGGGGAGGAAGGAAATCAAGGAGGGGGAGAAAAGACGGATCAGCTGACAATAAAAGAGGACTTTTGGGACATGTAGTGTTGAAGATGAGTAGAACCGGGGGGAAGAAGAGCCAGAAATATCAGGAGTGTATGTAGGAACTGTTTCCGAGAAGAGTGCAGCATAAAGATGACAGTCTTCTCCAAATAGAGAGTGACTGTGTGCGTAAGTTTGGTTCCGTGGAAACAGGAATGACTGGTGATGTCTGGATTTTAAAGCCGGACCAGTGAGCAGCAGCCAACAGTGAGCTCATTTTTTGTTTTTCTCCTCTGCTTGCTCTCACTCCCTTCTAACTTTCTGTTCCCATGCTCCACAGGCCAAGCGTCTTCCTTTGGGCTGGCCTCTGTGTTGCCTGATTGTTTGTCCCACCATTTAACCTCTTACCTTCCGCCTCCCCTCTCTGTTTGTAAACTTTCACAGGCCGGATTCCTGCCTACCTCCACCTCCCTGATACAGTACGCTCATATTCAAGTGGTTGGGAAGAAAAAAAAACATTGGATGAAGAATGCTTGCAGTATTTGCTCAGCTTCATCCCATCTGTGGTACTCGGATTGCCTCCCACAATGCTGTGATAGCTTTACTGTGGGTCTGTATGACAAACATTGTGCCCCAGTTGATAATTGTTGCCTTTATAGCCCATTTAACTTAGCAGTTGGAGGTACGCTTTGTTCATTTGTGCATGTTCAAATACTTTAGCTCTCCGCTGGATGCTCGTTTTCCACACTAATGCCTCCGATCCTTCAGTGTCTAAGGAAAAACACATCCCACTGCAGCTACTGTGGCCAAGTGTGTCACTGAGCTTTTCAGTGTCACAGAAAGGCCTCATTTGCAGCAGTGGTCTTGTTGACACTGAAATTAGAGTAGAATCTGTTGTTCATGCGGGCGTGATTTTCTGTCAGTGGCGTCTGATGTGTCAGAGCAGCTGAACATGAACATTGATCCTCAGATTTACCTTTGCTGATGGAGCTGTGATCCTTCTGCTCAGCTGTGTCACAGTTGCTGATTTGCAGGTCAGATGCTCAGTCTTAGGATTTGTCCAAATTCTCTCAATATTGACAACTTGGGGCACCATATAGGGAATTGACCATTTTTATGGTGTCCAAATCTACAATTCCAAAATTCGGTGCCCTGGAAAATTTCCAGAAGTCTCTGTGAAAAAATAGTGGGTTGCTCACTTAATTGGTGAACATGGACCACAATGCATTGCATTTGAACAATTTGTCATTTGAAAAAAAAAAAAACTATAAATAATTTTTTTAATAAATTATCCAAGTTGTCATTATCAGAACACAGTGGATTAATAAATAGTCTTTGTAAAATGTTCACACTTATTAGGTTTTCACTTCGCCAATGTGTGACGTCATATTTAGAGTTTTAAAAAAAAAGGTAGTGAACATGGGTCTGAATTGCATTACAATCCAGAGTATTGCATAGTCCCCACACTATATAGTCTTTCAGGGGTTAGGGAGTAGTGAGGGAATTTGGACAGAGCTTTAGACTACACAGCTGTATTTCAAAAGCGGGTTTGGAAAGTAAAGAAAATCACTGAAAAGTCATAAATCCAACTATATCAGACATGTTAGACCCACCCCAAAGACAATTGTGTTTTTAACATGATCTTGTAGCATTCTTCTGATGATGGACGACATATTTAAAGAAAATTAAGCTCAAAATTGGATTTCTTTATGCAAATCGTTGTGAATCATGGGCAGACAAAGAATTGTATTATGTAGAAAATGCGCCGGGCAGGCTACAAGCTTCCTGCCCCTGCTCCATTCTGATGCATTCACTTGCATACAAACAGATCCATGTCTGTCTTTGTTTTCCTCGTCCGAGCTAGAATCTGAATCACATCTACAGCTGGATAGCTCCAATATTGTTCGCCATATTTGTTGCACTAGTAATGTTAGGCTGGCGGTGTGAGGTGCTGTAAGCTTGTTAGAGATCATGTAAACAGAGCGCTTTGAGTTATGGGTAACGGGATGTGGAGGTGAGGTTGCTCTGTACAAACCGCCCACGACTCAGAGGTGAATTTCTAATGAACTACTGCTGCTCTGGAGAAACTATGTCTTATAAAACGACACAGGGTTTTTTTTTTTTTGCCTAAAAACAGCATAATCATTTTTAAAAGAGCACTGGGATCAGAGTGGGGCTTTAACATTTTTAATTTACACCATCTTTACTTTGACCTCACCATGTTGAAACAAAAGTCATTTTTTTCCTCGACTAAAGACATATTTTTGTCTTTGTCCATCTGCCTAAACAAAGCTCAGCAAAGCAGCTGGATTTGCATATTTCAATATTTTAAAAACATGCAACACATATAAAACTATACCCTAGTTTCTCAAAATGTAAAGCTTTTTTACATTTATTTTAGTTATTTGATTTTCTTGGTATTTACCTGATTATCCCAATCATCTCATATTTCTTTTAATTTAAACATATTACTTCTTGATGGTAAAGCCACACGAAGAGGAAAATTAATGCAATTCTGATTCCTTAGGCCAACATTCCTCAGCTTTGCATGTCTGATCCTGCTGTTGACTTACCCTTATCCATATATTCTCTTTCTCACCAGAGTAATCCTCACTGTCTCCAGAAAGCCTGTAGTGCTGTGGCCATCCTAGAAGACTTAAGTCAACCAATTGTGTCCTGCAGAGACGGACCTCCACTATTTGCGGGGAGATGAAGCCGGATGGAGTTGCCACGGCAGCACTGGAGCCAATGGAAACATTGGAATCCAATCCTGTGAATGAAGAAGTGCCACCAACAGAACAGGAACCCAACCAGGCAACAGTTCCAGTGGAGCAGGAGACACCCCAACCGCCTGCAGCACAGACCAAGGGTCATCTGGACTCACAACCAAACCAGGCCAAGGAGAGTTCTGCTGCTAAGACCAGCAACAAGAACTCAGCAGAACCCAAAGCCAAGGCTATCGGCAAAGGTACAGCCAAGACAAAAGCTGGCAGCATGAGCTCATCCAAGCTCCTGTCGAGCCAACGAACAAGCACACCCCAGAACCGCATTGCAAATGGCGTGACTAAGCCTCAGATGAACGGCGCCGCTAAGAAGACTGCACCTGCTGTGGAGAAAAAGAGCACCCCAACCTCAGCTTCCTCCAAAAAACCAGCTGGAGCAGGCGCCCCAGTCCCAAAAACACCTGCTAAAATCGGGGAGAAGAAAGCTGCGGGATTGTCTGTATCCAGCAACAGTTCAAAGACTGCAAGCGGAGCTGCAGCAGTGAAAAAGCCATCGCCTGCAATTGCTGATGGAGTCAAATCCAACACCAGTGCAGCTGCTGCTAAAAAGCCCCCAGGTGAGCAATCCTTCCACGCTGTCTAGTAGCTTTTGCTACGGCACTGTGGATAATCCAGACTGTCTGCTGTCAGAGAATTCTGTCTTTCTGTTCCTTTATATCGAATTGTTATAATGAAAAAAACCAGGCAGACCTTTACACATTTCATTTTTGTTCTTTTCTACAGCACCGAAGCCTGCTAATTCCACTCCCATCAAACCGAGCGCCGTGGCTTCAACCAAACCCGATAAACCCCTCGTTTCCAAGACAACCAGGTAAGTGGTGACATTTATGTTTGCTGAAGCTTCAACCTTTTATGAGCAAGCACACACCAGAGCCTTCTGCCTGCTTGGAGATAAGAGACAGCTGTCTGTTGTTGGATTATTTTGTATAAAAAAATTAAAAAGCATTTCATTCTGTTAAAAAAAACCTTTTCAAAGGTCAAATGAAAATGCTCCAACCTGCTCAGAAAAGTTGGAAAGGAAAAGGTGGTGGTAAGATGCTGGATGGCTAAATGAACCTCTGTGTCATCTTATAAAGGAATAGGGTTAGCTTAGGCGCAAGTTCAAAGTGGTTAAAGATGGAACACCCTGGAAGGATGATGGACAATGATTCCCCTCATCGAGGCTGGAAGAAGCCAGGCTTAAGTAGGCCAAAAAGCAGCCAACGTTGGAACAAGCCTTAGAGGAATGCCTGGCAGAGTTATCAGAGGCAGCACTCAGCTTTATTAATTAAACAAGTTTGAGATTTGGAGAAGGGTCACAAAGAACAAGCAGATGCTGTAAGTGGTTTCCCTCGTTTTTGTTTGTTATTTTTGAGTAGCAGCATGTGTTCTGTGTGGGTGTGGTATCAGATAAACATCATGCTGTGTTTCTCACCTGAGTCACACTGTCTCCGTGACGTTTGATCCTGAGGTGACTTGGCATCAGACCAGGAGGCTCGGCTAAAGGAGGTCTTTGTGTGGAACAGTGTTGATCGCGATCAGGCTGCCTTAGGAGGCTTTCAGTTTGGAGCAATGCCGCCTTTCTTCCTGGAGGTTAACTCACAGGGTTGGCATGTCTTTGTGAAGACATATGAGGTAAAAACCTAGAATCATTGGGGATGAAATCATTTACTAAACAAAGAGCTATTCAGGTAATACAATGCAAGAACTCAGCCTGTATGAAGTTGAATAGTTTTTGGAAAGTTGAGGCTAGCTATTAGCTTGTCTTTTTAATTTAGCTCAGATCCTTTAAAGACCCACTCGAATAAAAATAGTATTTTTGATGTTTTAACAGGTTCTTGCGGCATTTTTCTGATGATAGAAGACAAATATATATCTAGAGAGAGAGAGAGAACGAAAATTAAAAGGAAATTGCATTTCTAAGTGTTTCTTCATTCAAATTGGGAATTAGGAGCAGACAAAAAAAGCATTTTGAAAAAGATTACATTTGTTGTGTAGAAAATATGCAGACAAATAGATCCAATTTTTTGTTTTCCTCATCTGAGCTGGAATCTGGCTCAATATTGTACGGCTGGATAGCTCCAATATTGCTCGCCATTTTTTTTTAATGGTAATGTTAGGTTGGAGGTGTGAGGGCTATAAGATAGCTGAAAAACACATAAACAGAGTGCTTTCAGCAATAGGGGGGGGATACTGGGTTGCTCCATGCCAACAGTCCCGCCCACAACTCCTGGCGCTCTGCAGAAACTATGTCCTAGAAAGCAATAAAGGTTTTCTGATTGTTTAAAACGTGGCATGATTATAATTAAAATACCACTGGGAACGTTTTTACAATAGTTTAAAAGAGTATTGGAGTGGGACTTTAAATTATGCTTTTTAGGTCCCCCCCCCCTCGTTCAAAAGTAACTATATTTCCCAGATTTTTCCAACTTTTTGCATTTCAAAATCAGTTTGTTTTTTTATTTATCTAAAAAAAAAAACTCAAATTCTTAAAGATCCATCTGAAAAAATCAGTGACATTTAAAAAAAATAATAATTCAAGTCATCTGTAGCAATGTTTTTTTTTAACATAAAAATGACTCCAGAACTCCAGAGTTTTCTGCAGAAAAAAGAGAATTCAGTCTCAATCCACTTCAAAGTTGATGCAAGTTGGTACAGCAGTTTTAGCATCTTTAACCTCTACACAGAAGATGTAAACGTGTGAGCATGGACGTTTGGAACTCCAATATATTAGTCTTTCAGTAGAGCATCAATAAACTCACAGTGCATCTGTTTGAAGAACAGAATAACTGACTGGAAATCAGATTTTCAATGTTCTTTTCAGTCACTGACTGAAGGAAAAGCTACTCTACTGTGTGTGAACACCCGCTCAGGTGTTTCCATCCCCTCCCCCTTCACTCTCAGAGCAGCTGGATGATGGAGATTACACTCAGATTACAGCCTTATGAAACGGTTGATGTGCAAACATCTCATTAAAAAGAATTATACAAGGTCGTGTTGGTAATGGAGTGTGGCAGGCGTTCTGAATGACGGCCGTGAGCCGTCCAGCTGATTCTAAGTGGCTGACGAGGTTCACTTTGCAACCACATGGTAGATAACAGGTATGGGAATGCAAAACCCAAAGATGACATGGACCTAGAGGTTTTTTTTATAAGACCTCACAGTGGAATTCTCCAGATTAATAAAAGCTGCTTTACACTAACTCGAGTGCTTTAGTAAATATTCTGAGAATTTATGTTCGTGTCAGCCAGATACTCCATATTGTCTATATGAAATAAACTTTGTGAGGAAAACTGTTTAGAAAGAGACAATTTATAGGTGTGTGAAGGAAAGAGTAATTTATTATTGCTAACCAGATGAAGTTGAATCCTGTTGGGTCAACCTTATTTAGAAGAGGACTAAAAAATTCCATTCTATTAAGAGCATGACTTCCTCTTTATTCCTGAAATGCCGCCAATGGCACCACACTGACCTTTGTTGCCAGCGCCTGTGTTGCTCTCTTCACGCTTGAAGCTTGCCCTCAGTTGACGTCCTCAGTTCGGATACGTGCATGCCGCTTTTTATGCCTGTTTCCTGATGCATTCCGTTTTTTTAACCATCACAACAGGTTACAGAACAACATTGCAACCAATGCACTGTTGACTTTAAGGAGGCCATACTTTTTAGAAGCCCATGCAAAATTGCATATTTTTATTTATTAGTTATTAAATGTATTAAAAACAGCCTTTACTGGACTGATGGCATGTCTGCAGATGAAACTCTACATCAATCCAGTAGTGTTAGTAACACGTAGGGATTTAACAATTCACTTTCCTTAAGATTTGGTTTGTACCTCGATATTTGGGTCACGATTTTGTTTCAGTTCCATGTATGATTTGTACATTACAGAAGAGCAACAAAAACTTACAAATTCAGAGAAATCCTTCTTTTTTTCTTTTGTTAATACAGTAAGCAAGTAATGAAGAAAAATCTTTCAGTTGGCTTATACTAAGCCTGGTGTGATTTAATAAAACAATATTGAATATATCAAATTTAGCTCAACACACGTGTTTGACACTCAATGTAAACATACTGGTTTGCCCCAGAGATCAACAATTGACTTTCCCCATGGTTCGGTTTAACGATGTAACATTTGATTTGGTTTTAAACTGGCATCCCTAATAACATAGAAACGTAACTCCTAATTACTAACCCTGAATAATTACCAAAAGTATTTTATTTAAAACAAATCCATTCCCACCCTCAGTTTTTATACATTTAAATTGCCTATATAAGCAGCAGCTAAAGTATTACATGAACAGCCAAGGAAGGTATTTCCTGCCATCAGATGATCAAATATGGCTGAAATCAGCAGAGACTCACTACATTATCCACTTTGTGCTAAACTGAGAATACGTGTGATGATCCCACAAAAGGATTCTCCAAAACAGAGCCCCATAAAAGATGATCAGTTCCTCTGACTGCACTTCAAGGCAAACTTTGTGTAATGTGAATGCATGTGTTCTTGGCGTCTGTATCTACAGAGGGCTTTGACTTCTGCTTCAATTAAATTTAGCTCCCTTTCTCACACTCTGCGGTTTATTTCTATCGGTTATCAGCCAGCTGTGGTGGAGCTGTCTGTTTACTCAGCTGTCCTCTGAAGGCTCTTTTACTTTTACTCTGTTCAGAGCAGGTTCCAGCTTCCAAGCAAATAAAAGCGCAGAGTAAATGCAGATGCACTGAACTGCATACATTTAATTTAAAGTGACAAATGGTTCTCCTGTTTAGCCAGAGGTTCATACTAAACCGGATTAAGGCTTGGAGTTGCTGCTCTGCTAAAACAGTAAACAAAGCTAGTGGATTTACATCCTTGACTTTTACTTAAAAACACATGAAAAAGATTTTTAAAATAGAATCTGTTTGAGGTAAAGATGGAACAAACATGTAGAGTAGAGCTGCAGATCGTCCACACAACAAATTAAATATCTGCTACACTATTAAATTGTCCAGCTTTGGTAGATGTTGTGTTTCAAACCATTTTGCCAAGTATATGCTGAAAAAAACATAATTCAAACCACAGTAGGACAAAAATACCCAAAGATAGTCTCCTAGATGCTTTTTTGTAATTGATAAATGTGTAAGTACCATTGATTGTATATGAGAAATGGACTGAGTGACCCCTCCCACCTAATTTTCCAAACAGGATTTACCTGTTGGTTCTAAGAATTCAAAATCCCGTAGACCTCTATTGAGAAATAAATGGCTATTGCTATTATTTTTTCATGATCTATTTTCTTTATTGCAAGTAATTCAAGTTATTAACTGACCAATCAGGTGCCTTGATGGCCCCATCTCAAACAATAAAAATGATTAATTGACATTCTCCCGAGCCAGCCTTCCTGCAAGATCACTCCTGATTGGCGAGAGTGGTTGCTAAAGAAACATTGACCCAGACTAATTCTGATCAATCACTGCTTACGGACGTTTTCTGATTTCAACATGGTGACTGAATTGACCTTATTTTGTTTTCTTTTCACTCACTCAGTCCAGTTCTCATATACTGTCAATGGTAGGTAAAATCTCCAAACCATGACGAGAAATGAGAAGGTCTGTCTTTAGATTAATCCAGTCACATACGTTTAGTGTTTACATCAGACCACATTTACATTTATCAGTAGATATGACAACATATTACTTTAACTTTTATTCACTTACATTTTTACAGCAACTTAAATCATTTAAATGCAGTTTATAATTTTCTAATTTTACTTTTTAAAGTTACAAGTTTGAATTTGATTTAATTGTTTAAAACTTTTTCATAAACAAACAAAATTAATGTAGGATGGAAATATTAAAAATAAATGATTGAATCTAAAATATAACTCCAAATTAAATCTATACAGTATTTTTGGCAGTCACACACAGCTCTTTAAGCTATAGTTATATCCATACCATTTGCAGTGCTGCAGATACGCTTGTGCTGATTGGAATCATGCAAAATCCTGATGGTCAAACAGGATGCTACAGACCTACAGGAGAAGATAAAGAGAGACTCCGGTGAGGCAGGAATGTGAGGACGTCTGCATGATGCAGAAGCTGTATTTTCTCATAAATCAAACAACAGGCTGAGAGTTTTTGGTCCTTAATGTGGTTCCTCAGCCGCCCATGTTCCCACATTAGTCACGCTCTTTAACTTAACGATGGTCCCCCAGGGGGGCAGTGCATTTTTATTGAAGTGGATTGAATGCAGCACTCATGGTATATTAGAGTTGATGTAATGGCCCAATGCTGGCGAGGTCCTCCACAGCTCAGAGTGAGGGTGATGGGTGGTGTGGGCTGTAAATCTTCTGCTTGGCTCTGGGCATGCTCAGTGACGGACACTGGCTGGACGGCACCAGGCTCCAGGGCAGAGCAATTCACTAAATGGATTTGGTAATGAGATAAGATATACAATATTTGGACGTGTTTCAACCCTCACTGCAGACTCCAACTCCACTGCAACATAAGTATGTTGAAACAAATAAAATGTCTTTATGAAGAAAAGAAAGTCTACTATCATAGATAAACATTAGAAATCATCCCGATTCGTGTGACAAATGGGTGCTTTTATTTGAAGTCAGAGGTTGTGCGTTAAAATGTGTGCAGCAGAACATGGTGACAGGTCTGCACACACACTGTGGTTCCCAGGTGAGCTTTTATGCTTCATCAGGATAACTTAGTGAAGGCAAAACATTCATCAGAATCCGTTTGAGTGAGAAAAGCTGTGATTAGGCTCATTTCACTGAATAATGGGCCCGCCTCCACTCCTGTACTAATTAATGAATGCAGCATCATTGTTCATATTCTGCTCATATTCGGCACATTCTCCTCTTTGCCATAATTGGCTGCTGCTGCAGGGAAGATGTCTGCCGTCATGCCTGCTTTTCTCTTACTTACTCATTTAGGCTTTTTCACTGGTCTCATTATGTAAATTACTGCCTGCATCTTGCTGTATTGCAACAAAGGAGAACCAGCAGGCAGCCGTGTACAAATGAGTGATTGACGACGTGCTTTTGGGCGATTAAAATGGATCCGTTGTCAGTGATGCTGGAGAGATTAACGGCGGCGTTCTGCCTCTGTGCGCCTGTGGCAACTTCATGTCCAAGTCATCTGATGTTTCATGCTTCTGTGCTTTTCTGGGTGTTGTGTTTAAAATTAACTTTAACCCCAATTTTTTATCTTCATCTGAGCCTGTGGAGAAATAAATGATGTAATGAATAGAGCTTTTCTTTTCAAACACAAGAATGCGGCCCCATTAATCATGACCGACACAGAATGAAGAAGAGAGTCAGTTGAAGGGTTTTCAATTTAACCATTTGATCTCTGAGATGAGATGTCCCCGTGTGTGTGCCATTTATCACTGAACTGTTGGAATTAAATCATATTTTTATGTAAACACCTGTTTTTTTGAAGGTTACTATCAATCTTTGGTTTAATTATCAGTAAAAGTGAGAAGTATTTAGTGATATAATTAGGTGAAATCCACTTTGCTTCATCCTCAGCTCCCTCGTGCCTTTCTTAGTCAGTGACCTGGTTCATTCTCAGCTCCCTCAAACTCCTGCCTCCTTGGATTATCCATATTCCTGTTATGAGGCAGATTATTGCGAATGCTTTTCTCTTTCAACGTCCCGTTACTATTCTCCATCTCTGATGTCTGTCGCTGTCTTTTTCTTGTTTCTCCCCTTCTCTCCTGGTCTTTGCAGTCTAAAACAGATCAGGAGCATTGTGTCCGCAGATTGTTGGAGTCGTGGTTTCACACTCAGTTGTGTTCCTAAACCCGTGTTGACGTTGTCGAGCAGTTTCAATTTCATTTTTGCAACCAAAGCCGATTCAGACGGATTTGGATCGATGGGAAAACCTCAGCGGTGGCTCTGAATGAACCCACCTCTACTGCAGACACAATGAAGCTCTACATCCTCTCTCTCAAAAACATCTTGTGTGTTCCAGCTGGGGGGGGTGTTCACAGAAGTTATTTCTGTTCTCCTCTCAGTATTAAAAATTGAAGTTCTTCCAGGCGTTTTCACCCCCTCCCTCTACCTTTCTGGGCTGTTCTCTTTCTGCCAGGACTGGCTCAGGTCTTTATTTAGAAACAGGCATTGAGTGCAGCGTGGACCCGGGAGACTGCTCACCACAGACTTGTCAGAACCACTAGATGTAGGTGACTTTGCTCAGACGTGACATGCATTGCGGCTTCTAGGCCAGAACCGCTGGAGTGGCTGGCTGATGCATGATGCCCCTAGTGTTGGTCCCCCCCCATGGGCTGGGAGATGTGGATGGAGTTGGGGAATGGGGGGGGGCTGTTAAGGCTAGAATGACTCTCTGGAGTCGGTTGTGACTCATCTTCTATACTGCATTGCTTCATCCTTCAAAGATGTGTCATGGGGTCGTCTGGGCCTCGATTTGCTGTTTTTGTCATTTCTTACATTTTTACCATTGACTGTATATGAGAACTGGACTGAGTGAACCCCCCACCCCCGCGCGCTCCAAATATGAAGTACCTGCCATTTCCAAGAAGCCAAAATCCCATAGACTTCTATAGAGGAATAATAAGCTATTACTCAGTCATTCTATTTGTCAGAATAACTATTCTTGCTCTGATACCTTTTTAACATGTTCTTGCTAATCCCAATTTTTTTCATGATATTTTTCTGTAGAGCAAGTTTTTCAAGTTATACACTAACCAATCAGATGCCTCAGTTAAAGCTTGTGGTGCCCGCTGGCCCCCGCCTCGAACTTTCATTACTATTTTGATTGACAGATTTCCCCGAGCCTGCTTTCAGTGGAAAAGGGTGTGGCTTACCAACAAGCTCACTCCTGATTAGCAAGAGTAGTTGCCATAGAAATGTTGACTCAGACAAATTTGGACAATCACCGCTTACTAATGTAGTCTGGTTCCAACATGGCGACGCCCGTATTGCTTAAAAATAGCGAATGAATTGACTTCATTTTGTTGGAGCTGGAAGCAAGGTATTTTCTGTTGGTGATGTTACACTTACTTGGTCCATTTCTCGATATGCAGTCAATAATTGGGACAGGAATCTTTATGTTAGATGGTTTTATTAGAAGATCAGAATGTGGGTTTGGATCTGGAACTTAAAGACTTTGATGATGTTTCTGTTAAAAAAAAGTTTCTGTTTCAGAAGAGAGTAGAAATGTAGATAATTTCCACTTTTTTGCTCTTTGTTTAACACTGCAATTTTGGGTCTGCCTATTGTTGACTGTGTGTGATCACATGACAACACTACCACTACCAACGTGGGTATGATCAATACAGTTGGTGAATTTAAAACTCATCAATTCTCTCCAGAACGGTTCATTAGAGGATCTGTAATCATGAGTCTATACTAAACAGATGCATGTCTTACAGATTTGTGATGTGGCATCACCATCTTACCCTTTTCTTTTTTGTTTGAAAGGACCACAACCAGTACACCAACCCGTCCCGCTACTGGCTCATCTCAGTCTGCAACCACGCCCAAGACCCCCATGGTTTCATCAAAGCCCGCCACCCCTAAAACTCCCAGCAGCTCCGGCAAGCCTGCGACTTCCAAATCAGCGTCCAGCACCCCCTCTGGTGGCAAACCTCCAGTATCACAAGCATCCAGAAACACAACGCCTTTGAAGAAAGGTATCGGAAAAAATAAAGCCTTGATTTTGTGAAGCAGATCCTAATGAGTGCATTGAATCAAAGAAGGAAGTGAATACAAACGAGAGAGCAGTAAGCTGACATGATGACCGCAGCATTTCAGAAGCAGGAATCTTTATGACAGAAAGGAGTTTTGTTCTGGAATCTTTAGTTTAACCACTGAGAAGTATTCAACCCCAAAGCGAACCTAAACTAAAGGATCCCTGCTGGGGCTTTTGGGGAAGATCATTTCTGGTGACTTGAGTTTCATATCTGTCTGTTGTATCTCTGTCATATCAGTTGTTTTATCAGCAAACGTTGTAAAAACTGTTGTTAAAGTTGCCCCCCAGAAGCAATTGCTGCTATTTATAAGTGATGTACATAATCCCTCTTAATTTTCCTAATCCATGCAGTTGCCTGAACCTACACTTTAAACAGGGCTAAATTAAAAAGCCCTTTAAAAAAGGTTGTTGGTTCTTTAGCTATATATTAGAAACTGAAATGTTTTCTTTAGCAGTGGCTTTGAGGAAGGAGGAAGTCGGTGTATATTTTATTCAGTCTTCTTGTTGCACAGGTCTCACTTGAACACATTCATGCAACAAAAATATATGGTTTTGGCTTTGGAGTTCTGGTCAACCTAATTCCTGTTTTTTTACAGCGTTTAACCAGTCCGTGTGCTGTGTTTTTCTAGATGTTACCAAACCGTCCACTCCAGCAGCCAAAAAACCTGCTGATTCGCCCCTAACTCGTCCTTCGTCTTTATCAAAGTCCTCAAAGCCTGAAACCCCCAAGTCTTCATCAAAATCAGAGGTCACGGCCAAAAAGTCAAACGCAAATAAGATTTTAGAATCAAAGACGCCCAATCGCACCAAAACACAAGAAAGCAAGGCCGCACCCACCAAGAACAGCAGTACCAAACCAGCAGCATCCAAGACCACCAGCCCCAAGAAGACTGTGGGAAGCAGCACCCCGACCCCTGTCAAACGTGCTCCTAAACCTGCAGCTGCTGATGGACCTGGAAAAGAAGTGGCAGCGGCCGGAGCTGCTGCTGCAGCCATCGCCACGGCAGCAGCTGTCATCGCAGAACCAGAAGAAGGGGCTCACGTAGAGGTATCATCTGCAGCTCAGGAGGAAACACCTGAGGCTGCACTGGAACTGGTCCCAGAATCACAGTCAACATATGAAACGAAGCCAAAGCTCCTACAGGAGCCCGCAGCAGAACCCACCCAGGAGCCCACACCACAACCCGTAAAAGAACCAACGC